>CM076583.1:1112352099-1112952099 GCA_034641835.2 Pinus albicaulis | reverse complement strand
ATATGTCCTTCTATCTTGAGAGTTTGAGGAGTGGTATTTCCTGCCAATGCATTACAGGAAATGGATGGACTCATTTCTTCTTTCTCTAAGGTTGGTTCCTAGTGTATATCCTCTTCTTTTGAATTTTCTTGTTCATTTTCTTCATCCTCTTCACAATCTATGTAAAATAATTTTTTCTCGGCACACTTATGACCTTTATTTTATTCTCTATCCCAGCTGTAGCAAAGCCATTTTTATCTTTTTTTCTTCCAATTGTTGTCGTGTCAACCTTGTACATTTTGGAAGTCTAGGAGTAGCAACACTTCCATATTTATAGATGTGAGTGGTAGGCTTCCTTGTTGCCATAATTTTACTTTCAAATTTTCTTTCCAACCTGAATGACTTCTCCAATGAATCAGGTTCCCAAAGGCAAACCTCATGTTGGATGTTATCCTTTAAATTCCATATGAAAACATAAATCCTATGTTCCTATCGAATATCAGTCACCCTTATATTCAATTTTTTTAAGTCCTCAATGTTCTCCACCATTGAACCCTTTTTTTTGATATTTATCAATTGGCTAAAGAAGGTGTTTCTCTTTGTATCCTCATAATGTGCTATCATTTACTCTATAACAATTGACCAAGTGATAACTTTTTTACAAGAGAAAAGCCATCAATACCATAAAAATGTATTTTTTTTCTAAATATAAAGTTGCAATGCATACCTTTTGTGTGTTTTGCACATTATGGAGATCAAAATATTGCTCCATATGTAGTATCCATGTTACGTGATACTTGCCATCAAACTTCCTCATATAAATCTTTGGAATATGGTGGGCCTTCAATCCAACATTAGAGTTTATGAAATCACGATTAATATTTATTTTGTTTTCATCGTGAGTTTCCTCTACTACCTTTTTGCCATTTGGAATCATTTATTGTATCAAATTTGTCAAAACTCCCATGTCTTCTTTTAGATCATTCTTGATGTCCTCCATGTTGTCTTTAATTTTTTCATCGATCTTAGCTTCCATATCATCCATCTTAGCATCCATGTCATTCTTCAAAGCATCCATCTTAGCTTCCATGCCTTTCTTCAAATCATACATCTTAGCTTCCACGCCTTCCTTCAAAACTTCCATTTCATTTTTTGTTACTTTTTGCGAGAGTGAAATTTGTTGCACTTGGTCTTGTAATTTTAATATATCATGTTGCACTTCTTCCTCTTCATGAGCCATAATAGACCCTTCTGAGAGCTTACTGGTTGTTGAATTATTTTTAGGGGGAATTTTAGAACCCAATACTGATATCTATGCTTCAATATGCCCTTGGAATCAATTCAAACTAATTTTTCAAACAATACTTATGCAATTTGAAAAACAAATACATTCCTTTTTCTTACTTTTATGGAGCTTGATATTTAAATTTATGTATCTCAATAATTTAGGATCCCTCAGATTTAAAATTCAGTCCTTTAGAAGCCCTCTGAATCTCCTTTCCAATGCCACAGGTCTGGCCTAATTTGGATTCTTCAAGGAAAATTTATTCTCAATCTCCCATAATGACCTAATTATGGACTATTTCAGTAAAGCCAACTTGTACGGCATGCCACGTGTCACTATTTTCTCCTTCGGATCTGAAATTGATACACATAAAACCAAATTCTGTATTTTTTTGTTCACTTTTTACAAAATTCCAATATGATTCCCAGAGAGAGAGTTATGACGATTTAACCAAGGTCACATATTTGAGATTAAATTCGAGAGCCTTCAAAACCTTAACTTCTACACACCCTATCTCTCGAAATACTGCAAACCAAAATCTGAAATTTTTACATGAAGTTCCTCAGGATTTCTTCACAAATGGAATTTTTTTTTTATCTTTTGAACCTTCGTAGAAAAAAATTATAGCGAAAATTACACAATGACCTGTTTGAAGCAGCGAAACCCTATAATCCAAAGCTATGATACCAAATGTTATGAAACCAACTCCGAAAATAGAAGAAAATAGAGATAAATGCCTTATAAATCAGCCACTTCGAGGGGGGAACCTCCTTTACATTACATAAATGAAACATTCTTGGATGAGACAAATGACTAAACCTCATTTCTATATATAAGAGTCAATGGGGTCACAATATAGACCTAGCTGACTAACAATAAGAATGTAAGGGCACAACAATAACAATAGTGGGATTTTATGGGGCACAATAATAAAAATATGGGGACTAAAGGGGTAAAATAATAACAATAAGGGGGCTACACTAACAATAATAAGGAACTACACTAGTAATGTAGGGACCTAATAGAACTCCTTGAAACCTCCTCCATCATTTCCTTTGTGAACTTTTGTTCACTTTTTAGCTCAAATTTCTTGGTATTTGATGGAATTTGAACCACTAACTTCTTCTCATCATCTTCTACCTATATCATTGGAGGATAAGGCTTAACATTAATAAAATAATTTGTATCCTATACCTAATTTCTCGAGCCACATGATCTCAATGCATGTACCCTTTGACACCAACACCATATCCAATGAAAATACCTTTTCACTACCTTTTCATACAAGTTAGACATATTATTCTTAGTTACAAAGCATATGCCTCAAAGCCAAAAATAGGATATGCTTAAGAGAGGGATTATTTCTCATTGAAACCCCCAATGGAGTATTATCCACAAGTGCTTATGTAGGATTATATCTTATAGATCTCTCTATTGTAGGAATAAAAAAACCTACACACTCAATAATGCATGCATTAGGGTGGTACAGGGTGCCCACGTGAACACTCTTAATGAGTACCATATCTCATCGAACCATATTGCACCCTTTGTCATAAAAAACAACCTACAAACCTATATCATTAAGTGTGCTTATTGATAGTATATTTTTTATTAAACTTGGAATGTGAAAAACTCCTTTGATCCCTTTTGCTATACCATTAGGTAACCTAATCAACACTCTACCATTTACAACTATAATGAGAGGATAATCATTACCAAGGTACACACACCCACCATCATATTTCTCATTGTTGAAAATCAATGTCTATAAAAATTCACATGGAAGGAAGCTCCATAGTTTATCAGTGATATTACATAGCCTCCTTCCAATCAAAAAATTAGTTCTCATCTAAACATACAACAATAGCATATATATAGACATGTGATCCTAATCATCATATATCATACATAGTATCCATGTACAAAATTTTCTCAATTAGCATCAACATAGTGGAAGTAAATCATGCATCATGTATTTTAATCAACAAAACATACTTCATGTAGTGTTTTATATAAATAAGTCCATCTATATGATTTGAAATGAAAAATATTCCATAATGTGAATTAATAATACACCATGAAAATAAAAATATGGCTTCAGTAAAAGAAGCTATCTAGGTCAAAATGTGGTGTCACATGTGGTCAAAAAGTGAAGGATACCTCAACATAAAATATTTACATCCTCCTAGGTATCATACTCTAGATTATATTTTTCCACTATACCATAACATGGTCCACCAAGCAACGCATAAGCTATTGAACACTATTGTCCAATATTCCTAACAATTAAAGCATAATAGTTCTCATGTCCGATACTTGCAATTCCTTCGAATTTAGTTTATTAAATTCATCATAAACATAATGTCATAAAACATATACATGAAAAACATCATGGGTTTTATGCAACTGCGATGGAAGTACAATACAATAGGAAAATGGTCCAATTTTCACTTTGATTCTAAAATGTCCTATAAATTTATGTGACAACATCATCACTTTCCAAAAATAAATGGTGCTCTTTTTGGGTCGAATATGAATGAAACCTTGACCCCCACTTCATAACTATGATAAGTCCTAGTATATACATTGGCATAACTCTTCTATCTATCATGTGTTTCCTTTAACCTTTTTCGAATTTGAATCAAATTCTCTTTAATTTCTTGTACCAATTTAGGCCCTACCATTACTTTTTCCTCTAACCTTTCCCAACTCAGTGATGTCTTGCATGACCTCAGATGGAGAGCGTGATAAGGAGGCATCTCAATTGAACTGTGGTCACTATTATTGTAAGTGAACTCTCCTAATGGTAGGTATTTATCCCATTGAGTCTAGCTATCCATAACATACAGTTTAAGCATGTATTCCATAACCTAATTTACTCTTTCAGTCTTCCCATTTTTTTCCAATTGATACATAGTGCTCAATTTCAATTGAGTCCCCAACGTTGACTACAAACTTATCCAAAACCGGGCCACATAAATCGATATTTTCTATTGGAAATGATATTTGTGGGTAATCCATGAAAATGAATAAAATCACTTATAAAAACTTGTGCCACATCTATGACATCATAAGTGTCTCTAATTAGGATGAAATGGACACTTTTGGTCAACGTATCAATTATGACCAAAATTGTGTTGTGCCTTAAGACATGAGTGGCAAACCTAAAATGAAATCCATATAGATGACCTCCCACTTAGATATAGGGAGATCCTTATTGGGTGGTGATGATTGGCCTTCATTTATTAACATTAAAGACACCTATAAAGAAATTGGACTGCATCATGCTTCATTCCTACCAAAAATAAAGGCTTATTCATGTTAGCATACATCATATTCATGCCAATATGTGTACAATAGAGTTCCCTATGTGACTCCTCGATGATGGTTATTAATATATTCCTTTCCTAAGGGATTCTCATTCTTCCTAAAAATATCAATATCCCATCAATCTCAAGGGTATAGCTTCAAAGTTTGGTTTTATGTGCTTCCCACTATGAAGCACTAATATAACATTTAGATACCAATTGTCTCCAAAAATGTTTCTACATGCTCCCTCAAATTGACCCTCAAGGGTACCTGTGAGAAGATATGTGATATTCTACTTAGTGCATTAGCCACCACATTCTCCTTTCCCTTAATTTATGAAATCTCAAAATTTTACTCACTCATGAATTCACTCTATCACCTTTATCTAGCATTCAAATCCATTTGAGTGAAGAGATACTTCAAGCTATTATGATCAGTCTTTAACTCAAAGCTTCTCTTGGCCAGATAATTCCTCCATAGTTTTAAAGATAGAATCATCATCATTAATTCTAATTCATGGGTAGAATATGACTCTTCATGTTTCTTCAACTTCTTGGATGCATAAGCTACCACTCCCCCTTCTTGCATCAATAAAAATTATAATCCTTACTTCAAATAATCAATGAAAAGTGTGAAGTCCTTATCCATGTCTTACAATCGAAGGATTGGAGCATAGATTAGTAATTTCTTAATCTCAATGAATGCAATTTTTAATTCCTATGTACATTCATACCTAACACCCTTGCATGGTAACATGGAAATGTTTTCGCAATCTAATGGCCCTTAGTATTGCAGCAACAATGTTGCAACTCCCAAGGGGCTCAACTTGAATTTTTAACCTTCGGTTCGTAAAAAATTAGGAGGGGTAAAAACTATGTGTTTATTAAGAACTATCTCTCTCTTTTTTTAACTCTGATATGTGTGGAAGTGCTGAGATGAGATTTTGTTACACAAATACCATTCTAAGAGTTCTATGCTACAGGAAAAACTTGAAATTGCAGGGAATAAACTAGCCTATGCTAATTTCAATGATAGAAGGAAAACCATATTAATTATAATTAAATGGAATCATATCTATTCTATTTTAAAAATAATTCAAACACACAACTAAAGTAAAATCTTGTAAATAGAAAACCCTAATCCTATAGGAAAAAGGAAATTTCTACAACAAACTAGGTAAAAGCATCTATTGGTCTCTATGTTCCTAAATTCCATCCTTATGGTTATAGGTACATTGTAATAGATCAAATAATATGAATCATGAGTTGGATGCAGGTTTGGACATGTTTCAGAAGAAAAATGAAAACTGCTACAGGAGTCTCTATTTTTCCACAAGAGATACTTCAGCGAGGAAAGATTGAGAAGCAAAGGAATCTAATGAAGGGATAAGAAATGATAAGGCACACTTATCCAAGTCATTATGTAAGTGGTGGTAGGGTTTCTTCAACAAGACACATGGTTTTAGGGTTTCCTATAGATACAGTGAAACAATAATGATAGAAAATAAATAGTCAACAATACTTAAAGTGAATTGAAATTCATAACAAATAATGCTACTTGAACACTATAACCACTACCAATGCTACCATATAATGTTCAAGATATTTGTAAAGGAATATTGTTCATAAATCATCTAAATTAACAATTCACAATATTTAGAAATAAAATACATAAATGAACAAATACATAAAAAATAATGGTATAGAAGGGGTCTTGCGCACCTAGGGTGGGACCTAACCAAAGGAAGCTCATATCCCTAAAGGAGAAGTAGACTAAAAACTAGAACCAAATATTACTTTCATTAATTGAAGGATGGAATGTACATGATAAAAAGTTGCAGAAATTGAAAACTAAACTTCCTAATTCTCTCTAATGTCATTCTCATTCTTCTACTTGATTCCAATAGGATACTCAAGCCCTATATTTATAGAAAATTAATGAGGGGAAACATCCTTTAAGGGAGGGCTATGTTCCCTCCAAAACTCCTAGAAAATCATATCATTTTACTAAGTGACCTTGTAGCAATAAGGAGTATTTATTATCTCAAGCCAGCCAAGTTTGAACCTTCTGTAAAAAGGGGGAAGGTCCTATAAATATCTCTGCTTGAATATCCTTATGATATGTGTAAAATACTCTTAATATCCTACACAATAATAATATTAGGCACATAAATCATGAAAAATCACTTTAACCATCCTATGAAATAATTTAAGCTAAGAAAATATTATCAAGTGCAAAAAAGAAGGTCTAGTATAGCCTTTATGTTCCTAGGAAAGGTTAGATGGGCCTTATGTTTTACCTAAATGGGAGGCCCATCATACTCCCCTACTGAAACTATCACTCACTCTTTAAGCATATTGTATTGCCTCCTTCCTATGTTTTTCGTCATTCATATCTTTGATAACCCGCCCTATGTTCCATGTTGAGTTAGGGTTGCTTGTGTCTGCTAGATGGAAAGCTACATTTTCCTCAATGTGCTACCACTCCCTGGTCTCCTATTCCTAATTGTGATGCTCCTAAAGTCCTTACATTAGAGGTGGATTTAATTTAAGTCCAATCCATTATAGAACCCTATTTTCTGAATGATATTTTTACACAAAATATTCTTTTCAAGTGCATCTTGCAACCCGTCAGGGGAACGGTATTATCTGATCTTCACGTTGTGAGTGAAGTAGTGTTTTCCATGTCCTTTGGAAAGCCTATGATCTATATTCACCCAATAGTCCGAAAGTATCTTCAAAGTGGAGGATGGCCTCCAATTGACTATATTAGTAAACCTCCACCACTTTAGGATCGTCTACTAGGAGTGCATGAAAGGAAGAGAGGATATATGGATTAGGATGTTCAGGTCTAATACAAAATGGCTCCTTTTGTTTGGCATCCATGGTTTTTTTTCAGTTCTTCAGCTCTGACCTCTACGTGCCTTAGCCAATATGATAGGGCCATTAACTTTTCATCTCCAAAATATGTATTTGGGTCCCATATGGTCAGATCATGGAGCACAAGGTTGTGAAGGTAAAATTCAAAAACCTTGGTCTTTTATTGTATGTTTCATTGTAGGTATAAAATCAATGAAGTCCCTGACTTCTTGTAGAGGGAAAGATATTTTTTGAGAAAACATATTTATCTAAAATTTGTACCATTGATATTTTAGGAATAAGGAGTAAGACTTTGATGGTTGCATGCAAGTGACTAACTCTAAAGGGAGGTGATCCATGGTGCCAAAATATGTTCCCAAAGTTGCAACTTGATTTTCCCTTTCCTATAGAATTTTTTTTTTTCTATTGCAATTGGTTTTCTAGTTGCTTGTTTTCCTTATCCAATATATCTCTTCTATCTTCTTCATTAAACCTTAAGAGTGTCATTTCTTCTCTCATTTTGTTTATTTCATCTTCCATATTAGATATATTAATGACACCTATAGATTGGGAAATCCTCTTCCATCAGTGATTTTTAACCTTCTCCTACTATATTATGAGGAATACCTATGGTGTTATGTGTCTACGAAATTGTTTTCTTACCTCAATCCAATAATAGAAGGAGGTGGTTCTCCTTTCAACTAGTTGTTTTTCTTCCATTTCAATCCATAATTTTGGAGGATTATCTTGTAGCAGGGTAGCCTGTTCCTATAGCTAAGCATCTTTCTCCTATTTACTACATCATTTCCTCAAGAGGTGTTTTTATTTCTATTTTTTATACCTATGGTTCCTTTAATTTATGCTCTTATCTCTCTTAAGGATCTTCTTTTTCTAGGCTAGGGGTCTCTTCAATAATAATAGGAGTGGTATAATATGCCTTAGGATTTCCTCTGTACCATATTTGGGTGCTTTTTCTCTTCATGGTTTACGTAACATATTGGGAAGATATACTTATATTTGGCTTTGTGGGGGTGCTAAGTGCTGGTAATGTAGCTGCAATTTTTTCTTCTTCTTCTGTGAGGGTTTCTTCTCCTTCTCTTAATGTTATAGGGATTTATACTACCTTTTATTTCCTTTTTGGTTGGCCTCTTTTATAGTTTCTCAGCTTCTACCTAAGGTTATGTTGAATTTTCTTTAGGTTCAATCATTTCTATCTGAGGTTCTGCCAATTTAGCCTAGGGTTCTTCCAACTCTGTTTATGTCAACTCTTATTGAGGTTTTGCTAATTCAGCCAAGGGGTTCTGTCAGCTCTATCTAAGGTTATGCTAATTCAACTTGGGCCTTCAAGAAGGCTTTTAGATCCATGTTAACAAATGATACCTAGGGAATGGGGCATTGTATATTTTCCAGTGCATCCATGACTATTAATCTAAGCAGTACATGATGGACCTGGTAATTATTTTTTCCATCCTTCACTTTACTACTCATCTCTTTTAGGGATGGAAAGGGAAGTGTGGAATGCATATTATCTAGTGAATATGCAATTTAGCTTGGAATATTAATTGATAAATGAGCCTAAATTGGTAAGCATACGTTATGCTTAACCTTTCCTCACAATAAATATACTTGAGGATATGATATGTTATCTCATATCTAGTGGATGGTAGGATTTTCCTTTTGATCCCATTTTTGTTTTCAGTTGGGTGCTCATTAGGGAGGAAAATTCCTCTCTTAGCACTAATGGCTTCATACCTCTCCTTTTTACTCCATTCCAACCCCTTTGTAACGCTAGTTACCCTACTAATTAAATATTCATCAATATATATTATCAATCCTTTGATTGTAGTGATTACTTCTTGGCCATCAATTCTTTGTAAGTTTATGGAAAACTCTAGGGAAATTTCATCATCATATCATGTAAGTCTCTCAAATAACCCTATACAATGAGATTTTTTTAAGATGGCACTCAACTTAGAATTATGATGAATCCTAGTAGTATTAGTGGATTCTCTCCTATTGAATGCATGTCCCATTGTATGACACAAATTACACAAGTTTGGACAAAAAAAAATTCAAGAGAATATTGTCTTTGTGCTGCTACAACAATTAGGGTTTGGCAATAGGGAATTTTATAGCTAATAAAAATGCACAACTTTCACCAAATTCTTTAAAAAAAAAATTATCACTCCATATTTTAAACCATTTTGCATACTTATAAATCACATGATAACTGAATTTTCTTCTATTAATTTAGAGATTTGACATAGAAAACCTACTGACTGATAAATTCAAGTAATTGAACCACATTCCTCATGCCAAATGTGATTAACGGAATAACAAGATATTAGATTTAAAATTTCTTCAGGAAGCGTTCAGTTTTCAACTTATTTGGTGCTTTTGTGGGAATTTTTTGTGATTTTTTGTATCTTGTAGCAAAACCCTTTGTAGCATGTTACAAAATGGTTCTTGTAGCTCATATTTTTTTAACCTGATATCCTGTAACCTTATCCTGTAGCTGTGGAAAACTTTTTTCAATGTATTTTTTAACACTACTTGCATGCAGAACATGAAGTGAGAATAGGTGATCATCTTGAAATTAATCCTGAGGTTAAGTGAATAAAATGTTGAGTGGTGGATGAGAGGAAACTCAATGTGGTATAGTTGAGTTCCCCCCATCTACCTCTATTAATATTAGTGTCCTCTTACTCCCACTTCTCCTTGTCATTAGTAAGAAATAATAACCTAATTTTTAAATGATCCCCTGATTTTATCTTATTCGCCCTCACACGTGTGGAGGACTCTTAGAAAAAAGTGTATTTTTCTGCCAAAATTTCCCAAGACCTCTGCTAGTATTATTTGGCTATAAATTATTCGCTTTTTGTACTCACGACATTTCCTACTCCTTTGAATGAGTTCAAAGGGTAGTGTAAGATATCATCATACTTGTTATTTTAACTTTTTGTGATGTTAGAGGTTTCTCTAGCGTATTTGTAGGTGTTCTCATGCCATTGTTGCTCCTGAATAGGTAATATTATAGTAATATAAAAGGAATATTGTAGTTTCTTAGGGTCATTATTTAGAACTAGAAGTGGCGTATGAATTGTTGATGTTGATTTGGAGTTATAGGATGCGTTGTGATATTTCTTAGGAATGTTGGAGACTTAGGCCTATAAGATTTTTGTAAAGTCCTATAGTATTGTGTAGTCTCTTGTAGCAGCCATAGAGATCCCTCATGCTCATCAAAATACTCTTCTAAAACATCAAGTGGTATTGATAATTCAATAGGGAGATGATGATGGTGATGGAAAGGATTTTGTTTATAGTTGTAATGGAAAAACAAGAATTTTGATCTGCTACAGGATAGAATATGGTGAACAATGGAGGAAAATATGGGATGTAATGGATATTAATGGAATAGTTAGATGTTAGGATGTCTCTAGTGCTTTTCCATAGCTTAGATGAAAATAAATTCATCAATCTGTATCTTTTTATCAAATCTAGGCTATCTCGTAGCATTATAGGACTTTCCTATAGCAGTTTAGAGAAGTGGAAATAAATGTATGGAAAAGATTTAAAAATGTGGATATGATGCAACAGATGATGGATGATGATGTTAAATGGTGTAGGGGCAGTTTCTAGGCCCTCTGATAATGCATTACCTAATGCCTTGGGACGAATGTGTAGGCTGGATTGTTTGACCCACTTTTTTGGTCCTTTCCTCTGTGATACCTATACACAAATCAAGGTAATATAAAACACATTATTTTCTATTTTTCTCTCTTCCTTTTTTTTTTGACCACTAGCTGCTTCATGGAGGCTGTCAACTAGCAAGTATGTCGTAGGTGCCTTGGAGAAGGTTTTCACCTAGGGTTATTTATTATTTTTTCTCTTTTTTTTAGACTCAAAGGCTGCCTCATAGAGGTTTATAGCTAATGGGTATACCTCAAGTGCCTCAAAGGAGGTTTTTTCTTGAGGATTTTTTTCTCTTTTTTCTTTTTGTTCAAAGGCTTAATGTATTGGGATCTCTAATGATCTTAATAAAATTCAACTCCTTACTTATTGAATTAGTAAATTCATCCCAAGTGAGGGTCTTCTTGTAGAATTACAACCAATAACCATTTACCAAGAGTGGAATCTGCTCTTCATCTATAATTATGATCTTGATTGAGCCATTATCATAGAGTTTTCAACCAAATAAGACCCCAACCATATAGTCATGAGATTCCCTTTAAAAGCGTTAAACCTTGATTCATACAAGATGGCCCAATGACCCTCCTGGAAGGATCTAGTTTTAATATTATTTTCATGTCATATTTTTCTTTGTAGTTGGACCACTTCAATATGCAATATGGCCTACATCCTATATTCATCAAGTGCATTTCATTTTTGCAATCTATCATCATGTGCTTTGGCAAGATCCGTGTCAAGCAAGGTTTCCATCCTCAATGTGTTGTACTCGAACTCAATAGATAATAAATCCTTCTTTATATATAATAATTGATAAAGAGTGAACCTAGTGGTGGTTTTCCAAGTGGTATTGTAGACCCAGGTGGCCTCAAAAAGTATTTTTGCCTAATATTTTATGTTGTTGTTTATCTCCTTGTTCAAAGTATTCTCTAGAACCTGGTTAGTGAGTACCACTTTCCCATTTTATTGTGGGTGGCAGGGTGTGGATTTCTAGTGCTGAATGTAGTGTTTATTCATTATCCCCAAAATTATATTGGGGGTGAACTGGAAACCTTAGTCTATCACAATTCTCTTGGGAAACCAAACTAGTAGAATATGTTTTCCTTCAAGAATTCTGCCACTTTATTTTTGGTTCTTGCTTTCACTATTTTCACCTCAATCCACTTAGTTAGGTAGTAAGTGCACACAATAATGTATCTTTTCTTTCCTTATTGAGGGTAAATAGGACCAATGAAGTCCATGCCCCACTTCTCAAATGGCTCAAAATACAAGTGACGTTGTAAAGGTATTCATCCTTATAAGAGAGTTTCCCCATCCTTTGTGATGCAGGAGTATCATGGTTCCAAAAATTTGTACATTTAGTAGAATCGAGGGGGTCTTATTTTTTTCAAGGGAGTTGGTTTCCTAAGTATTGAATTAATGTAATTTTCAATTTTTTTAGTGATTTTAAGTGAGACATTTAGAATAGGATTTAATTAAATATTGTGAGGCATATTTATAAATGTTCTTGAATGTAGGAGGACATGAGAAATCAGGCTAGTTGAGATTTCAAGGGATTGTGAATCCTAGACTTAGGAATTAGTTGATGATTTTGTGGATTTAGAGGATTCTTAGGATTTAGTTGAGAAAATTGAGGATCTGAACCAGAATTGGTTGAAGAAACTTTGTACATATTTGCAAAGCCTCAAAGGCATAAGGAAAATTAACATTCTTAGATATATAATAAAAGAAATCAGATTGTAAGCCTACGGGCAGAGAGAGAGAAGTAGCGTTGAGAGGCCACTAATATAGAAGATCAAGCTGAGAAGGAATTCATTGTGTAAATATATATTTGTAGATATACAAACTCAATTATGAGTTGTGCAGAGTATGGTGTGTTGATAAATTTCTTATTGTGTTTATAAATTATAGAATGTAAGTGTGAAAAGCATAATTCTGCATATTATAGGTGTGCAGGTGAGTTCAAGAAGAACTAGACAGTGAGCTGAGAAGTGTACTGTGGTCGTATAGTTCTAAATATGAACTAGATCCAAGTTTAGGAGAGACTAGCACTACAAAATACTAAATAATCTCAGGAGGGTTATGCCGTGGAGAAAAAAAAATAGTAATTAAGATCATTTATTTGTTAAAGGAACGTATGCAAGCCTCTTGAATGAAACAATGTTCATTAATGAAGAAATAGTATAGATTTCCTGAAGACAAAGAACTGGTGTATTTTCCTTAAAAATTAAGATTTTTTCGAGGAAGCGTAAAGGGGAAAATAGACGATCAGGATCAAAGCACAGAATTGAAGTAGAGAGATGGACGGAAAAGATCATAGCACATAAATGCAATTCATATGGATGGATAAGATTAGATCGCGAGATCTAAGTCAGAGATAAGTGGTAAAGAATGGATATTGCAAATAAAAATGCAAGAGAGTTAATAGATCGAAGGTTGTGAAGAGAAACTGTGTGCAGGAAGAATGGATGGTCGTGATTAAGTCACGGATCTGAAGTGAAGATGGATGAACCAAATCACATCGCATTGGCCATAAGATAGTAGTGCACAACGCAATCGGCAACTTTTATATGTATGTGTTAAGAAGTCACAAGTTAAATTGTTTAAGTTGTGATGCGATGAAGAATTAAATCATTTTCTGGTTAAAGCGGTTATAATAATGGTTTTGAAATTAAATTGGGGTACCACAAAGCCTGTGTTAATGGTGATGTATTGTGGGTAAGTTAAATACTTCCGTATAATAAAATTTAATGAAGAATTAAATCCTGGGAACGGGCAGACATAGTAATATTCTGCGTATGTGGGTATTTGTGGCCTTATGGCTACATCATTTAGTATCAGAGTGAGTACATGAAAAAAAAATTATATTGAAGATTGCAGAGCTAAATTTTGCAAAATACATTTGGTAGCAGAGCATAATAAGATTCAACGTGAAATGGAAGGAGAATGAAAGCGTGATTGTGGACCAGAGGAGAAGAAGTCAGATTATAAATCTGAAAAGGTGGAGAAAAGTGCAGAAAGAAAAGTCACAGTAAAATCTGACAAAGTGATGGTTGATTTATTGGGGAAAATGGAGATCCATTCGAGTGTTGAAGAGTGGAAGGAGACTGCCTTGTGAAATCATACATGTAGTGTTTTATGTTAACTTTGGTTTGAGTTTTGCAGGTTGCAGACAAAGGAGGAATATCTCATCAAAGGCAACAAGAGGAGCTCTAAAGAAAAGAAGAACCAGTTGTGTTATGGAAGACAGAGTAAAGTGGATACTCTGAAGAAAAGTGGAAAAGAACCTAAACGTTCCAGCTGAAGGTTGGACAGAGAAGACAAGGGTGTTCTCAAAATACAGTAGAATTGCAGAAGCCAAGGAGCAAAGGAGTTTCTCAATATAGGTTCCAGAGATAGATAACCAGTGTTACTGAAAGATTGAGCTCAAAGGAGAGAAGGCTTTGTGAGGTACTTGTAGTAGGTATGAAGACTTGCTGAGAAGGAGAGGCTTAGTGCAGTTCACAAGTGAAAAAATATAATTCACAAGAGATAGAAGAATGACTACTGATAGTCATAGCAGAGGTTCAAAGAGAAGCCACAACAGAAGAAGAGTGGAGAAATATGCCAAGGTAAATAGTATAGAGAAGATAAGTCAAGAAGAGATTGACAGAGAAAAAGCTGAGATAAATTTCCATCTTGAATTATTGATGGATATGTTGGAGAGAAATAACGTAGACCATAGGTATGGTTGGAATATAAGAAAGAAAGTGAAATGGAATAGGCTACAAGAGAAGAGAAAGCAATAAGTGAATCTGTATTTAATAGAAGAGCTTAGAAAGCTTGAGCAGATAATTGATGTTCAATTGAAATCAGAGGAACTCAGAGAAGTTGAGTTGAAAATTGAAGTTTCTATTTGTGAAGTAGAATGGGGGGAGGTTCTAGCTGAAGATGAAGGTTGGAGATCTATGAAAGATCTTATGAACTATTGTGATAATTCAAGGCAACATGAAGAAATGTGGACAAAGGTAGTAGAAGAGGATATAAAGCCCTGTATTTTTTAATCAAATAATTTTGATGTGATTACAAGTTTTGCAGAGGATGGGAAGTCTTTTGAAGCTGTCATAAAATTTGATGAAAGTCTGGAAGAGTACCTTTCAGAATATAAATAATTTGAAGTAAGTAATGATGGAGAATGCCTCTTGAATAAGGAAAGCATTGACTTGTTGAAGCAGAAAGAAATTAGTAATGAATTGATTTTTGGAAGTAGCAAGGAGACCTGATGGCTAAAGAATCAAGTGGGACTGCAAGGTATTATGTTCTTAAAACTGATAATTTGTGTATGTTTTCAGATGTAATACATGATGATGGAAAATATTTGGTTATCGTCAAAGAAGAGGAAGCAAAGAGACATAATTTGAATTATGTTTTAAAGAAGAAGGATGAGATAGTTAGGTCTCATAAGAAAGATCATACTTAATTGGAGGAAGATATTTCTTTTCAGCATAGTGTCAGAGTTATAAGAAGATGAAGTTTGGCTTATATGGTAGCCAAAATCAAGAAGAAGTGAAGGAAGATGTCAAGAATATAAATTTAACGCTTGAGGAACCTAACAGGGTGATTTTATTGCTAGAAAATTTGTTAAGGAAGTCTGAATCAAGCCATGGATTGAGACCTCAGGTAAATGATTTAATTTTTAGTAATATTTATGAAGAAATGAGGTTTCTTAAGAGATGCATAGGTAGATATGTGAATGAGGAAGATTCAAACAGCCCAGAAGGACAAATAGAAGTGTCATTTATCAATGATAAAGAGAAGATTAGTAATGAAGGGGTAGATGGGGCAGATATGTCTCATGCTAAAGAAGAATCAATATTATAACTAAAAGAGACTAAACTGGATACAAGGATTACTCAAGGAGTTGAACGACAACTATGGGATGTTTTTAAGGAAAAGCAACATAATGATGAGGTGTTTGAAAGGAATCAGGTAGAAATTAAATTGTTGAAATATTTGCTAGTAGCATCTGAGTATGATTTTTTTATCAAAGATATTGAACAGAGGTTGTTTGGAGATGAGATAAAAGTTTAGAAGAAACAAGAGGGTAAGGATGTAAGGGTGGTAGTAAGAATCCAACAACTCCAAAGTGAAGGTAACAAAAAATAATTTGAAGATGAATGGACAGAGTGCAACAACAATTGGCAGAGTGAGTACCAGTCAAAAAATGAACTGAACATGGCGATTGAAAGGATAAGAAGGTCGATGATGAAATTATCTCAAAAGAAGACAGTGACAAGAAAGAAAATCAGAAGCATTAAGAGAAAGAAAACAATAGACTGTGAGAGTATAACCGGTGGGACTATGCAACATAAAGTATGGAAACCTGGAGAACAACAACAAACAACAACAGCAACAACCAAAGACAGACTACAGAACAAAGTTTGGGATCCAGGACGAATTCCATCAACTTTAAAAACACATGATATGGATATTATGAATGTTTTCTACCTTGGGATTCTGATGCAGGAGAATCATGGTTCCAGAAATTTGTACATTTAGTAGAATCTAAGGGGTCTTATATTTTTCAAGGGAGTTGGTTTCCTAAGTATTGAATTAATGTAATCTTCAATGTTTTAAGTGATTTTATGTGAGACATTTAGAATATGATTTAATTAAATATTGTGAGACATAGTTGTAAATTTTCTCGAATGTAGGAGAACATGAGAGATTTAGGCTAGTTGAGATTTCAAAGGGATTTTGAATCCTAGATTTAGGAATTAGTTGAAGATTTTGTGGATTCTTAGGATTTAGTTCAAAATATTGAGGATCCAAACCAAAATTGGTTGCAAAAACTTTGTATATATTTGTAAATCCTCAAAGGCATGAGGAAAATGAATATTCTTAGATAGATAATAGAAGAAATCTGATTGTAAGCCTAAGGGCAGAGAGAGAGAAGTAGTGTTGAAAGGCCACTAGTATAGAAGATAAGGACGAGAAGGAATTCACTGTGTAAATATCTGTTTGTAGATATAAAAACTCAATTCTGCATATTATAGGTGTGCAGATGAGTTCGAGAAGAACTAGACAGTGAGCTGAGAAGTGTACAGTTGTCGAATAGTTCTAAATATGAACTAGATCCAAGTTCAGGAGAGACTAGTGCTACAAAATACCGAAGAAGATCAGGAGGGTTACGCCGTGGAGAAAAAAAATTTAGTAATTAAGATCATTTATTTTTTAAAGGAATGTCTGCGAGCCTGTTGAATGAAACGATGTTCATTATTGAAGAAATCGTATAGATTTTCTGAAGACAAAGAACTGGCATATTTTCCTTAAAACTTAAGAGTTTTTGGAAGAAGCATAAAGTGGAAAATAAACAGTAAGGATCAAAGCACAGAATTGAAGCAGAGAGATGGACGACGAAGATCATAGCACATAAATGCAAGTCATATGGATGGATAAGATCAGATCGTGAGATATAAGTTAGAGATAAGTGGTCGAGAATGGATATCACAAATAAATATGCAAGAGAGTTAATAGATCGGAGGTTGTGAAGAGAAACTGTGTGCAGGAAGAATGGATGGTCGTGATTAAGTCGTAGATCTGAAGTGAAGAAATATGGACCAGATCACAATGCATTGGCCATAAGATAGTAGTTCACATCGCAATCAGCAACTTTTATATTTGTGTGTTAATAAATTTCAATTTAAATTGTTTAAGTTGTGATGCAATGAAGAGCCACGTGTTGGGTGGAGCAGCGATGCGCATATCGCACATCGCATGCGATATTTTTTAATGATTAACAATGTAAACTTAAAATTTTTGAAGTGCAATGAGGTAAGTTTGACAAAGTGTGATAATTTTGAGATCTTGCGATGCGATAAAGATTGCACATCGCATGTGATAAGATATTGTGGTGACCTGCAAAACGTTAAGTTTTTCAAAGTGCGAAATGGTAAGTTTTGCAAAATGCGAAATGTTATATTTGCTGATTTGCGAAGTGGACAAATCAACGAACTTAGGATAAGTTCTGAAAAGTGTGATGGAGGTTTGCAATGCGAGATTGCACAATGAAGAGCCTTGGTAAATGTGTAGAATTTTGGTAATCATGCAGAGTCACGTGCAAAAGATGGAAGGGTAAGTTTAAAGATTTTATATGTGTTCCTGATGGTTTACGGAATAATTCTATAATAACAATTTTATAATAGACTAAAGCAGGGATTGAAGATTAAAGAATTTTCTAGTTAAAACAGTTATAATAATGGTTCTGGAATTAAACCAGGGTACCACAAAGCCTGTGTTAATGGTGATATATTGCGGGTAAGTTATATACTTTCGTATAATAAAATTGAATGAAGAATTAAATCTTGGGAACAGGCATACATAGTAAGATTCTGCGTATGTAGGCATTTTTGGCCTTATGGCTACATCACTTTGGCACCCATCACATTGTGTAGTGTATCTCCAGACATATTTTTGAAGAGTTGGCCAGTAGTATCCTACTAGCGGGATCTTGTAAGTTGTCCTCTTGGCAGCGAAATGGACCCCACAAGGTCCATCATGGTAAGCTTAGAGGATGTCATAAAATTCATCTTCCCTCAAACATCTTCTTAGGATTTGATCATGCCCCATCTTAAAGAGGTTAACCCCAAAACAAGTGTAAGTGGGGCTCATGTTAACATTTTTTATTTTCTCCTTTAAAGATAAGTGAGGAAGAAATTGGCTAGTAGTTAGGAAATTGGTAATGTAAACAAACCATGGAGATAGAAATGAGATAGAAAAAATAAGCTTTTTAGGGAGTTGATCATCCACGGCTTCACCATTGGTATACATGGTTAGTATTGCAAGGAAATATGCAAAACAAATTTTTTTCTAGGTTTTTCAATGATAGTTAAATCAAATTGTTGCAGCAGCAACAACAAGATAATCATGCAAGCATTCACATATGGTGTATTCATTAAGTATTTAATTTCTACATGGTTAGTATGTACAATGGCCTAATAGCTAGTAATATAATTCCTAAACTTGTTTAATGAATGTACAATATCAAGGAGTCATTTTCAGTAGTTGTGTAGTTTTTTTTTTTTTTTGAATAATGTTAATTCTATTTATGTAACATAATGGTACAAAACTGCCTCAGCTTCAACTATGTAAGCCTGAAAGATGGGATTGATAGTCATGATAAACAAAACTCTGGACTGCCCTGAGTGGGAAACCAGTCCTTTAACAATAAGTCTTGTCGCCCTTGCAAGGGAAACTGGCATATTGTCCATACAGTTTAACAAAAATAAACATACGAAAATTGCATTCATCTCTTTCAACAGAAGAGAGTATAACAGAAAAACGAAAAATCTCCCAAGATGATTGAGCAGCAGTACCGATGTTGGCCGAGGGTCATGAAGTTCATTGTTCATGAGCTGGAGAAGGAGGTTCCTCCACGATCCTACACCAAAACTCGTCACCTTTGCCATCGTTTTCTTCAGTGGACACGCTAGCCTTGTTGACAACATCCACCTGCATGTGTTCCTTACTCTGGTCAGCATGCACAGTCTCCATCAGCACCTCAGAATTCATCTCTTCATGAGGGCAAGGGGCAGGGGAGGGGATTGGGTTAATCGTTTCCTCTCTGAGGGTGATAGTAACAAAAGCAGTGATGACGGGCCTGTCAAGGGAGCATTCGAAGCGGAATTCCACTCTTTGAGAGGATTGAAGAAGGGGCAGACGAGCTAATGCTTGGGAGACAGGGGAAACGACGGGGAGGGGGTTAGGATGCAGGGGAGTCTCGACGTGAGGAGGTAGAGGAGCATGGGCAAAGTGCACATACCCTGCTTGACAGGCTCTACCTCTGTGACTGCATGTGTCTAGATAGTGACCCTAGGAAATGTCCTCAAAGGAGGAGTCGGAGCTGGTAGAAGCCTGAGAGCGGGACGCACGACCCCTGCTACTACCACGTCGGCTCCTCATTCTATGATGGAGCCGCGACATGGTTGCAGAGGCTGGTTGACAAGGCCGAAGGAAAGGAGGGCAAGCGGGATGAAAAGGCAACAAGAAAGACTTGACTGACTGAGCACAAAATTGAGAATTCAAGCAACAAAAAACACTCTGGGAAAAATGGTGACTTGGCAACATCTCAAGGTAGTAGAGAAGCATGCAGCGACACCCAGTTTGAGTGCAGGTGCTCGGCTCAGCACAGGAAGGAGAGAAAGCACTGCACAGTAGGGGAGGAGAGCTGCAAGCAGCGCAAGAGCAAGTCGAATGACAATGCACAAATTCCATAGAATACCAGGCGGGCAGAGCGAAATGGTATAGAAGTAGGGTGAAAATGATAATGGCATGCAGGTTGGCGGGATTAAATGCCACGTTAATGAAATTATAGGTGGTCATATGGCCACCCCACGCGAGCTCCATCGAGAGTCGCCAAGGGACGAACATCCCATCTCTCTTAAATTCCATCCAGATCTGGAGTCAGTAGTTGTATAGTTAAGTTCAACCTTGGAAATATTTTTTCTTATAAAACAAATGGCATAGAGAATTTTACCTTCGATTTGTTGTATTTCTACCCCAACTACTTTATTTAATGCATATATATATGGATATGGAAGGGAAAAGTCTAATTTGGACCTCTAAGGACAAGGGTAGTCATTGATTTCCTAAAATTCTTTCTGGCATAGATCTATCCAACAAAAATATGCATCTTTTGTTAGTAATGAAAATAAAGGAGAAACAATCTTGCTAATATCTTTAATGAATCTTTGATAACATCCAGCAAGGCCTAAAAAACTTCTAACATCCTTTTTTTTTTTAGGAACAAGAACCTTTTTTATGATGGCTATTTTGTTGGGGTATACTTGGATTTTGAAAACAGAAATTGCTCTAAAGCAATCCCCTCATTCATCAGAAAATGAATTTATCATCAATGAAGGAGAGGTTCATTTATTTACACCTTTGTAGAGTTTTAATAGGTTTAATAGAGTCTCTTGGAAATCATCCCCATAGGGTGTAAAATTGTACATGTATATTTCCACTTAAGAATGCACAAGATCAAAGAATGTACTCAACACTACCCTCTAAAAGGTAGAAGGGGATTTTCATAGGCCAAATGAGAGAAATTTGTAAGAAAATTTTTACCATGGACATGTGAAGGTGTTTTTGTCCTAATCTTCAGATTTGATCTGGATTTAGTTGTATCAACTAAACCCATCCAAGAAGGAGAATATTTTTTTCTGTGTAAGGGCATCAATAACTTAGTCAATAAATGGAAAATGAAAGTGATCCTTTCTAGTGGCTTTGTTGAGTTCTCTGTGTTGAAATATGTAACTAGGTCCTGTCTTCATAATGACAAATGTGATCATGATTTTATGTATTTAATCAAAAGAGACAAATAAATTTATTATAAGTGTGAATCTTGAGGCATGGGTTTCATGCTCAAGAGAAATTATTTTTATAAGTCAAAGCACCCATTGAGTGCTTATAGGTTTGTTATAAAGTCACTGAGTCATTTCCATGTATGAATGACCCATTTGGGAATGTTACATATTATAAGAAAACTATTTGAGTCAAATTAGAGTCAAAATACCCTTCAAGACCAAGTCAATCATGCAAGCATCAAGTCGGCCTAATGAAGCAACAATTTTGCCTAACGACATGCCATGTGTGGAGTACTGAAAAGGTATGATTTTGCTGATTACTTTAATGACTTTTTAATACAATTTGTGAACCTTTTGTATCATGGATTTGGAAAGTCATAAGGAACTATCACAAAACATGTGAGAATCGATGTGTATAACTTAGCCATTGATAATGGTTATTTTCGATACAGGGAAAGAAGAAAACGAAGAGTTGCCG
Organism: Pinus albicaulis; assembly: GCA_034641835.2. Lineage (NCBI taxonomy): Eukaryota > Viridiplantae > Streptophyta > Pinopsida > Pinales > Pinaceae > Pinus > Pinus albicaulis. The sequence continues at coordinate 1,112,930,160 of CM076583.1, read as the reverse complement.
CTCTAAAGATAAGAACGAAGTGGAGATAACTGCTGTCCCTCTGGATGAGAACCGAACGCAAACATAGGGAAACAAGATCAAGGTGAATCGGCTCGGGCAAGCAAGAAGGAGGACACCGGCTCAGCGCAATAGCAAAGACGGGATGAAGAGTTAACGTTTTTGGCGAATCCCTCGGGATCGAAGATCTGGGGATGTTGCTGTTGTCTGCGTTTGGCCGACATCTCCGCCGTCATCTTTATAAAAAGAGACAGCACTGTTAGTTTAGGGATATAAGAGAGAGATAGGATACGTTTTATGTAATCTTCTGTAAGACATCAACTTTGGTTATTAAGTTTTGTTGAAGACTGGTTTGATGTATTTTTGATCGATGCGTTAATAAAGGCTTGGTGATTATTCCATCTTTGCGTCTGCATTAACTTAAAGCAGTGTATCCTTGGAGGCTAAGGGCCCAGCCCCGAAGGACACTTGCTTCTGTACCATTACAGCTTCACTTCTGTGTGGTTTGTGTATTATTGCTATTCGATTGGTTGATATGCTTTACAAGTTCATATTACATGCTCTGTTCAAGTTTGAATCATTGAAGTTTCTACAGCCAGACTTGTGTGTTAACTCCGCATTACGTTATTAATCCTTTCAAGAGTTAATCGCATATCTTTACTATTATGTTACAGAGCTGTTATATTAACGTTTGTGTTGTGTGCGTTTCTAATGAATCAGTATTGTTCCATAATTCATTAATCGTTATTGCTGTTCCATTAATATGATTTGTGTAATTCGCCTTTAGAGCGATAGAATGTTCTTTGATTGCAAAGAGTGTATAGATTGAGTTTGATTATAACCCGCGGGACTTAGTATTCAATTGTTGTTCCATTTTAGAATTGCTGTTCCATTTCAGAATTGTGGTTTAATCCTTTATTTCCTTTGCTGATCTATTTATCTGCATTTGATGGTTTGCTGTGAGAGATGATCTAAGACTGTAGTGAGCAGTATCAGTCACTGTTTAGCTTCCAGGCTTGTGATCTATGCTTTAGTTCTTTTTCCATCAGTTTCTGAAGGGATGGTTTATTATTACCGAACCCTTGACTGATGAGTTATTGAGTTTCCTGAGTGTGTGATTTATTTCTTTAAAGTAATTTGATTTCAGTTAAGCATCCGTTTACTCTTGTATTTCTTAAGCACTGTACTACTAGCATTACTCTGACGAATGAGCCTCGGATTGAGTCACTCTTTGTAATAATAAACGCTCTCGGGTTGACATATTAATGTGAAGATGAGTAGAGGTGAAAAGAGACCCTTTTTGCCAGCTCTACATTTTGGCGCGGGTGCGGTGAGTGTAGCCATTTTTTTTCGAGTAGTGTACAAGCCTAAGGCCCTTTGGAGGTTGGATCCTAAGCTTAAGGTAAGAACCTACGTGCGAGCAAGAAAAATTCCACACTCATTATCCGCTTTCCTAACAGATTTGTTGTTGCTTGTTTGAATAAAGTTCGTAGTTTATTTTTGAGTGCATGGCTAAGCGAGAAAAGACCCAGAAGAGGTATCAAACCCCCATCCAAGCACAGAAAAGCTAAGGGGTCGGTGACCCGCAGCGAGCCGACCTTCATAGACGAAATCTATAAGAAAACGAGAGTCTGATACATCGGTAGGCTTCAGAAAAACACTTCTAAACCGCCTACTAGTTCCCTTCAGGCCACAGGATCACCATCTGTAGCCTGTGCTGAGGTGCATAGTCAAACTGAGGAGCAAGACTTTCAAGAAGTTGAAAATTCCACTCCAGAATTATTGCAGGAAGGGAACTCTAGCAACTTTTGCGAAGGAGAAGGAGAAACAGGGGAAACCAAGGAACCAAAATCTCCTCTTGAAACAAATCAGCCATTAGATAACCCAGATAAGGGGAGTGCTGCGAAAGTCATTGTTGAAGAGATTCAATCTCCTCAAACACCTGGTATTCCCATTATTCCAGATAAAGGAAGCGCTATTAAAAAGATCCCTATCAAAACCGTTCCCACCCAACCTAGGAATACCCTCTTAGATATCCCAGAAGGTTACTGGCATATATTCAATCCCATGGCTCAAAACCAACCAAACGCTCAAAACCCATTGCAACCTCCTCAAACCTCCACACGTGCAATATCCTATAGTGGATTCTGCGGCAAATGCACCCATGAAAGCTATCCTCTTGACGCCATCCCCACATTTCACGGACTCACATCGGAAGATGCGGATGCATTCCTATTCGAATTCGATGTGTTATGTCGGGGGTATGATTACACCATAGATCCCCAAGGTGAAATTATTCTCCTCCTACAGAAGAAAGATAATTTGCTTTAAGATGGTTTATGGGGCTAGGTGGCGGGGTTATCAACAATTGGGATCAAATGAAAGAATCCTTCTTAAAAATACCCGGGGGATTATTGTAAGGTCTAGAGAATTAAAAGACGAAATATTTCGGATGACAACCGAGACCAAATGAAACATTAGAGGAGTATGTGGAACGTTTTCAGTATAACTTACAAAGATCTCCATATGCATCGCTACCTTTACCTGATAAGGTGTTAAAGACTGCATTAATGAGGGGTATGAAGGAACAATGGATTGAAACAGTAAACATTATGGGCAAAGGGGATATTTATCAAGAGAATTTTACTGACATCCTTGACTTATGTCGAGTTCGAGAGGCGACACAAGAATAAAACCGGCGGGAATACGGTCGGTTTGCAAGAGATAACAAGTATCGGCGGGAAGGAGTAACACGTGCGAGAAATTGGAAATTTGTTAAATTCTGGCCAGTATTATGGGGACACTAACTACACAACTTGATATTGTGCAGGCTAAACAGAAGCAGCTGGAGGCAGAACAGAATATGGCAATCTTCTGCCCCCGATGCAGAAAGAAACGCAGCCACAAGGAGTGTCCATTAGATAAAGTCCAAACATGCGCCATCTGTACAAAAGATCACCTTACGGAAAGCTTCCCCTCACTTCCTGGATTGAAAGCAGTATATAAGGAAGCAAGAAGAAGAACCAGAATCGGTGAATTCAATCAACCAGCGCCGCCCGTGGGAGCCAAGACAACCTGGTATGTTTCCAGACCCAACCTCTTTCTTTCAAAACCCACGGTATAATGCTCAACAATATGGTATGTGGCAAAATCAATCTCAAACCCCATTTACTAACTGGTCACCACAATCATTTCCTTCTCCAAATCCATGGCTGAATCAAACAAGCCAATCTGGTTGGCCGAATGTCCCTTACACTCCACCATATTGGCAAAATGGCCCATATCCTTCACAATGGACTCCCCCTACTTCACAAAGTTCACCCTGGCGGACAAGCTGGCAAAGACCGATGCACCAGCCAGCTGGAACTATTCCGCTCCCTCAACCTACTCTGCCAGCCTTACAACAAAATCCCCAGTCTAACCTGAGACCGCAACTCCCAGCACAACCCAATCCCAATCCAAATAACAAACCGGTCCAATCTCTCCAAATCATAGAATCACCAGAAATAGGACCCGACCTGAGGGAGTGCAATGATCTTCAGTTAAGATCTGGATGTATAATTGAAACTGAGGGAGAGAAAACAGTTCATATTGAAGATCAGTTACCAAGAGAACATCAGTTGCAACAAGAGGATGTAAATAAGCAGCAGACTCATAATCAAGCAACCACATCCTCCTCCCCGGGTTCAGTTCCCGAACATTGGCATACCTCGATCCATACAATATCCTGACTTCGACATTCTGGGAGAATTACAAAACTTGTACATAAAAATTCCATTCCTCCAAGCTATTCAAGACATTCCCATATACGCCGAAACCATAAAAGAGTTGTGCATAAAGAAACCAAGGAGGAATATAACAAACAATCCAAGAGTCCAAGTAGTCGGCACCTTATCTGACCGATTGTCGGGAAGAGAAACACCCCTTAAATATGAAGACCCCGGGAACCCAATTATAACTGTTCAAATTTATGGCCAGACCCTGCCTAATGCCTCAGTTGATTTAGGGGCTGCAATTAATATTTTAACAACCACAACTTGCCAAAAGCTCAGCATTACATCTGTAGAACCCACCTCTACTCTGTTAGAATTGGCTGACCGATCTGTGGTTAAACCAGAGGGCACTCTACATGATGTCATGGTCTCTGTAGAATCCTGTGAGTATCCAACTGATTTCCTGATAATTAATCCAAAAACCCGACTTGACGGACACCCGCTAATTTTAGGTAGACCTTGGCTCGCGCTACGCGGAGTGCCTACCGGTCGTGCAATCGGCGGGGAAATATGACCATAACCGGAGGACCAATAGCAAAAATTTAGTTTTATATCCCGCGCAGCGCAGCCAAGTGTCACAATGATTAAAACGCATAAGCACCCTGTATCATATCTTACTGATAACATTAGATCTCCATTAACTATACAAGAGGCACTCGATTTCAAAGATCAAACAGAAGACGATGCCATTAATAATTTCATTACTCAAACTGAACCTCGTACACAATGTCACATGATAAAAGCAGCATTTGATAATGAATTAGAAGAAGATCCCTTGAAAGATATTCATGATCAAATAATACCTGTCACTTCTGTTGCAAATAGTAAAACTGTGGAAATTGCACCGGGAAAAACTTTAAAATCAATGCTAATCTCACACTGGAACAAGAAACAAAGCTCATCCATCTGTTAACAAAATATCAAGAAGCATTTGCATGGGACTACCCTGATATGAAAGGGATCGATCCCCAGTTATGTACCCACCACATTTACATAGAAAAAGATGCCAGACCTGTGCGTCAGCCGCAAAGGAGACTTAATCCCCATCTAAAAGATGTTGTAAAAACTGAACTTCAAAAACTTTTAGATGTGACTTTTATCTACCCTATCTCTGATAGTAAATGGGTCTCTCCACTTGTGGTGGTACCAAAACAGAATGGGAAATGGAGAATTTGTGTGGATTATAGAGAACTTAACAAGGCAACACAAAAAGATCATTTTCCTCTTCCTTTTATAGATCAAGTATTGGACACTTTAGCAGGAAGAAGTTCTTTTCTATTACGGATGGCTTCAGTGGATACAATCAGATTCAGATTGCCGCTGAAGACCAGGATAAAACTACCTTTACTTGTCCTTGGGGAACATTTGCCTATCGAGTTTTACCTTTTGGCTTATGTAATGCGCCTGCCACATTTCAGAGGGCTATCCTTAGTATTTTTGCAGATTTAATCAATGATGGACTTGAAGTTTACATGGATGACTTTACACCATACGGAGATGACTTCGATCCAGCTCTAGACACCCTAGAGAAAGTCATACAACGCTGCATTGTTACTAGGCTTTGCCTAAGCAATGAAAAATGTTTTTTGATGATGACTAAAGGACTTATCCTAGGACACTATGTCTCAGCAGCCGGCATTCAGGTAGACCCGGCCAAAATCCAAATACTTTTGCTTATTCCTACTCCTACTACTCAAACAGAGGTACGCAGTTTTCTTGGATTTTCAGGTTATTATAGACGATTCATAGAGCATTATTCACACATTGCTGCTCCTTTATATGCACTGACTGGTAACGTTGATTTCCTTTGGACAGACAAATGTGACCATGCTTTCGAGGATCTAAAGAAGCTTGTACCCACAGCCCCAGTCCTTCGAGGACCAAACTGGGACCTACCATTCCAGATATCATCTGATGCCTCAGATACAGCCATTGGTGCAGTCCTTGGGTAGGAAGAGGATAAAAAACCATATGCTATATATTACATCATCAAAAATTTATCCCCTGCTGAATTGAATTACACTGTTACTGAAAAAGAATTTCTAGCTGTAATACATGTTGTCAATAAATTTAGACATTATATCACGAGCTACCATTGTCTTGTATACGGATCATTACTTGCCATAAAATATTTGTAAATAAGCACAATAAAATGCCGGAAGTAACTCGATGGTTAATCATATTGCGAAATTCGATATCACAATCAAGGACACATGCAGCAAGAAAACCATGTGCTTCGATTTTCTTTCAAGAATACCAAAATCAAGCGATGCAGCAGCAGTGGAAGATCAATTTTCGGATGAGCACCTGTTTGCTGTTGCTGTTCAAACACCCTGGTATGCTGATGTTGCCAACTACCTTGCAGTAGGTAAATTACCAAAACATTTAACTCCTAATGAGCGTAAGCAGATTATTCAGAAAAGTTCTCGATTTTCGTGGATTGGAGGTTATTTGTTTCACACAGGAGCAGACATGCATATCAGGCGATGTGTTAGAGAGGATGAAATATTTGACATCCTAAAAGCCTATCACGATGGACCATGTGGGGGGCACTTCGCTGAGCGTAGGACTGGACATAAAGTATTGCAGACAGGATATTACTGGCCTACGATCTTTAAGGATGCAAAGAAGTTCGTCCAAGCCTGTGACAGTTGCCAGCGAGCAGGACGACCTGGTCAAGCTGATGAAATGCCTCTGAAACCACAGTTAGTCATCGAACCATTCGAACGGTGGGCTCTGGATTTCGTTGGACCCATCAACCCTTCATCAAATCATAAAACATATATTTTGGTGGCAACAGAATATGTCACCAAATGGGTTGAGGCAGAAGCATTACCAAGAGCCACAGAGGACTCTGTCATACAGTTCCTGTTCCTTTTATTTGTTCGTTATGGCCTTCCTAGAGAAATAATTACAGATGGAGGACCACAATTTGTTGGGCATAAATTAGCTGCAACACTTAACAATTATCATGTCCAGCATAAGATCACTACTCCATATCACCCACAGGCGAATGGGCAGGTAGAAAGTAGCAATAAGATAATAGAATCAATCCTAACGAAAACCATTGCGTCACATAGGCGTGATTGGGCTACCCGACTACCTGAAGCACTCTGGGCCTATAGAACCACATGGAGGAGCACCACTGGTTACTCACCTTATCAATTAGTGTTTGGAAAACAACCCATTTTTCCCATAGAATTCGAAATCCAAACATTACGGACATCACAGGAAGTTGGCCTAGATCTAAGCGAGGCACAACTCAATCGACTACAGCAGATCAATGAATTAGACGAAATTCGGCTCTCTGCACTACAAAATACAACATTGATTCAACAGCAGCGAGCCAAATGGCATGATGCGCTCATCAAGAACGAAGTCTTCCACGAGGGAGACTGGGCTTTGTTATACGATTCTCGGTTTCAGGACTTCCCTGGAAAACTTCAGACTCGATGGTTGGGACCATACGAAATCCAGAAGGTACATGAAAATGGAACTCTTACTCTAATCACTATTGACGGTTCTGGATATGCATTTAAGGTAAATGGTCACCGAGTCCGTCTCTACCGTAAACCACTTACTCGGGAATCCTTCTGCCAGCAGATACGCCGAGATACTGATCTGGAGATCTTAGGAGAAGAAGAGAAATCTTCCTCTCCTGTAATTCATTAAGGGTCTATTTCTTTTTGCAAATTGTACATAAAGTTTTTGTTTTTGAGTGATTCTTGTACATAAGTTTGATTTGAATAAATTCTTGTCATTTTGCTGTTCCTTTTTCTTCCACAAAGTTTGATTGTTGCTCTTCTAATAGCATATGTATGTTTTTTTTTTATTTTGGTTTTGCTTGTTCTGCTGTTCCTTTTTCAGAAGAACGATATTGTTACGTCTATCGCTGTTCCTTTTTGGTTACCATTGTTCCTTTTCCTTCAAAGAAACAGCGTTCTTTTATTTCTGTGTTGACTTTTTCAACGAAATGGCATATTGAGTGTTTAGTATGATTGCCGTTCCTTTTCCCAAAAGGAACGGCATTTGCAGTTTTGTTCCTTTTTCTATTATCCATCGTTGTTGCTTTTTCAATGGAACACCATCTGCATACTTTTGATCTCTTTGCTGATTTAAATTGAGGATGCTTTTTCCCGTCTTCTTTCTAGTCTTCAAGCTTCAGCTATGTATTTGTGCGATGAAATATAGAAACACAGCATACCGAAAATCTGCAAATCATAAATCACTATATCTATAAGGCTCTGCATTAACAAGAGGACAGATGGAAGGACATACTTATTTCTTACCTTTTGTGACATGGTTTTACTAATTTTGCCCTGATTGGTTATCTTTATCATGCTGATTCCCTTAAAAATATTTTTATTAGTACTTGGGAATAAGAGCAAAGAGTTTATATCTTCCTATTGAGATAATAAGACTTCTTCCACCATTCCTACTCTTAAGGAGTGCTGAACCACCCTTTGTGTATAAATAAGGAAAAGAATTCTATGAAAAAGGAAAAAGCATGTCAAATGTCAAATGCAGGATAGGGGGTCTCATCGAGAGCCAGCCTACCATGATCATGAGGATGGAAGTGAAGTGGCATTCCCATTCTGGCCACCACACCAGGGATATGGTCCAAAAGGTGTATCAAAATAAACAAACCTTGGAACAGGAGGTCTCATTAAGAGCCGGCTTGCCCACGTTTCGCTCTTTCCTCGTGAATGGCATTATGGTTAACTGGTCACCAAGCCAGCATAATGGTCTACATTCTGACATAATAACAGTCCTAAGTACACACACAGGATCATGGTTCCGGGGGTGAAAAACAACTCTTCCAAGGTTATGGACACCTGTTGGCAGCAGAGTAATGTTAATGGTATCGAAGTCACCTTGCTTACACCAATAGGTAAGATATTAACACTCTTTTGTTTTCATATCCTAGGCACTAATTATATGTTATTTCCTGATTTATACACCGCATGAATATTTATCATTACCAATCATGGCAACGGAGGTGACCATGACCGCTTAAGATTGGCGAGTACGATACATGCCTATCCATCAGCCTCAAATCATAACACAGCAGCCTCAAATCATAACACGCGATCCATCCTCCGCCTCGATTTCGGTAATCTGTTGTCCTCTCTCAAAATGGCATAAATTCACATGCTGTTCCTTTCTGACTTGATTACAGACTGGGTGCCGCTCCATTATTTGCCGGCTGGGACAGCCTATCACACTGAGGGGGGGGGAGGTTAACCTCATCATTCCCTGTATTACGTGTCAATTCATCATTCGGAAAATCTGGTTCACGATGATTTGGCATGGTTTCACGGCATGGCATATTTTTATTTTTATTTTTTCGCACAAGTTGTTTTTGCTGCACTATTGCATACTCTGTGTTTTCTTTTGCGAAACCTTGCTCTCTGTGTTTCAAACCGAAAACGTTTTTTTGCTGTTCCATTTAGAAATCACAGTGAAATCATGGGGGGAAAGGCAATTCGTAGTGAGCCTCAACAGCTAACGATCTCTGCTGCTGCCCGAGAAATCCTGGAAAGAGTAGGATGGTTAAACTATTTCAATCGCTTACAAGAGGGTAATGAGACAGTAGCAATGGAGTTCTTGCAGAATTTACAAGATGACTACTCCATAGTAAGAGGGAAACGAATAGCGGTCACTGATGCCATAATTGCAGAAGTCTCAGGACTACCAGCTACTGGACCGGTATGGACATTCAAAAAAGAACGATTACGGAAGGTCATCGACATCTTCCAGGATGAAGGCCAGCATTTGACAATCAAAGGGAAGGGAATTCTGCCAGCGACCCTAGGCGAACCCTGGACAGAGCTAGCAAGAATAGTACAGAGCTACATTACTTGCGAAGGAAGAAAAAACGTGGTAAGACCACGACACCTTAAACTTTTAGCTGTTCTAAAACAGAAATTCTCTGTGAATTTACCGGCACTCTTAAACTCGTTATTGCATGATGCTGCACAAAGTATGAAAAGGGCACAGCACGTAGAGGCAATTGTTAGTCACCACGGGTTAATTCGACTTATTGTTAGTTATAGTCTTACCCAGCAGCAGAGCAGCTGGGAAGAGCTCATTGCACTGATTGAAGGGGGATCGACAGAACCATCCCCGAAACGTAGACATTCTATAAACCCACCAGAACAACCGGCAAAACGCAGAGAAAATGTTGCTAGTACATCAAAACAACCAGAGACACACCAAGAATCCGCAAAGCGAAAGCATGTCGTTGATTCACCCGAGCAACCAGAGGAACCCAGGAAATCAGCTCGGTTAGCTCAGATGAGAGGAAGCATAAATAAACCCAGAAAGTCAGCCCGGTTGGCTCGAAGAAGGGGAAGGCTGGAACAGCTTCAGGGAAGCACCAGCCAACCAGTAATAATTGAAGATGAGCAACCCGAAGAAGAAGTACCCGAACCTTCGGGAACAGAAAAAGAAGCAGAAACTGAACAGGAGGAAGAAAGGGGACAGCAGGGGAATAGTCCATTACAAGACCTACTAAGAGAAGATGACTTGGCCGCCATCCTAGCCAATATGAGTAAATACGGTCAACCTTCTAGCTCAAAGAATCCCCACGACCAATTTCAAGAAGAGAACATGCCTATGCATGAGGAAGAGGAAGAAAATACCGAACGGGAACAATCTGTTCCCCATGTCCTGAAGGAAAGTCTAGAGGAAGAACCCCGGGAGGAAGAATCAGAAAACCGGGTTGGGGGTGCATACACCGAACAGCCGGAGCGGGAGGTGAGGAAGGACGAACCCCAAAGGAAGAGTTGTGGCGGTCGCAGTCCGATTCTACGCCCGACGGACGCCGTTCCTTGAAAAGGAATCGGTAAATCAAGAAGTTGAGAAGGAACGGACTAAGCTGACCAAGCACGATAACCCAGCTCAGACAACAAATTAGGATTCTGAAAAAGAACCAGAAGGTAAAGAGGAAAAAGAGGGCCAACAACGGCCTGCTGTTCCAAGACTGCGAGGATCCGGTACCCGTTCCGATTAAGACTAGGAAAAGGACAATGCAGCAAACACTTACGGTACCACCCTCGGGGGTAATCGGGGTCTGAACTCCCAAACGGCGTAACAAAAAGGTTCGGAGTAAAACTCCCGGCCTCCCGCACGATGCATAGAAAGATCCAAAGACAAAATCCTTGCACAAGATGGTGAAACAAGCACAGCAAGAAGTGGAGCAACTTAAAGAGCAAACGGTTCCCATAGAAAAATATGAAGAGTTGCAGCAGCAACTAAGGGATGTCAGTCAATCTAAAAGACAGGTTTTTGAAGGATGGATGAAGGAACAAGAGGAAGTCACACAGGTAACTTGTAAACTAGATACTACTATCAAACAGATGAATGACTTATGTTTCTTTGCTATAATGTTTTTTGCTTTATATGGGCTCACACTAAAAACTATGCTCCATTCTATTAGAACGATATTACAATTACAAATAAAGGCTGTTAAGGCGAGGCACCCTATACGGATCAACGATGTCAATGATTTTATACGTGTATTAAACATTATGGAGTGAAAGTCCGAGAGATTGTTGTGTGAACTTTATTTACCGACATGCTAAGTCGGGGAAGTAGACCAGACACGGTCCCTCCATTGGTGATATTCAATTCCAAGCATTCATTTCATTCGGGGCTAATCAGATTAAGTGGCTGAAAGCCTATGATACCTTCCAGAGTCAAGAAAATGGTCTAGATTTAAGAGTTAGGGCTGAGCCTAGAAACCCAGTACGGTTATGGACAGCTCATATAAACCACATAAGGACTCCAGGTGTCATTGTAACATTAGGGCCTATGCATGAGGCACTCATTCAAGAAGGTTTAGAGTATTTCTTTTCCATCAAAGACTTGGCCATTAATGCAGCCAAATTTCGATATCGAATCTCTGATCCACACATCCAGCTCAGAGAACCATTTAAGTATGATAACTTTGAGTTAGCTGCTGACCGTTTGAATCTCTATGGCCAGAGCATTCTGAAAGCAGGGTCATCTTGGTTAGGGTATAGATTTCGCGCTCCAATTATCTGGCATCCTGCACCTGGATACCAGGCCCTGTATGATATGCCTGAGGGGCAAGCAGGTCATTTCTTTGATTATTTAATCACTCAACATGGTTGTAGGCCTCCGCATGAGACTCCTTCTCCAGCATACTCTCTCACTGCATTACATGTCAACTACAATGTTTTCATGAGGACATGAAACAAGGTAAGCAGGGGGGTGTGTGGAGTACTGAAAAGGTATGATTTTGCTGATTACTTTAATGACTTTTTAATACAATTTGTGAACCTTTTGTATCATGGATTTGGAAAGTCATAAGGAACTATCACACAACATGTGAGAATCGATGTGTATAACTTAGCCACTGATAATGGTTATTTTCTATACAGGGAAAGAAGAAAACGAAGAGTTGCCGCTCTAAAGATAAGAACGAAGTGGAGATAACTGCTGTCCCTCTGGATGAGAACCGAACGCAAACATAGGAAAACAAGATCAAGGTGAATCGGCTCGGGCAAGAAGGAGAGGACACCAGCTCAGCGCAATAGCAAAGACAGGATGAAGAGTTAACTGTTTGGCGAATCCCTCAGGATCGAAGATCTTGAGGGATCACTGCTTTATTTATCTAGCTGCTTGGACATCTCCGCCATCGTCCTTATAAAAAGAGACAGCACTGTTAGTTTAGAGAATGGCGAGATAAGATACGTTTTATGTAATCTTCTGTAAAACATCAGATTTGGTTATTAAGCTTTGTTGAGAACTGGTTCGATGTATTTTTGATCAATGTATTAATGAAAGCCTGGTGATTATTCCATCTTCGCGTCTGCGTTAACCTAAAGCGGTGCATCCTTGGAGGCTAAGGGCCCGGCCCGGAAGGACACTTGCTTCTGTACCATTACAGCTTCGTTTCTGTGTGGTTTGTTTATTATTGCTATTCGATTATTTGATATGCTTTACAAGTTCATATTACATGCTCTGTTCAAGTTTGAATCATTGAATTTTCTACAGCTAGACTTGTGTGTTAACTCCGCATTGCGTTATTATTCCTTTCAAGAGTTAATCGCATATCCTTACTGTTATGTTACAGAGCTGTTATATTAACATTTGTGTTGTGTGCGTTTCTAATGAATCAGCATTGTTCCATAATTCATTAATCGTTATTGCTGTTCCATTAATATGAATTGTGTGATTCGCCTTTAGAATGACAGAATGTTCCTTGATTGCAAAGAGTGTATAGATTAAGTTTGGTTATAACCCGCGGGACTTGGTATTCAATTGCTGTTCCATTTTAGAGTTGCTGTTCCATTTCAGAACTGTGGTTTAATCCTTTATTTACTTTGCTGTTCTATTTATCTGCATTTGATGGTTTGTTGTGAGAGATGATCTAAGGCTGTAGTGAGCAGTAGCAGTTACTGTCTAGCTCCCAGGCTCGTGATCTATGATTTAGTTCCTTTTCCATCAGTTTCTGAAGGGATGGTTTATCATTACCGAACCCTTGACTGATAAGTTATTGAGCTTCCTGAGTGTGTGATTTATTTCTTTAAAGTAATTTGATTTCAGTTAAGCATCCGTTTACTCTTGTATTTCTTAGGCACTGTACTACTAGCATTACTCTGACGAATGAGCCTCGGATTGAGTCACTCTTTGTAATGACAAAACGCTCTCGGGTTGACATATTAATGTGAGGTGATTAGAGGTGAAAGAGACCCTTGTTATAGCTCTACATTTTGGCACCGTTGCCGGGGAAAGAGTGTAGCCATTTGTTTTTTTTCAGAGTAGTGTACAAGCCTGCTAGGGAGGAGTTGGATCCTAAAAACGGAAGGTAAGAACCTACGTGCAGAGCATGTAAAAGACCTGCTCATTATCCGCTTTCCTAACAGATTTGTTGTTGCTTGTTTGAATAGAAGTTTGTAGTTTATTTTTGAGTGCATGACTAAGCAGAAAAGACCAGAAAAGAATATCAAACCCCCATCCAAACCTGAAAAAGCTAAGGGGCCGGTGACCCTTGGCCGAACGACCTTCATAGACGAAATCTATAAGAAAACAGAGTCTCGGCCATCGGTAGGCTTCAAGAAAAACACTTCCAAACCGCCTACTAGTTCCCTTCAGGCCACAGGATCACCATCTGTAGCCTGTGCTGAGGTGCATAGTCAAACTGAGGAGCAGGACTTTCAAGAAGTTGAAAATTCCACTCCAGAATTATTGCCGGAAGGGAACTCTAGCAACTTTTGCGAAGGAGAAGGAGAAACAGGGGAAACCAAGGAACCAAAATCTCCTCTTGAAACAAATCAGCCATTAGATAGCCCAGATAAGGGGAGTGCTGCGAAAGTCATTGTTGAAGAGATTCAATCTCCTCAAACACCTGGTATTCCCATTATTCCAGATAAAGGAAGCGCTATTAAAAAGATCCCTGTCAAAACCGTTCCCACCCAATCTCGGAATACCCTCTTAGATATCCCAGAAGGTTACTGGCATATATTCAATCCCATGGCTCAAAACCAACCAAACGCTCAAAACCAGCCAAACACTCAAACCTCTACATTACAATATCCTATAGTGGATTCTGCAGCAAATGCACCCATGAAAGCTATCCCTCTTCAACATATCCCCACATTTCACGGACTCACATCAGAAGATCCGGATGCATTCCTATTCGAATTCGATGTGTTATGTCGGGGGTACGATTACACCACCGATCCCCAAAAATTGAAATTATTTCCCTCTACATTGAAAGGAGCTGCTTTAAGATGGTTTATGGGGCTAGGTGGCGAGGTTATCAACAATTGGGATCAAATGAAAGAATCCTTCTTAAAGAAATACCAGGATTATTGTAGGTCTAGAGAATTAAAAGACGAAATATTTCAAATGACAGCCAGACCGAATGAAACATTAGAAGAGTATGTGGAACGTTTTCAGTATAATTTACAGAGATCTCCTTATGCATCGCTACCTTTACCTGATAATGTGTTAAAAACTGCATTAATGAGGGGCATGAAGGAACAATGGATTGAAACATTAAACATTATGGGCAAAGGGGTTATTTATCAAGAGAATTTTACTGACATCCTTGACTTATGTATCAGGAGTTCGAGAGGCAGCACAAGAATAAAACCGGCAGAATATGATCGGTTTGCAAGAGATAACAAAGTATCAGCAGAAGGAGTAACACGTGCATAAATTGGAAATTTATTAGAGAATTTTAAAACTGATATTATGGGGACACTAACTACACAACTTGATATTGTGCAGGCTAAACAGAAGCAGCTGGAGGCAGAACAGAATATGGCAATCTTCTGCCCCCAATGCAGAAAAAAACACAGCCACAAGGAGTGTCCATTAGATAAAGTCCAAACATGCGCCATCTGTACAAAATATCACCTTACGGAGAGCTGCCCCTCACTTCCTGGATTGAAGGCAGTATATAAGGAAGCAGAAGAAGAACCAGAATCGGTGAATTCAATCAACCAGCGCCGCCCGTGGCAGCCAAGACAACCTGGTATGTTTCCGGACCCAACCTCTTTCTTTCAAAACCCATAGTATAATGCTCAACAATATGGTATGTGGAAAAATCAATCTCAAACCCCATTTACAAACTGGTCACCACAATCATTTCCTTCTCCAAATCCATGGCTGAATCAAACAAGCCAAACTGGTTGGCCAAATTTCCCTTACACTCCACCATATTGGCAAAATGGCCCATATCCTTCACAATGGACTCCCTCTACTTCACAAATTTCACCCTGGCAGACAAGCTGGCAAAGACCAATGTACCACCCAGCTGGAACTATTCCGCTCCCTCAACCTACTTTGCCAGCTTTACAACAAAATCCCCAGTCTAACCTGAGACCGCAACTCCCAGCCCAACCCGATCCCAATCCAAACAACAGGCAGGTCCAATCCATTCAAATCATAGAATCACTAGAACTAGGACCCGACCTGAGGGAGTGCAATGATCTTCAGTTAAGATCTGGACGTATAATTGAAACTGAGGGAGATAAAACAGTTCATATTGAAGATCAATTACCCAGAGAACATCAGTCACAACAAGAGGATGTAAATAAGCAACAAACTCATAATCAAGCAACCACATCCTCTCCCCCGTTCCCAGAACGATTAGCCATACCGCGATCCATACAATATCCTGACTTCGACATTCTGGGAGAATTACAAAACTTGTACATAAAAATTCCATTCCTCCAAGCCATTCAAGACATTCCCATATACGCCAAAACCATAAAAGAATTGTACATAAAGAAAACAAGGAGGAATATAACAAACAATCCAAGAGTCCAAGTAGTCGGCACCTTATCTGACCTATTGTCGGGAAGAGAAACACCCCTTAAATATGAAGACCCCGGGAACCCAATTATAACTGTTCAAATTTATGGTCAGACCCTGTCTAATGCCTTAGTTGATCTAGGGGCTGCAATTAATATTTTAACAACCACGACTTGCCAAAAGCTCGGCATTACATCTGTAGAACCCACCTCTACTCTGTTAGAATTGGCTGACCGATCTGTGGTTAGACCAGAGGGCACTCTACATGATGTCATGGTCTCTGCAGAATCCTGGGAGTATCCAACCGATTTCCTGATAATTAATCCAAAAACCCGACTTGATGGACACCCGCTAATTTTAGGTAGACCTTGGCTCGCTACTGCCGACGCCTACATTGGCTGTCGACAGGGAAATATGACCATAACCAGAGGACCAAATAGCGAAAATTTAGTTCTATATCCTCCAGCACAGCCAAGTGTCACAATGATTAAAACTAATAAGCACCTTGTATCATATCTTACTGATAACATCAGATCTCCATTAACTATACAAGAGGCACTCGATTTCAAAGATCAAACAGAAGACGATGCCATTAATAATTTCATTACTCAAACTGAACCTCGCACACAATGTCACATGATAAAAGCAGCATTTGATAATGAATTAGAAGAAGATCCCCTGAAAGATATTCATGATCAAATAATACCTGTCACTTCTGTTGCAAATAGTAAAACTGTGGAAATTGCACCGAGGAAAACTTTAAACATCAATGCTAATCTCACACCGGAACAAGAAACAAAGCTCATCCATCTGTTAACAAAATATCAAGAAGCATTTGCATGGGACTACCCTGATATGAAAGGAATCGATCCCCAGTTATGTACCCACCACATTTACATAGAAAAAAATGCCAGACCTGTGCGTCAGCCGCAAAGGAGACTTAATCCCCATCTAAAAGATGTTGTAAAAACTGAACTTCAAAAACTTTTAGATGTGAATTTTATCTACCCTATCTCTGATAGTAAATGGGTATCTCCACTTGTGGTGGTACCAAAAAAGAATGGGAAATGGAGAATTTGTGTGGATTATAGAGAACTTAACAAGGCAACACAAAAAGATCGTCTTCCTTTTATGGAGTCAAGTATTGGACACTTTAGCCGGGGACAAGTTCTTTTCTTTCTCGGATGGCTTCGGTGGATACAATCGATTCGGATTGCCCTGAAGACCGGGATAAAACTACCTTTCACTTGCAGGGAACATTTGCCTATCGAGTTTTACTGCTCCTACAGTGTAATGCTCTGCCACATTTCGGAGGGCTATCCTTAGTATTTTTGCAGATTTAATCAATGATGGACTTGAGGTTTACATGGATGACTTTACACCATACGGAGATGACTTCGATCCAGCTCTAGACACCCTAGAGAAAGTCCTACAACGTTGCATTGTTACTAGGCTTTGCCTAAGCAATGAAAAATGTTTTTTGATGATGACTGAAGGACTTATCCTAGGACACTATGTCTCAGCAGCCGGCATTCAGGTAGACCCGGCCAAAATCCAAATACTTTTGCTTATTCCCACTCCTACTACTCAAACAGAGGTACACAGTTTTCTTGGATTTTCAGGTTATTATAGACGATTCATAGAGCATTATTCACACATTGTTGCTCCTTTATATGCACTGACTGGTAACGTTGATTTCCTTTGGACAGACAAATGTGACCATGCTTTCGAGGATCTAAAGAAGCTTGTATCCACAGCCCCAGTCCTTCGAGGACCAAACTGGGACCTACCATTCTAGATATCATCTGATGCCTCAGATACAGCCATTGGTGCAGTCCTTGGGCAGGAAGAGGATAAAAAACCATATGCTATCTATTACATCAGCAAAAATTTATCCCCTGCTGAATTGAATTACACTGTTACTGAAAAAGAATTCCTAGCTTTAATACATGCTGTCAATAAATTTAGACATTATATCACAGGCTACCCTGTTATCTTGTATACAGATCATTCTGCCATAAAATATTTAGCAAATAAGCCTGTCACAAATGCCAGAGTAACTCGATGTTTAATCTTATTGCAGGAATTCGATATCACAATCAAGGACCGCCCTGGCAAAGAAAACCCTGTAGCCGATTTTCTTTCAAGGATACCAAAATCAAGCGATGCAGCAGCAGTGGAAGATCAATTTCCGGATGAACACCTGTTTGTTGTTGCTGTTCAAACACCCTGGTATGCTGATGTTGCCAATTACCTTGCAGTAGGTAAATTACCAAAAAATTTAACTCCTAATGAGCGTAAGCAGATTATTCAGAAAAGTTCTCGATTTTCGTGGATTGGAGGTTATTTGTTTCACACAGGAGCAGACATGCATATCCGGCGATGTGTTAGAGAGGATGAAATCTTTGACATCCTAAAAGCCTGTCACGATGGACCATGTGGGGGGCACTTCGCTGAGCGTAGGACTGGACATAAAGTATTGCAGACATGATATTACTGGCCTACGATCTTTAAGGATGCGAAGAAGTTCGTCCAAGCCTGTGACAGTTGCCAGCGAGCAGGACGACCTGGTCAAGCTGATGAAATGCCTCTGAAACCACAGTTAGTCATCGAACCATTCGAACGGTGGGCTCTGGATGTCGTTGGACCCATCAACCCTTCATCAAATCAGAAAACATATATTTTGGTGGCAACAGAATATGTCACCAAATGGGTTGAGGCAGAAGCATTACCAAGAGCCACAGAGGACTCTGTCATACAGTTCCTGTTCCTTTTATTTGTTCGTTATGGCCTTCCTAGGGAAATAATTACGGATGGAGGACCACAATTTGTTGGGCATAAATTAGCTGCAACACTTAACAATTATCATGTCCAGCATAAGATCACTACTCCATATCACCCACAGGCGAATGGGCAGGTAGAAAGTAGCAATAAGATAATAGAATCAATCCTAACGAAAACTATTGCATCACATAGGCGTGACTGAGCTACCCGACTACCTGAAGCACTCTGGGCCTATCGAACCACATGGAGGAGCACCACTGGTTACTCACCTTATCAACTAGTGTTTGGAAAACAACCTATTTTTCCCATAGAATTCGAAATCCAAACACTGCGTACAGCACAGGAAGTTTGCCTAGACTTAACGGAGGCACAACTCAATCGACTACAGCAGATCAATGAATTAGACGAAATTCGGCTCTCTGCACTACAAAATACAGCATTAATTCAACAGCAGCGAGCCAACTGGCATGATGCGCTCATTAAGAACAAAGTCTTCCACGAGGGAGACTGGGCTCTGTTATACGATTCTCGGTTTCAGGACTTCCCTGGAAAACTTCAGACTCGATGGTTGGGACCATACGAAATCCCGAAGGTACATGACAATGGAACTCTTACTCTAATCACTATTGACGGTTCTGGATATGCATTCAAGGTAAATGGCCACCGAGTCCGTCTCTACCGTAAACCACTTACTCGGGAATCCTTCTGCCAGCAGATACGCCGAGATACTGATCTGGAGATCTTAGGGGAAGAAGAGAAATCTTCCTCACCTGTAATTCATTAAGGGTCTATTTCTTTTTGCAAATTGTACATAAAGTTTTTGTTTTTGAGTGATTCTTGTACATAAGTTTGATTTGAATAAATTCTTGTCATTTTGTTGTTCCTTTTTCTTCCACAAAGTTTGATTGTTGCTCTTCTAATAGCATATGTATGTTTTTTTTTTATTTTGGTTTTGCTTGTTCTGCTGTTCCTTTTTCAGAAGAACGATATTGTTACATCTATCGCTGTTCCTTTTTGGTTACCATTGTTCCTTTTCCTTCAAAGAAACAGCGTTCTTTTATTTCTGTGTTGACTTTTTCAACGAAATGGCATATTGAGTGTTTAGTATGATTGCCGTTCCTTTTCCCAAAAGGAACGGCATTTGCAGTTTTGTTCCTTTTTCTATTATCCATCGTTGTTGCTTTTTCAACGGAACACCATCTGCATACTTTTGATCTATTTGCTGATTTAAATTGAGGATGCTTTTTCCCGTCTTCTTTCTAGTCTTCAAGCTTCAGCTATGTATTTGTGCGATGAAATATAAAAACACAGCATACCGAAAATCTGCAAATCATAAATCGCTATATCTATAAGGCTCTGCATTAATAAGAGGACAGATGGAAGGACATACTTATTTCTTACCTTTTGTGACATGGTTTTACTAATTTTTCCCTAATTGGTTATCTTTATCATGCTGATTCCCTTAAAAATCTTTTTATTAGTACTTGGGAATAAGAGCAAAGAGTTTATATCTTCCTATTGAGATAATAAGACTTCTTCCACCATTCCTACTCTTAAGGAGTGCTGAACCACCCTTTGTGTATAAATAAGAAAAAAGAAAAAGCATGTCAAATGTCAAATGCAGGATAGGGGGTCTCATCGAGAGCCAGCCTACCATGATCATGAGGATGGAAGTGAAGTGGCATTCCCATTCTGGCCACCACACCAGGGATATGGTCCAAAAGGTGTATCAAAATAAACAAACATTGGAACAGGAGGTCTCATTAAGAGCCGGCCTGCCCACGTTTCGCTCTTTCCTCGTGAATGGCATTATGGTTAACTGGTCACCAAGCCAGCATAATGGTCTACATTCTGACATAATAACAGTCCTAAGTATACACACAGGATCATGGTTCCAAGGGTGAAAAACAACTCTGCCAAGGTTATGGACACCTGTTGGCAGCAGAGTAATGTTAATGGTATCGAAGTCACCATGCTTACACCAATAGGGAAGATATTAACACTCTTTTGTTTTTTTTCCTAGGCACTAATCATATGATTTTGTCCCGATTTATACACCGCATGAATATTTATCATTACCAATCATGGCAATGGAGGTGACCATGACCGCTTAAGGTTGGCAAGTACGATACATGCCCTATCCATCAGCCGCAAATCATAACACAGCAGCCTCTTATATAACACGTGATCCATTCCCTACCTCGATTTCGGTAATCGGTTGTCCTTTTCTCAACATGGCATAAATCCACATGCTGTTCCTTTCTGACTTGATTACAGACTGGGTGCCGCTCCTTTATTTGCCGGCTGGGACAGCCTATCACACTGCGGGGGGGGGAGGTCAACCTCATCATTCCCTGTATTACGTGTCAATTCATCATTCGGAAAATCTGGTTCACGACGGTTTGGCATGATTTCACGGCATGGCATATTTTTATTTTTATTTTTTATTTTTTTTTTTCGCACAAGTTGTTTTTGCTGCACTATTGCATACTCTGTGTTTTCTTTTGCGAAACCTTGCTCTCTGTGTTTCAAACCGAAAACGTTTTTTTTTCTGTTCCATTTAGAAATCACAGCGAAATCATGGGGGGAAAGGCAATTCGTAGTGAGCCTCAACAGCTAACGATCTCTGCTGCTGCCCGAGAAATCCTGGAAAGAGCAGGATGGTTAAACTATTTCAATCGCTTACAAGAGGGTAATGAGACAGTAGCAATGGAGTTCTTGCAGAATTTACAAGATGACTACTCCATAGTAAGAGGGAAACGAATAGCGGTCACTGATGCCATAATTGCGGAAGTCTCAGGACTACCAGCTACTGGACCGGTATGGACATTCAAAAAGGAACGATTACAGAAGGTCATCGACATCTTCCAGGATGAAGGCCAGCATTTGACAATCAAAGGGAAGGGAATTCTGCCAGCGACCCTAGGCGAACCCTGGACAGGGCTAGCAAGAATAGTACAGAGCTACATTACTTGCGAAGGAAGAAAAGACGTGGTAAGACCACGACACCTTAAACTTTTAGCTGTTCTAAAACAGAAATGCTCTGTGAATTTACCGGCACTCTTAAACTCGTTATTGCATGATGCTGCACAAAGTATGAAAAGGGCACAACACGTAGAGGCAATTGTTAGTCACCACGGGTTAATCCGACTTGTTGTTAGTTATAGTCTTACCCAGCAGCAGAGCAGCTGGGAAAGACTCATTACACTGATTGAAGGGGGATCGACAGAACCATCCCCGAAACGTAGACATTCTATAAACCCACCAGAACAACCGGCAAAACGCAGAGAAAATTTTGCTAGTACATCACAACAACCAGAGACACACCAAGAACCCGCAAAGCGAAAGCATGTAGTTGATTCACCCGAGAAACCAGAGGAACCCAGGAAATCAGCTCGGTTAGCTCAGATGAGAGGAAGCATAAATAAACCCAGAAAGTCAGCCCGGTTGGCTCGAATAAGGGGAAGGTTGGAACAGCTTCAGGGAAGCACCAGCCAACCAGTAATAATTGAAGATGAGCAACCCGAAGAAGAAGTACCCGAACCTTCGGGAACAGAAAAAGAAGCAGAAACTGAACAGGAGGAAGAAAGGGGACAACAGGAGAATAGTCCATTACAAGACCTACTAAGAGAAGATGACTTGGCCGCCATCCTAGCCAATATGAGTAAATACGGTCAACCTTCTAGCTCAAAGAATCCCCACGACCAATTTCAAGAAGAGAACATGCCTATGCATGATGAAGAGGAAGAAAATACCGAACGGGAACAATCTGTTCCCATGTCACAAGAGGAAAGTCTAGAGGAAGAACCCCAAGAGGAAGAATCAGAACCAGTTGAGGTGCATACACCAGAACAGCCGGACCAGAGCAGTGAGGAAGAACCCCAGGAGGAAGAGTTAGCAACTGGTCATGATCCAGTCCACCATCGACAGACTGCCGTTCCTTCAAAGGAATCAATGGAAATCAAGAAGTTGAGGAAGGAGCGGACTAAACTGTTAAACACGATAACCCAACTCAGGCAACAAATTAGGATTTTGAAAAAGAACCAGAAGGTAAAGAGGAAAAAGAGGGCCAACAAACATCCTGTTTTCCAAGACTCTGAGGATCCAGCTACCGTTCCGATTAAGACAGAAAAGGATGATAAGCAAATTCAGACGGAGGCACCACCCTCAGGGGTAATCAGGGTCCTGAACTCCAAACAGCGTAACAAAAAGGTTCAGGTAAAACTCCCGGCCTCCACGGATGCATGGAGGAAAGATCCAAAGACAAAAACCTTGCACAAGATGGTGAAACAAGCACGGCAAGAAATGGAGCAACTTAAAGAGCAAACGGTTCCCCTAGAAAAATATGAAGAGTTGCAGCAGCAACTAAGGGATGTCAGTCAATCTAAAAGACAGGTTTTTGAAGGATGGATGAAGGAACAAGAGGAAGTCACACAAGTAACTTGTAAACTAGATACTACTATCAAACAGATGAATGACTTGTGTTATTTATATAATAATGTTTTAGCATGTAGGGCTCCTGCTAAAAACTATGCTCTGTTTCTATTAGAACGATATTTACAATTACAAATAAAAGCTGTTAAGGCAGGCACCCCTATACAGATCAACAATGTCAATGATTTTATCGACTGTTGTAAACATTGTGGAGTGAAAGTCCGGAGATTGTTGTGTGAACTTTATTTACATGACCTTGTGCTAAGTCAGGAGGCTGAATTGAACCCTGGTCCCTCCATTGGTGATATTCAATTCCAAGCATTCATTTCATTCGGGGCTAATCAGATTAAGTGGCTGAAAGCCTATGATACCTTCCAGAGTCAAGAAAATGGTCTAGATTTAAGAGTTAGGGCTGAGCCTAGGAACCCAATACAGTTATGGACAGCTCATATAAACCACATAAGGACTCCAGGTGTCATTGTAACATTAGGGCCTATGCATGAGGCACTCATTCAAGAGGGTTTAGAGTATTTCTTTTCCATCAAAGACTTGGCCATTAATGCAACCAAATTTCGATATCGAATCTCTGATCCACACATCCAACTCAGAGAACCATTTAAGTATGAGAACTTTGAGTTAGCCGCTGACCGTTTGAATTTCTATGGCCAGAGCCTTCTGAAAGCAGGGTCATCTTGGTTAGGGTGTAGATTTCGCGCTCCAATTATTTGGCATCCTGCACATGGATACCAGGCTCTGTATGATATGCCTGAGGGGCAAGCAGGTCAGTTCTTTGATTATTTAATCACTCAACATGGTTGTAGGCCTCCGCATGAAACTCCTTCTCCAGCATACTCTCTCACTGCATTACATGTCAACTACAATGTTTTCATGAGGACATGAAACAAGGTAAGCAGGGGGGTGTGTGGAGTACTGAAAAGGTATGATTTTGATAATTACTTTAATGACTTTTCAATACAATTTGTGAACCTTTTGTATCATGGATTTGGAAAGTCATAATGAACTATCACCAAACATGTGAAAATTGATGTGTATAACTTAGCCACTAATAATGGTTATTTTCTATACAGGGAAAGAAGAAAACGAAGAGTTGCTTCTCTAAAGATAAGAACGAAGTGGAGATAACTGCTGTCCCTCTGGATGAGAACCGAACGCAAACATAGGGAGACAAGATCAAGGTGAATCGGCTCGGGCAAGAGAGAGAGGACACCAGCTCAGCGCAATAGCAAAGACTGGATGAAAGTTAACTGTTTGGCGAATCCCTCAGGATCGAAGATCCTAAGGGATCGCTGCTTTACTTATCTAATTGCTTGGACATCTCCGCCATCGTTTTTATAAAAAGAGATAAGTACTGTTAGTTTGGAGACAGAGAATGGCGAGATAAGATACGTTTGATGTAATCTTTTGTAAGACATTCGATTTGGTTATTCAGCTTTGTTGAGAACTGGTTCGATGTATTTTTGATCAATGTATTAATTAAAGACTGGTGATTATTCCATCTTCGCATCTGCGTTAACCCAAAGCGGTGTATCCTTGGAGGCTAAGGGCCCGGCCCCGAAGGACACTTGCTTCTGTACCATTACAGCTTCTTTTATGTGTGGTTTGTTCATTACTGTTAGTTGATTATTTGATATGCTTATACGTTCAGATTACATGCTCTGTTTAAGTTGAATCATTGAAGTTTCTACAGCCAGATTTGTGTGTTAACTCTGCATTGCGTTCTTATTCCTTTCTAGAGTTAATCGCATATCCTTACCGTTAAGCTATAGAGCTGTTTTATTGACATTTGTGTTGTGTGCGTTTCTAATGCATCGGTATTGTTCCATAATTCCCAAACTGTTATTGCTGTTCCATTAATATGATTTGTGTCATTCGCCTTTAGAGTAACAACATGTTCCTTGATTGCAAAGAGTGCATAGATTAAGTTTGAACATAACCCGCGCGACTTAGTATTCATTTGCTGTTCTATTTTGGAGTGCTGTTCCATTTCAGAATTATAGTTTAATCCTTTATTTCCTTTGCTGTTCTATTTATCTGCATTTGATGGTTTGCTGTGAGAGATGATCTAAGACTGTAGTGAGCAGTATCAGTCACTGTTTAGCTCCCAGGCTTGTGATCTATGCTTTAGTTCTTTTTCCATCAGTTTCTGAAGGGATGGTTTATCATTACCGAACCCTTGACTGATGAGTTATTGAGTTTCCTGAGTGTGTGATTTACTTTTTTAAAGTAATTTGATTTCAGTTAAGCATCCGTTTACTCTTGTATTTCTTAAGCACTGTACTACTAGCATTACTCTGACGAATGAGCCTCGGATTGAGTCACTCTTTGTAATGACAAAACGCTCTCGGGTTGACATATTAATGTGAGGTAATTAGAGGTGAAAGAGACCCTTTTTATAGCTCTACACCATGTCAGCCTAATAGGAGGCTCAAGGAAGACTATATGTAGGGCACTCAGCCTCATTTGAAGAACATGCTCTCCCTCACACAATTTTGATCATAAAGAAGAAAACAGGTGTGAATAAGAGGAGGTCAAAGGAAGGAGAAGAATTCAAAGTTTTGGGTTTTGTTTTGGGCTACTTCTCTCCACACGTGTGAAGTAATTAGGGAACATATTGTTGATATAAATTCAAGTTGCATAAGCGAAGTTATGTCACTAAGAAGAGTTTTTTTTTAAAGACGATTTCTCTAATAGAGAGAATCTACCTAAGCAAAGAAGCAAAGTCACAATCGAATTTGCAGTAGAAGTTGCATTAAAAGTTGTAGTCAAAGTTTTAGTTTATGGGAAATTCAAAGTTGCAGTTTCTGGGCAAGTCAAAGTTTCTATTTCTAGGCATGTCAAAGTTGCAGTATCTAGGAAAGTCGAAGTTGTAGTTTCTAAGAAAGTCAAAGTTACATTTTTTTATCAAGTCGAAGGTGTAGTTGCAAGATAGGTAGAAGTTGTTGGAAAGAGGAGATACTCAAAGAAGAAGCATTGACTCGGCCTTGGAAAGGTTCTTGGTCAAGGGTCTAGGTCTTGGAATCTGTCAATTGAATATTCTATAAGAATAATAATTCATTGAGTTTTCCTCTCAAGCTTGGAGAGGTTTTGGCCCTCGTTGATCCCCTAAATCTTGTGTCCTTTGTCTCATTGTTGTTTATGGTTTGGTAGTTGTTTGATGAAGAAGAAAACATAATAATAATCAAGTACAATAATAACCTAATTAATAAAAGTAAAAATTCCTCACAAGTATTTATCATTATAAGAGAAAGCATATAATATCTTTGCCCTAGATTTCTCAACATGGTATCAGAGCTAAGGTAACAAATCAAGGTAGGGAAATTTATCAAGAGACACTCAAGAATTTAAGAACTAGAAATCTAGAAGGGAATCAAAGCAGATCTAAAATATCATCTCTTCCTAAAATAATTTTGAATTCAAGATCTACAAGGAAGTGTTAAAACCATATATCAAAGAATAAGTCTAGACACTAGAAGAATTCTTGGGATCCTCACTCAAGTCATCATCAAATAAAAGGACCACAGAGACCCTATCTCTACTCAAGTTGAAAATATCTACAAATCCATATAACTTGAATTCTACTCATCCAAGAGAAGAAATATCAAATATTTTTTCATCATCATCAAAAGTTCTAAGGTGATCTCCCTCTTTTTGGATCCAAGGATCACCCTAGAAGAAAACTATCTTCATTAAGGAGAAGTTTTATATTATCTATATAATCATCAAATTCAAGGAGCTATTAAGTTAAATAAGCATATTCACAAGTAAGTATATTTATGTCTACATTTGAATCTTTCAAAATATTTTTTTGCAAGGAAACTAACAAATTGATTGGGCCTTCAAAATTTCTAGCATGGAAGAAAAGGATAGATCTGAACCTCATAGAAAATGAGGCCATGGAACATATTAAGGGCTTAATCAATAAACCTCCAAAATAATATGCTCAATCACTTACAAGGTATATGAAAGGGGAAGTAAGGGCTCAAAGGATTCTCATAGAATCCACCAAGGATCCCCTCACTACCTATATATCAAAATTAGAAACAATAGAAGAAATATATATGACAAACTTGTAGACTTGTTGTCTGTAAGAATTGCAGGTGAGATAATCTTGTTAAGGCAAGAACTATACAGGATAGAGATATCAAATAAGAAGGAATAGCCTCATACTTTATGATGATAACTAAAATAAGTGATAAACTACAAGAATTGGGAGAGATAATCTCTGACAGAGAAATGACTACCATAGTGGTCAATGCACTACCACAAGAATGGGGAAACAAGTCAACTAGCATCTAACCACAAGCCTACACTCAATAAAATTAGCTCACAACAATAAACTGAAAATTTACACAATAGGTATTCACGTAAACTTGGCATTATTAATTAATGAAACAAAATAATCACAGGATAACTGTTGGCCCAATGATTGGCCTTTCATTCCTCACACTCACTCACACAGAGTCTACATCTTACATGCCTCATAGGTTCACCTCAATTTATACAAATAGATCTGAACAAAAATAGGTTCTAGATTCTCAAAAAACTCCCACAATATCTCTCATGATCCAAAAAATCTCTCATCTAATCCCTTATCCCTAGATAAGAGCCAACTATCCCTTCAATCTCTCAAACCTTCCACAATAATCTTGAATCTTCTCCTATTTACAAGAATTATCATTTTCTCCTAAAACTATATAAAAAATACATTAAATAATTAAATCTTAGCTTTGCAAAGTAACTCCTCTAGTAAAAAATTAACCCTAGGTTACATTCACCTACATCAGACTCCCCAGGTAAAAGAAAATCATGATCTCCTGACCATCAGTCTTCATAAAATGATAAAAATCCTCCTGGATCCCAAACTTTATTCTGTCGTTGATCATGTACTATGTTATGTTGTTGATGTTCTATGGTTGTCCTTTTCTGTATTCCAGGCTTCCAAACTTTATGTTGTAGTTGTCCTCCTGATTTTTTGACGTATACTCGTGCAACCAAATGTATCATGTTGTTGTATTCCTACTTCATGTTTTTTTCTATCGATTTCATCTTGCAATATCTCAGTTTATGCACTCTTTCCATTAATTTCCTTAATTATTGAATTTCAATATCTAACTTATCTTCTGAATGGTTCACATTATTGTTCCTTTTCTAAACTTTGTTGTCCATCTCTATGCTTTTGTTGTGCCAAATTTGTTGATTTGAAGGCTTGTTGTCATACTCTAGCTTTGGATTATCTAGTCATTCTTCTAGGAATTTCGGTTTTGCTGCAATATATCTCATGTTGACATTTCATCCCTTTATTTGATTATTATTTTCCATTTCATCAAAAAATTCTATTATTTTTTCACCTTTAGCATCCTTGGGCTTGATTTCTTTATCAATTTGGTGTTCATCATTACTGTACACAAAGTTAATGCAACATGTCTTGCATCCACACACTAATTGTCAGAATTAAAAATATAAGGCTCAATAGATGATTATTTCTTTAAGTATCCATGCTGAGCTTCCAAAAATTTTGTAGCGCCATCTATGAGAATCGAACCCACATCCACATCATCATCGTCATCACCAAGCAATGATCCTTGCTCTGGTTCACAAATGCATATATGTGTCTAGAGTTTCTATGCTTCCAAAAATTTCAGTTTATGCTTATGTCTTCTTTCCATCAACTGTTTGATTGGCCATTTAATTTTTCTCTTTATTTCCCATATATGTCTCTATTTTTTGAGTGGCTCCATCAATATGTGAAGTCATACCTTTAATTCATTGACTTCCTTGTAAATTTCTTCATCAATAACGCTAACTATTATGGCATCTCTATGGTCTTTTGTTGAATCTTGCATCTTCATATTATTCTCCTTTCATTAAATTCACCTTGTTTACTGTAGCCTATGTTAGACTCCGTCTTGCCAGTCTGCTGTCAGAATCAAATTATCAAAGTTCATTTCTCGTTATGTACATTCCTGTTTGATGTCTAGGTCAGCAAGGAGTTAATTTGGTATTTAGGGCTAGGTGCAAGTTATTATTCTCAAGGTGCTTCATAATACCTGCAGGCCAGA
The DNA here is from genome assembly GCA_034641835.2 of Pinus albicaulis. NCBI lineage: Eukaryota > Viridiplantae > Streptophyta > Pinopsida > Pinales > Pinaceae > Pinus > Pinus albicaulis. The sequence goes on along the minus strand of CM076583.1, from coordinate 1,112,900,798 downwards.
GGAAGATTTCCAATAAGCTTCATTTCAAGATTTTCATCACGTTCGAGGATATTTCTTTTTCAAAACTTTGTTTTGAAAAGGAAATTTTCAAATTTTAATGTTTGTAATAAATCTATATTTTAGAGTCTCCTGTCTTGAAATATTTCAGAAAGCAGCCTTGGTTATCCTTCGCTAAGCCAGATGTCGGATCCCTGCAAAAGACAACAAGCACTTCAGTCCAAAATTCAGAAAAGCCAAAGCAAAGCATTGTTTTAATAGATCAAATCTCAAAATGCCAAAAACATTATAAAGTGGGTTGTCAAACAAATTTGAAAAGCAATCTGATTTGATGAGATATTTATTTCATATATAAACATGGCAAACAATCTCATTTGCAAGAGATCCGCAAGGCAGAAGTCAAATTCGTGTTTTTGGAGGCCGAAGACAAGTTGCAGAATCGTTGACAGCGTTTGGAGGTGGGCGCTACCCACTTGAGGGGCGCTACCCACTTGAGCAAGCGCGCTACCCACTTAAAACAGAGCCCAGAAAATTTGTTTTTTGCGCCCAGATTCGAGCTCAAACGCCTCCAATAACTTGCTACAGGTGATTAGAATTTAGAAGAAGGCCTGGTGTCGAATATTGTCATATGGAGTGAGGAATACATGCCATTATAGTGCAGAAAGTGGCTTGAATTATGAGAAAAATGGATTTTCATAGGATTCTATTCCAAACTTATTGAAAATATTTGCTTATGTATTCACGCTTGCACACTTATCAGACTTCTGCAACATGTCCTCCTTGAACTTGTGTGCATATGGATGGTTTTCTCCACTTGGTCAATGAACAAGCACCTGTAGAACGTTCAACCATAGCTATTATAGGTTCATCTACGATGTCAGATAAGTTCAGTTTTTGCGTCTAGAATATGTGGAAATTGACACTTTCTTGTCCATGATTCAAAACCGGAAATGTTCCAGCAAATATAATTAGTTTTTTATGGAGAGTCAGAGCAAATTTGTTCCGAGTTTCAAATGCTCGAGCAGGAAGTTCTGAAATCCAGCTTGCTATCGGAAATTCTGATTCTGATATTTGCGAGCAAAATATGGATGAAGGAACGCAGAGTCCTCAAATGTCACATGCAAGCTCCGTCTCAGCATTTAGTGGTCCAAGCTAAATTAATGCTTTGCAACATGGCTCTTGGTGCGATTCCCCACAGCTATTTGTCGAGAATGATGTATTCCCACCGGATAATATCAAGTCTTCTATTAAGGGAGGTAATGGAAGTATAAAGAGGACACCTAGTGAACGAATGGTACAAAGGAACAAGAGGCCAGTGAAACTAAGTCGTTGGGCCCTAGCTCGTATGAATGCTGAAGAGGTTTCAAGGGTAGTTGCCCAAGCGAGAAATAAGTCCAAAGTTCTGCTTCCCATATCCAAACAAGAAGGTATGATAGTGATAGAGACAGACAGTAGCCTGGAAAGCAGCAGTAGAGATCTAAGCACAGAAATAAAGTATCTAGTTGACAACGAAGGCTATAAGTTTATTCTCGACTTATTATTTTTATGTTAGGCATCTTAACTGCTTATACCTGTAACTGAATAAACTTATAGCCTTTAAATAAGAACATACAGGGACAGGGATCGAAGGATGACAATAGGTGATTGAATTTACATCAATCGACTTTAAACTAAGGTACTCTCTTTTGTTCCATTCGATGAATTTGTGCTCAAATTGTGATCCTATTCTATTCCGCGAAGGTTGGTAAAAGGGGGAACCATGGCCATGCCGAGAGGCATTTCCTTGTACATGACATGGAATTCGCTGCCACTATCCAGGAAAATCAAGATATTGCGAATCTTGTTGTCATTAATATGTGTTCGCTGGTGATTGCAGCAGGAAAAGGAAGAATTTTAGTTTAAAGGTTATTTTTGTTGGTTTTATTCAAAACAGTAAGTGAATGCAAATAGTCCGAGAGGTAAACCAAAAATACTTACCACAGCAGAAGAATAGGATTCGATTCCTATTTAAGACTTCAGTTAATGATTCAAATGAGAGTACACACACACTCCAGTGTTCTTACAACTACTTCGGTCATCAAACGAGATTCGAGTAGAAAATGGAAGCATTTATTCTATTTTCGAAAAGCGGATTGGCTTTTAGTCTTGTTTGTTTAATAATAATGATGAGGATCCTTATTTTAAGATCGATTTGTTTTCCAAACATTAGAGTTTATTTATTGTATGAAAAACCAATTGTAAGGGGGGAGAGTTCTGAGAGGTGTGTGGAAGAGAGAACAGAGTTTCATTGTACAGTTTTTGACAGAGATTTTAATGAAGAGATACAGCTCTGACCCCTGAGATTCTTGTGGTGTGTATTTAGAATTTTGTCTTTTCTTATGTTTCATATGTAGCTTGTAATGTTTTACATTTCATTTCATAATCGTTTTCTGTTGAATACTTTTAAGTGAGAAAGGCAGAATACAGTTTACTGCTCTGCCTTGGGAGGTATTCATTTTCTATGTTTTCTTCAGTTTGATAAGGATTCAACTATTGCCCTTGTCAACCTCGCAGTGGTCTTTCACTCCATATAATTCCAAATTGATTGTTAAACTTCATGCTTATCTAGCCTCAGGAGAGAATCTGCGTTTTTCATTTAATCTCTGCTCTTGCTGTCTTTGCCCCACACAGCCCAGAAAACCCCATCATTTATTAAAAACCTCTGGCATATCTATTTACTAGCCTAAAATCAGTTCCCTTTTAAAGTCATCTCGCACCCTATTGCTCATTTTATCGAGATCGACTGGAGAGAGCCCTCTCCTGTCCTCGTAGGGCTAGCTACGAGGCTGAGCTTGGTTTGATGTTTCCTCGAGTTTTGCCTTCTTCAGCCTGTGGCATATTTGAGCGCTAACATAGTGGCGACCATACTGGGGAAGTCCTCCCCGGTAAAGGATAACAAAGTTCAGATCTGATTGCTGATGGTGGACAACAGTCAGACACCGCAAGGCTGAAATCATTCACCGACGACTTCATTCACTGAACAATCCAGAAATCAATGCTTCATGGCGACCTCACTGCTGACGGACTGGATTGCAAGAAGATACGCTCCCATGAGCCGAGATCACATCCCAGGTTTTCCAAATAAGATGCCCAAGGTGGATTGGCTTCAGAATTTGCCTATGTTCAGAAATGAGGAAGGTAATGACGTTGCTCTTCATTTGGTGAAATTTCACATTCATGTGCATAAATTAAAGATCAATTTTCCTGAAGACTGTTTGATGAAAATGTTTATGGCTACTCTGGAAGACGAAGCCCGATCATGGTATGAAGGTTTGCCAGCTGCTTCTATTTACTGTTTAAGGGATTTTCATACCGTGTTCTTTGAAAAGTATAAAGCATCATATCCATCCTTGATTTTAGTTCAGAACTGTTGTAACCATGTACATAATTTCATTGAAGATCTAGAGCTGTTTTATGGTGATAATGATTTCATGGACGGAGAAATCATGGAGGCTCTGTACGAGAAACCATTTCAGCAACATGAAGAGAACCTAAAGGATACCCATCAAGGTGCTCAGAAGACTTTGCAGCAGGTTGATGGCCATATGGCTGAAAATGATGAAAGGGAGAATGTCATTTCAGATCTGCCCACAGAAGACAGCAGCATGCCAGTAAGTCCAGTGCAGATTGCAGATTGTGATAATGACCAGTCAGCTACTTCAGATTCAGATTCAGATCATGATGACCAAGCATACCTTGTGCTGAAACCCATCAAAGAGAGCTCTGCTGTTGAAATCATCTGGAATGCAGAATACACAGTAATGGATCCAAATGTTCTCAGTCATACTGTCAGCTCATCATTAGAACACAGCCTTCATGAAGAAGCAATCCAGTCAGTTCATGAAAATCAGAATGAGATCTTTGTGCAAGTAAGTGATGAATCTCCTTTCAATAACTCAGTAATAAATGATAGTCTGAATGCCCTGTCATATGAAGATAATTATTGTTTAAGCATAAGAAAACAAAAGGCATTGTCTCCTTTGTCTGAAGATGAGATAGATCAGCTTTTGAAAGGTCTTGTTACAGCCCAAGCTACAACAGATTTGCAGTGCACAGAAAGTGTTGGTGAAACTTCTTCCTCTTTTGAAGAAGATGATTGTCTTGTAATCAGTTGTGTAGATCAGCAAACAGATAATTTTTTCCTTCACAAAGATGAAAAGGCTGTCATGTTTGATAATCTTGAAGATTGTTTTTTGTTTAAAAATGATCTAGATCATGAAGTTGAGGAATATATGCCAGAATTTCTCATAGTCAAGGAACCTACAGCTAACACTCAGATGGCAGATACCTCTCTGTGCATTTCTATCCCTCGGAAATCAATTGTCCTTTCAGATCAGAATGAAGTGAATACTAGTATTTTTGCAGCTGGATCTCCAGATAAGCCAGTGCTTCAGGATTTTCAAGACCCCTTCAGCATTCTTCTACAAACATTAGAAAGGATAAATATTGTCTGGTTCATTATCATAAGCTTTGGTTTCAGTGGTTATTTTGAGTTGCCTACAGGTTCATCGTTCCGCCTGCTCAAGGAGAGTAAGAGCAGAAATTTGTTATGTAGCCATCTGCTGGATTGGTTACATTGGAAGGCCCATTATACATAATTGTACATATTTCATCAGTGTGCAGGTGGTTTCCATCATGATTTTAAAGCTTGATGGACTGCTGCCCTTTTCAAAAAGATTTTGTTTTAATTCAGTCATTTCAGTTTGCATCGAGTCAGTTTGAGTGGATTTTCCAATTAATAAGTTGAGTCATCAGTCTTTAGTCTATTCGTCAGAATAATGATTCCATAGCCCAATGGATGGAGGCACTGTCTGCTCTCCCAAAGCTCTGCAGTTCTTGGCACCTCCAAGAAGCGGCAGCTGCCATCCCCATTGGAGCCAATGTTAGACTCCGTCTTGCCAGTCTGCTGTCAGAATCAAATTATCATTGTTCATTTCTCATTATGTACATTCCTGTTTGATGTCTAGGTCAGCAAGGACTTAATTTGGTATTTAGGGCTAGGTGCAAGTTATTATTCTCAAGGTGCTTCATAATACCTGCAGGCCAGAGGAAGATTTCCAATAAGCTTCATTTCAAGATTTTCATCACGTTCGAGGATATTTCTTTTTCAAAACTTTGTTTTGAAAAGGAAATTTTCAAATTTTAATGTTTGTAATAAATCTATAGTTTAGAGTCTCATGTCTTGAAATATTTCAGAAAGCAGGCTTGGTTATCCTTCGCTAAGCCAGATGTCGGATCCCTGCAAAAGACAACAAGCATTTCAGTCAAAAATTCAGAAAAGCCAAAGCAAAGCATTGTTTTAATAGATCAAATCTCAAAATGCCAAAAACATTATAAAGTGGGTTGTCAAACAAATTTGAAAAGCAATATGATTTGATGAGATATTTATTTCACATATAAACATGGCAAACAATCTCATTTGCAAGAGATCCGCAAGGCAGAAGTCAAATTCGTGTTTTTGGAGGCCGAAGACAAGTTGCAGAATCGTTGACAACGTTTGGAGGTGGGCGCTACCCACTTGAGGTGCGTGCTACCCACTTGAGGGGCGCTACCCACTTGAGCACCACGGCTTGTGTTAATTTGAACGGGCGCTACCCACTTGAGGGGCGCTACCCACTTGAGCAGGCGCGCTACCCACTTAAAACAGAGCCCAGAAAATTCGTTTTTTGCACCCAGATTCGAGCTCAAACACCTCCAATAACTTGCTACAGGTGATTAGAATTTAGAAGAAGGCCTGGTGTCGAATATTGTCATATGGAGTGAGGAATACATGCCATTACAGTGCAGAAAGTGGCTTGAATTATGAGAAAAATGGATTTTCATAGGATTCTATTCCAAACTTATTGAAAATATTTGCTTATGTATTCACGCTTGCACACTTATCAGACTTCTACAACATGTCCTCCTTGAACTTGTGTGCATATGGATGGTTTTCTCCACTTGGTCAATGAACAAGCACCTGTAGAACGTTCAACCATAGCTATTACAGGTTTAGCTCCGATGTCAGATAAGTTCAGTTTTTGCGTCTAGAATATGTGGAAACTAACACTTTCTTGTCCGTGATTCAAAACTGGAAATTTTCCAGCAAATATAATTAGTTTTTTATGGAGAGTCAGAGCAAATTTGTTCCGCGTTTCAAATGCTCGAGCAGGAAGTTCTGAAATCCGGCTTGCTATCGGAAATTCCGGTTCTGATATTTGCGAGCAAAATATGGATGAAGGAACGCAGAGTCCTCAAATGTCACATGCAAGCTCCGTCTCAGCATTTAGTGGTCCAAGATAAATTAATGCTTTGCAACATGGCTCTTGGTGCGATTCCCCACAGCTATTTGTCGAGAATGCTGTATTGCCACCGGATAATATCAAGTCTTCTATTAAGGGAGGTAATGGAAGTATAAAGAGGACACCTAGTGACCGAATGGTACAAAGGAACAAGAGGCCAGTGAAACTAAGTCATTGGGCCCTAGCTCGTATGAATGCTGAAGAGGTTTCAAGGGTAGTTTCCCAAGCGAGAAAGAAGTCCAAAGTTCTGCTTCCCATATCCAAACAAGAAGGTATGATAGTGATAGAGACAGACAGTAGCCTGGAAAGCAGTAGTAGAGATCTAAGCACAGAAATAAAGTATCTAGTTGACAACGAAGGCTATAAGTTTATTCTCGACTTATTATTTTTATGTTAGGCATCTTAACTTCTTATACCTATAACTGAATAAAATTATAGCCTTTAAATAATAACATACAGGGACAGGGATCGAAGGATGACAACAGGTGATTGAATTTACATCAATCGACTTTAAACTAAGGTACTCTCTTTTGTTCCATTCGATGAATTTGTGCTCAAATTGTGATCCTATTCTATTCCGCGAAGGTTGGTAAAAGGGGGAACCATGGCCATGCCGAGAGGCATTTCCTTGTACATGACATGGAATTCGCTGCCACTATCCAGGAAAATCAAGATCTTGCGAATCTTGTTGTCATTAATATGTGTTCGCTGGTGATTGCAGCAGGAAAAGGCAGAATTTTAGTTTAAAGGTTATTTTTGTTGGTTTTATTCAAAACAGTAAGTGAATGAAAATAGTCCAAGAGGTAAACCAAAAATACTTACCACAGCAAAAGAATAGGATTCGATTCCTATTTAAGACTTCAGTTAATGATTCAAATGGTCTACGCTCCAGATTTTGCTTATTCATCGGTCATCAAACAGATTCGAGTAGAAAATGGAGCGCTATTCTATTTTCAGAAAAGCGGATTGGCTTTTAGTCTTGTTTGTTTAATAATGATAAAGCAGATCCCTTATTTTAAGATCGATTTGTTTTCAAACATTAGAGTTTATTTATTGTATGAAAAACCAATTGTAAGGGGGGAGAGTTCTGAGAGGTGTGTGGAAGAGAGAATAGAGTTTCATTGTACAGTTTTTGACAGAGATTTTAATGAAGAGATACAGCTCTGACCCCTAAGATTCTTGTGGTGTGGATTTAGCATTTTGTCTTTTCTTATGTTTCATATGTAGCTTGTAATGTTTTACATTTCATTTCATAATCGTTTTCTGTTGAATACTTTTAAGTGAGAAAGGCAGAATACAGTTTACTGCTCTGCCTTGGGAGGTATTCATTTTCTATGTTTTCTTCAGTTTGATAAGGATTCAACTATTGCCCTTGTCAGCCTCGCAGCGGTCTTTCACTCCATATAATTCTAATTTGATTGTTAAACTTCATGCTTATCCTGCCTCAGGAGATAATCTGTGTTTTTCATTTAATCTCTGCTCTTGCTATCTTTGCCCCACACAGCCCAGAAAACCCAGTCATTTATCAAATACCCCTTTTCATATCCATTTACTAGCCTAAAATCAATATCAGTGTTTCATTTAGGTCATCTCAGATCCTATTGGACATCTTTCACTGAGTATAGACCCGGAGAGAGCCCTCTCCTGTCCTCGTAGGGCTAGCTACGAGGCTGAGCTTGGTTTGATGTAGCCTTGAGTTTTACCTTAATTCAGCCTAAGGTAGATTTGAGCGCTAACAACCTACAAGTGAAATATCAATTTACGAAGTTATCTCCTATTTGAACTTGGCCAATGGTTCACTTCACTTGAACCTTATTTCTGAGCACTCCTTTCTCCTCTGCTTCCTTAGTTGCAAACAACTGTAGTATCTCTTCAAATTCTATTAACCATACTTTTGGGTGAGAGGCTCTGCCGATCATGCACCCATTACATTCAATGACACAATTTCAATGCACTTTTTAATTATGACTCTAAATTTCCTTTTAAATCTATATTTCTAATTTGACATCAAATCTTTACATCAATAGACTTTGGATGTCAAGTACAACCAAAAATACACCCTTTCATAAATAAATCAAATTTTAACTTGACTCTAATTCACAGTCTCAAATTTAGCTCATTACATTGACTTGACTCCAATATACTTTTGACTTTATCTTTTCAATACTTTTATTTAAGAATACTTTTTTATTATGATTCTCAACTAGCATTAATAGTATCAACTTTGACGTTCTACACAAACTTGGAACTTTTGTCTTTTGATTTTAATTTTAGCCAAAAATTTGACTTTAATTTTGACTAAATTTCAATATTGGACTTTTTACCATGGAATTTTCAAAGAATTACCATCAATAGGCTTGTGTCATTATCAAACCTTATATTTTTTGTGATATCGTGCCATTTTTTGGATGTTATGGATGAGAATTCAAGCAGATTCAGTGAAAAAAAGCATTTTACCCTTAAGCAAGTGGGTCACTATTAAACACGTCTCTTCACCTCTGCAGTGATAGCTACACCTTCAACCTGATCCGGATTTATGCAGGAATGCAATAGAATACAGAAATAATGATAAACACAGAAATACAACGGAAATAAGGCTTCATTTCATTAATATCAAATCACAGAAATATGCTTACAAACATGATGGAAATAAAATAGCTAGGGTGCTGGTAGCGAATCTCTGAGAAGAGATGTGGCAACTACAGACCTCTGAACTGTATTACAATGAGGCTTGAGGGCCTATTTATTATGGAGAAACAATGGAGAATTCTAAATGTCCAAAAACCTAACCCTAGGAGATGAAGCACCAAAACTATGGGCCCTGTTTGGGTAAATTGGTGTTTCAACTTCCCAGGGACGTAACTTCAACATACCATCTCCGTTTGGGGCTTAAAAATAGTTCCAGAAGTTCAGGACTCAAAAAACTGCTAAAAATAGTAAGTTGTGAAAAAAAACTGAAAGAGACAATGGTGGGGCCCCAAGTGGAATAAGCGGGTGGCCACCAATATCCACCTAGATCATTCCTCCCCCCTTAGGAAGCAATGGTCCCCATTGCGTTGAGTTCCTCCATGAGATGAGGAAACTTCTGTTGAACTTGGTCCCTAGTGAACCACTTGCCTTGGTGCAGGAGTTGGCCAGCTTTGACAACCCGATACAGTTGGATCTTCTGTTGGCGAGTGCTCTTGATTTTTATGTACATGATACAGTCTGTGGTGGCCTATTCCATGAAGTCTGGGTATAACTCTTTTGGTGTGAGTTCTTCTGCAATGTCAGAGGTGTCCAATAGAGGTGGGAAGTAGGGACAAAGGCAGTATACATACTGGGTGCAGACCAAGGAATGGTGGAATACTTAGCTCGAAGGCATTGTTCCCTATAGCCTTGGTGATGGTGTACGACCCATATCGGAGCGGGCGAATCTTGCGGTGGGGTCCAGTGAGGCGCTCCTTCAGCAAATGTAGCCACACTTTTTCACCCACTTGGAAGTTGTGTGGCACCCGATGTTGATCATGTCGTTGCTTGTACTTAGTATTGTCTCTGTCCAATATGTCATGAACCTGTTTGCAGATGTGCTGAGTGTGCTCAATGAAGTTTTTTGCTTTGTCAACTTCAGACTAGACATGAGACGAATCGGCTTGAGTAGCTTCAAATGGCATGGCTACAGCAATGGGATAGAGTGGCTGGAATCCCAAGCCCACCTGAAAGGGGTTGTGGCTGGTTGAGCTGTGGAGAGCTCGGATATAACTGTGTTGTACATAGGGAAGGCTCTCATCCCATGTGTGTGTATGCCTTGAATTGTACATGCGTATAATGTGTACAATCATCCTATTGACGACCTCTGTCTGGCCATCAGTTTGGGGATGGAAAGTTCTGGAATTGGTGAGCTTGGTGTCCAACATTGACCAGAGGTTGGACCAAAATGTGCTAAGGAACCTGCTATCGTGATCTGATATAATAGACTGTGGGATCCCAAAGTGCACCCACACTCATTCAAAGAAGAGTTTAGCAGTGGCTTCTGTTATGATATTCTTCTTACACGCCGCCATAATGGCCATCTTTGAGAATCTGTCGACGACCACGAAAACACAGTCATTGCCATGCTTAGTAGAAGGAAGGCCTGACATGTAATCCATGGAGATGGATTCCCAAGGTTGACTAGGGGTAGGTAATGGAGTATAGAGCCCTTGCTTCTTAATGGTCAGTTTGGCAATGGTGCAAGCAGTGGAGGATCTGATGTACTTCCCCACATCCTGTCGAAGGTTCGGCCAATAGAAATACTTCTGCAGTACTGCCACTATTTTCTCGACCCCAAAATGCCTAGCAACTCGACTGTAGTGCGCTTCCCATGTCATCTTGGCACGCTCTCTTGAAGGAACACAAAGGTGTCCCAGGTGACATAATAGTGCATCTTGGAGGTGAAAATTTGGAACTTGCATACCCCCCAAGAGTGCTTTGTATGTGTAGCTGAATTCTGGATCACTCTTGTAGAGAAGCGGCCAATCAGAAGTCTCATGCCCACAAGAGTTGAGAACGGTGGTTATGGCCATGATCGGTGGTCGGCTGAGGCAATCTGCAACATTATTGGTGCTACCCTTCTTTTACTTGATGTTCAAATGAAATTGTTGCAAATATGTGAACCACTTCTAATGGCAATCATTCTGCAACTTCCCTTGTGTCTGTATGAACTGCAAGGGTCAGTGGTTTGTGTGGATGATTGTCTTCTTCCTCAAAATGTAATGCTTCTATTGTCAACAAGCCTGCACAATGGAATACATTTCTTTGTCATAAGTGGGATACTTTCAAACTGTGTTGGAAAATGTCTCACTGTGATAGGCCACTGGATGCCCCTGTTGAGTAAGAACTGCCCCAATAGCATAGTCAGAGGCATCTGTCTCAATCTCAAATGGTTGTTGCAAGTCTGGTAATGTGAGCATTGGGGCAGAACAGAGGTGATGTTTCAATTCTATGAATACCTTCTGTTGAGATTCCGACCAACATAATTTTTCTTTCGCTCCTCCCTCGGTGACTTGACTCAAGGGCCAAGTGATATGAGAGAATCCCAACACGAACCCGCGGTAGAAATTAGCAAGACCCAGAAAGTTGTGAAGCTCTGTTATGGTGGTTGGGGCTGGCCAATCCCGAATGACTTGGATCTTGGTTGGATCTACATGCACCCCCCTTTCATCAATAATGTATCCCAGATATTGAACCTGGGTCATGCCAAAAGTGCACTTCTCCAAATTGGCACACAACTTGTGTTGTCGCAGTGTTTGGAGGACTTCTCGGATGTAGTGGAGGTGCTCTTCCCAAGTCTGGCTGAAGATAAGAATGTCATTCAAGTATACCACTACAAATTAGTTGGTGAATGGACGCAAGATGTTGTCCATCAACCTCATGAAGGTTGCAGGAGCATTTGTCAATCCGAAAGGCATGACGAGCCATTCGAAAAGGCCCTCCTTGGCTTTGAAGGCAATCTTCCACACATCAGAGGGTTCAATTGGTACATGGTGATACCTAGACTTCAAGTCAATCTTGCTGAAATATTTTTCCCCTTTGAGTTGGTCCAGAAGGTCATCAATTCGTGGGATCGGCTACCTATTCTGGACTGTGATCTTTTTCAGCGCCCGATAATGAATACAAAGTCTCCAAGTCCCATCCTTTTTCTGTACCAACACGATCGGGCTCCCACAGGGAAATGAACTTGGCCGGATGTGACCTTTCTACAACAACTCCTGAATTTGCCTCTTGATTTCATCATTCTCTAGAATAGAGCACCTATAAATCGTTCCATTAGGTAGCGGCGCGCCTGGGTTCAGGTCAATGGGGTGCTTGACCTGACAGTGTAGAGGAACCCCTATGGGTGAGGTGAATATGTCCCTGTACTCCTACACAACCTTGTTCATTTGTTTTTGTCATGCAGAAGAGCCATGTCTAGAGGTCGTGGCCACAGTATTCTTCTTACCTTGAGGGTGGATCATCAGGAAAAAAAATTTCCTGGTTTGGGAATTGAGTTTACTACATTGTTTTGTAGTAACCAAAGAGATAGTGGGAGGTGGTGGTACCTCTGGTATCCTGTACAATTTATTTCCCAAATTAACAATAGCAGCGCGAGGTTGGGACTCATACATAGCATGTCACTTCCACAAGTATGGTTGGCCTAATAATACATCAGAAACATCAATAGGAGCAATGTCACACAATACCTCATCCATGGAGGGCTTGATGCTATAGGGAAGGCGGCACTGTTGGCTGATGCAGAGATCATGTCCTTGGTGAAGCCACCCAATGGTGTATGGCTGTGGGTGCGCTGTGGTCAGCAAGCCCAACCGCTTCACGACATCTGCTAAAATGAGGTTCTTTTGGCTCCCATTGTCGACAATGAACCATAGTGGGGAACTCTTTACCCACATCTAGGAGTGAAGAGACGCTCTACCTCCTCTGGATCTTCTGGTTCCTCCTTCTAGATCTTCATAGTGGCAATAGTGGTGTTGGGCTCTGCATCAATAATCTGCTTCCCTTTATCAGTCACCTTGTCAGGTTCTAATTCAGAGTCGGAGCATGCATCTGATTCAGAAGCCCTCATCTCGGCCACCAACGACTGCTTGGCTCGACACTCACTTGTGTTGTGAGTGGAGATCTTATGGAACTCACACCACTTTCCCATGTCCTTCTTTGGCTTCGCGGTATTGTTATTTGCTTGTGTCTTTGGCAGGTTTTCTTGGGCCGCCATGCCTTGGATTTGTCCTTTGTTTTGCAGTTTGGGGGCACCTTTCCCTTGCTTTTGATTTGCAGATCCAAAGTCTCACTTCTTCTGTTTGAATTTATGCTCAATCTTGGTAGCATACCAGTATGTCGTACCAAGCGAGGAGATGTCGAGGAACTCCATTTCCTCCTAAATGTATCTCTACAGAAAATTGTGATACTTTAGCACCAAATGTTTCTCTAAATCTTTGATACCCAAATTTTTGCACAGGGTATGGAATAGATTCATTAGCTCATGCACATCTTGATCCCTTTGTTCCTGCAGCGCGGTCCATTGTATGTACTTGTCCTCATAGCTCCCCACGAGATAGTATTGTTCCTTGATGGAATCTCGGAAAGAATTCCAAGTGCATATGGCTGAGAACAGAGAGGGTTTTGTCTCATCTGTTTTCTCACAGTAGGTTTCCCACCAGTCCTTGACATGGGGGGTAGCTTTGAGGACTGCAAAAATAATCTTCTCCCGGTCGGAAAAATCATGAACTAAGAAATATCTTTCTAATAGATTCAATGATTTGTCTACAACATCTGCATCTATTTGACCCTCAAATATGGGAATGTAAAAGTTTACTTGTACCTTAAAGGGAGTTACACCTCCAGAGTGGCTGATGGATGCAGATGCACTGCCGGTGGGCAGTCGTTGAAGGATTTGGGCAAAGTTATCCATCATCGCGTTCTTTTGTTTTTCGAGGGCCTCCTCGAGTAATATGTTGATAAGATCTCCTGCTCCCTCATCTTTCTTTTCGTCCCCCATGGGCGTCCGTCGAGGTTTGCGAGGCTGATCTTGCAAAGGTTCCACCAGATCGAGCCCTAAGTCCTTATACCCTGACCTCGTTGGGGACATGCAAAGAAGGATCGAGAAAAAGCAGACCGCTCTAATACCATTGATCCAAATTTATGCAGGAACGCAATAGAATACAGAAATAACGATAAACATAGAAATACAATGGAAATAAGGCTTCATTTCATTAATATCAAATCACATAAATATGCTTACAAACATGATGGAAATAAAAGAGCTAGGGTGCTGGTAGCGAATCTCTAAGAAGAGATGTGGCGACTACAGACCTCTGAACTATATTACAATGAGGCTTGAGGGCCTATTTATTATGGAGAAATAATGGAGAATTCTAAACGTCCAAAAACCTAACCCTAAGAGATGAAGCGCAAAAACTATGGGCCCTATTTGGGTAAATTGGTGTTTCAACTTCCCAGGGATGTAACTTCGGCATACTATCTTCGTTTGGGGCTTCAAAATGGTTCTGAAAGTTCAGGACCCGAAAAAATTCTAAAAATAGTAAGTTGTGAAAAAAAACTGAAAGAGACAATGGTGGGGCCTCAAGTGGAATAGGCAGGTGGCCACCAATATCCACCTGGATCACAACTGTAGCATAATTTCTCAGACATTAAATATCTTCAATGCTTCCTTACCTTGTGCTTCTTTTATGGCAACAATATTCACAACGATCTTCCAACGCTTGTAGATCAACACAACAATCCATTGAATTGTACCTATTTCATTGACTTAATACCTCAAGAGATGACACTTCACTTTCCTTGGTTTTGATTATTTTGCAAGATTAATCGCCTCAGCAACAACATAGTCAAAAATCATTTTGTTATTTTAGAATGCACTTTCTGAAACAATAAAAGCATTACTCGATGTACACATCTTAAAGTGATATATCAGTCGATGGACGTGGAATAACACCAACAAAATTAATTGTAGTGGCTTCCACCAGCAAGCAATAATAGCAAAAAATGCACCATTTGAGTACCAATTTTTATACATATCTAATAGAAATTCCTTATCGTTTCAAAAGGGGAGGTTTCAAATCATTGTACATTGCTATACTTACACATAAAATGTTGGACCGAGTAACCAACTTCTTGTATTTGAACTTTGAATAGTTTCCAATATTTCTAGAATTGAATTTTTTTTAGAGTCGTTCAAACTATTGCATTCTCGAATCATCTTCAATTTTCACAATGATCCTTGGTGCATGAGAGATTCAAAAATCACATGGCATAGGAACATTGCCTTCCTATAAGCAACACTTTTTACTCTTAAAGTTTCTTCTTGGACTCTCCTCAATTTCATTGACCAAAAATAGAAGCAGAGCAATGGTATCTCAAAATTAAATTAACGCCAAAAAATTACATCGAACACTATGCTTTCTGAAATGAGTCCAACCTTGAAGTGAGTAGAACTGGCTCTGCAACCCATACAGTAAAACAGATGCAAAAATAGAAGCGCACATACTAAAAGAGTTCAGTCTGTAAAACCCATTTTTCAACCCTCTATACACAGGTCTTATAATGTCAACTACGAATTAAATATAGTTCCTCACACAACTGATGCTCCAACGCATCAATTGCAGTGAATTTTCCCCAACTATAACAACATTCTCAACAATAGAAACTTCCACACTATTCTTCGACTGCTTCAAATACTGAACAACATTCACGATCATGAATATTTTTCACTGAAGGTGATCAACAAAGACAACTCTTCCATTTTGGCACTCCAAGGTTATAAAAAGGGAATTAGGCATTCAAAATATCTTCTGCAATTCAACGCAATTATTAACTCCATGGTTGAACGATCATGAGCTCAAAACCTTTTAGCTTACAATCAAATATAATATTCTCTTCAACACAAATAGAAATCAACGATGCATTCGTTGACAGCGTTGTCATTCTTCCAACTCTCAGGAATCATCATTAACGAGTTTAAATCTTATTCTGTAGGGTTAAATTCACACAGCAAATCTGCAACTTATACAGCCCTCGATATCTCTATTCTCACATTGGAATCAAATACCACGATATGGAATCAAATACCATGATGTAGATGTGAACAAATTTGTAGAGAGTCGGATATTGAATATTAAACAGAATAACAAAATATCTTTACACAAGTTAGAACCTCTTGAATCTCACTTGGAAATGCACAAGAGGAACTGATTAAAAAATCACTTCACCAGTCGAAGTTGAGGTTTTGTTTCACAGGCTTCACGTTGGTCCAACCTAGGAAAAAAACTTCTTCAACTACACCGCAGACCTCCATATTCACTGCACCAGTTCACGCTGAACATTCACGCTGTGACTAAATCTGATCAATTCATGTGCACACATTAGACGAGGCTACTCCGAGCTCTGATACCAAAAATTTGATGCAGGTCAACTAACATCAAACCATAGGACCTGCACTCAATAACATTAGCTCATGACACTAAACTAAAAAATGACACAATATGTATGCACATAAACTCAACATGATTAATTAATAAAACACAATAATTATAGGGAAACTATTGGCCCAATGATTTGCCTTTCATTCCTTACACTCACTCACACACTTCTATGTCTTACATGCCTCATAGGTTCACCTCAATTTATACAAATAGATATGAACCAAAATAGGTTCTAGATCCTCAAAAAACTCCCACAATATCTCTCATGATCCCTAAAATCTTTGATTTAATCTCTTATCCCTAGATAAGAGCCAACTATTTCTTAAATCTCCGAAACTTTCCACAATACTCTCGAATATTCTCCTATTTACAAGAATTATCATTTTCTCCTAAACTGTAGAAAAAATACATTAAATAATTAAATCCTAGCTTTGTAAACTAACTCCTCTAGTAAACATTTGACCCTAGGTTAGATGCAACTACATCACTTCTCATAAAGTATCTACAGGAAAAGGAAGCTACTCCATTCAATGAACTATCATCACTATGAAAAATTGAAGAAATTAGGATGAAGGAAAAATATTATGTAGGACCAAATGAGAAAACTCAAGCATATGCTGCTATGACAAAGAGAAAAGGGAAGTTTAGTAAATTTTGTTCTTGGAAACGAAAGAAGAATATCAAAAAGATTTACTATGGATGTCAAGAATATGGGCATTATAAGATAGATTTTCCTATGCTCAATAATGATATCAACAAAAGAGGAAGGGAAGAATCACATATCACTGAAGAAGTGGAAGAAGATGAAAAAAAGAAATCCAATAAGGAGGAAGTAAAATATCTCTACTATGATTGAGATAGTCTTCCTCACCTAGTTATTTTTAATCTTTTGTTTAAATTTTTCTATTGTAAAGTGTGACTATCATTGTAGGAATCATTACAAGCATGATAGGATTCATCATGTTAAAAGATTGAATCATATAAGCATATGATTGGAAGAAAGAGCTCGTAACATCATCGTAAAGAAGCATGAAAGATAGTTCAAATAGAAGTTTGTGATAAAAGGATGTAGCTCTTGGTAACTTCATTAGAAGCATAAGGAGTACCTGTGGGAAAAATAAATTCATTTAGTATAGAGCTTATCATACATCATTCAAAGGGAGCATTTTCGGCATGAGGATAATCAAGATCCTCCAATAGAATCTTCATTAGAAGGTTCACCTACTAGAAGAAGAAAATGTCTCACTGGGAATTCCATCTTGTGTGGGATTCATGGGATGGTAGTATGATGAAAAAAGAAGTAAATCACTTCAGGGATTGAATTTCTTTCAATCAAGGAAGTTTCCAAAGGAATACTAGATGATCAAAATAAAAAGATGAGGTATTTATGCTTACACTTGATAAAATAGAGTCATGTCATATGGTTGCATCTATCATGAATGAGCATGATCAAAATAAAGGATCTCCTCCTATGAAAGTATGCATGAAGTCATGGTTCACACATTGACTAGATGAAATCAACATAATATTTCCTCATTTGTAATATGAGGTGGTTAATAAATTTGAAGGAACTATGATTGGAAGTTCATGGAAGAAAATGTGTGAATAAAGGAAGGAAGATATCATCATAAATGAAACTATGGAAAAGGAAATCAACATCCAAGGACTAAATTTTTTTTACTATGGTATCTCCATAATAAAGATATGAAGATTATAATGAAGCTTGAAAAATAAAGAGACCCTTGACATCATATATATTTTGGATATGTGTCAAAATGTATGTAGGATGTTGATGCAAATAGGAAGATGTCATGATGAAAGACCATCACAAAGGTAAGCTTGTTTTAATAATTCATTTTTTTAATTTTTGAACAACATATGGATGGGCTATGCAGGGCTTCCAAGGAAAGAGTTTTAGATGTCTTCTACAACTAACACTCATGTGGTAGAATGAAATATCCTGGAGGAAACATGATGCGAAGAAGGTAGAAAGGCATGAAGGAAATGCCAGATATGGACTAATGGATCACTTTGCAGTGAAAGGATGAAATGAATGACATGATTCATGAATGAAAGTGATGGATGGTCAATGCCCTACAAAGTAGTCCTGAAAATATGAAGATTATTTAATAAAGAAAAATAAGTTCATGAGATTGAAAGGAGGATCTCTTCAAGCAACTAATTGTCCCATGATCTCCACCTAAAGGGTTGTTGGAAGAAATTCCTTGGTCAAGAGGGAGCTTGGTCAAGTCCTTGATTAAGAAGGAGCTTGGTTACATTCCTTTTATAGGAATGGGTACATTCCTTCATTGGAATCAGTATGTCCTCCCTAGTTAAGAGGGAGATATAGACACATCATTATTGTATTCACATGAGAATATAGAATCGAGGATTGGGTAAGCATCTGGAGTATGATACTTTTTGAGGATGTGGTAGGGAATCCAATATAAGAGTGGTCGTAGAGTACCGATATTATTTGAGGACTGGGAACCCAAAGATAATAATATTTTTGGTGGAACATACTATGAGATAACCCAAGTGGGGTATGTTCTGAGAGAGACAATGATGAGGGTTTATATAAATAATTGGTCCCAACAGCATTTTGCTCTAATCTTGGGGAGAGATATAGATATTATTCAAGGCCTTAATGTGTTTTACCCTTGGATGATATTATGCTATACATATGTGTTATCAATCTGACTCTTCTTATGAGAATTCTTCAGATTGAGAATGTCCAAATACCTTGTATAAATTATGAACACCTACTTATTTAAGAGGGAGTGTTGAAATATCTAACTAGGTTCGGTATTCATAATGACAGATGTTGTTATGTGGGATATAATAATGTGAACAAAAGTATCTCCCCTAGGTTCGATGGCCAAGCTATAACAACATAGAAAAAAGGAACCCAATTCTTTCCTTAAATTAAATAGATGATGGAATGAAGCCTACTTGGAATATTTCACACACTTTGTTCCTTCCTCAGCTTGAATGCTCCAATTCTATCTCTGATTGCCAAAATTAGAACCTATAAAGTCAGATAACACAATCCAAGAAACTATGAGATCTATGCGGTATCATCTAAGTACTCTATTCAATAGATCAACATGGTATTGAAATAAGTGAAATAACGACAATCACATATAGGAAAATAGAGAAATCTTTGCATTAATATAAATGGAAGGAGCTTACAACCAAAAATAATTGTTGATATTTTAGAAGAGCTCCTCCAAGTTTTTAAATTGTCCTTTCCTTTTCATAATATCACCTCCAATCACCCTAAATCCATGGAATGTTAACCTCTCACCTCAGAAGTATAAGGGTATAATCATTCTCCAAAATCCAACTCCTTTCATATGCAAGGTAGTAAATATATAGATGAGTGGGATAAGTTGGGAGTTCTTATCCAATTACAAATCTAAGGTTTTAGATCCACATTTTATGGTAGGATGGGATCAAAGGATAAGGGATGGAAATTACAAATAAGAATGAGATAAGATCCAAAATTTTAATCAAAGGTAAATGATTGTAACAAATTCTGGAAGCTTCCGAATATTCTCTCTTTTTCCTGAATTTCTAGAACCAACGCAGGTTCAAAGGGAAGAAACCTGTAGGTGATCAACTTTGGCCGCAATGGAGAAAATTGTAGGTGAATGTTGTCCAGAGGAAGGTCGGGGAGCATTGTTGCTAAACCTGGCTTAGATGAGGTGATTTCAGGAAAATATTCTAGGAAATGAAGGAGGTTCACTTAGGGATTTATGCCATGATGTTGAAAAGGGGGAATAGGATGTTGATTGATCCCATTAGGAGACCTAATGAATAAATGTGAAAAAATGGCCTCTAACAGAATCCCCCCTAAAGTGAAAAGTCAAAGATGATGGTTGATGACTAAAGTGCTTTACCTCGTGACCAGTCAGGATCAAGAACAACCATCAAGATTCATTTGTTACAATAAATGTAGATCGTGAATTTTTTTTTCTGAGGGAGGCATACCCATACTCAGCACATAAGGAAACTTGTGCTGATGATGTATACCTCTCACAATGATGTAAACCTGTCACCAAGAAGGAGGAAAATTTCCATTGATGTATGCAAGAACCAAGGTACCAAAGGGGTGTTTCTAGGTCAACTTCCTGGATTATGTGTTGATCTCAACAAGAAGTGACTCATCGCAGGAGGGCCTTGATGTATCCCCCATAAACTACATGAAACATGTATCATGATTGACCCAAAAATGAGATGGAGGATTTGAAAAGGTATGATGAAATGAATGACAATCAGATTACCCAACCCAACAGCCATGGAGATGAAGTGGAATAGTTTCATGTTAAAGAGCGACTCGCTGCCATTAGCAAAATGGAGTAACCTATTTTCCAAATTTCCCCAACCATACTGGTCAGTACCACTTTATCTTTTAACAAGATTGAAGAGGATAACATATGCTTGATCTATAAGTTCACCCTTCGGATGAATCCCTATGAGTATTTTTAACAAACCCTGAGAAGGAGTGGTTCAGTCTTGTCATGTTCAACAAGTCCATAATTGTTTGATGTTTTAACGAGTCCAGCGAAGTAAAAATCGATATATTTTTCACCTTTAGAGAGTTTGAAAAGAGGTGAAAAAAACTCCAAATGTCCCTTTTCGTAGATAGTCCCTCAAGTCTGAAAAGGTATAAAACAATACTCAAGAGAACCTCTTATCCATGTTCGACTAAGGTATTCATTTTTCATAAATATTCCATCTCAGTTCGGAAAAGGGTTAAACTTGTACTGAGCGAATGTCTTTTCATTTATTTTAACCAGTTCGAAAAGACAAGTACTCGGAAATCTTTCCATGTTTTGGGAGTCTGAAAAGAGTTCAAAGAGGGGTTCCTTTATCACTAGTTTATCAAGTCCAAAAAAGAGTTAAAATTATATTACCTATTCAAAATAACATTTTTAAAACATATCAAAACACCATTAACAGTTGTTGACCTCCTCAAAAAACCACAAAATGGATTAAACATACATGTTTCATAGTAAAAATGAAGCATATCTAGGTCAAATCATTAAATTTGAAAACAAATAAGGCCATAAATGACCATAAATACTCAAAATGACTATTCATTTTTACCATTTCACATTTACCTTCAACAATGAGAGTTTTGGAGCACTTTTTCCCTCGATATCCTGCATCTGATTACAGCCAATCTAGTGGATCATTTCGAGTATCTTCGCTTGTAGGTAGGAGCTAAAAACCTTGTCTTTCATTCGATGGTCCATTTTTGTGACTTCATGGCAATACTTTAAGGTTTTGAGGACCCTAGGGTTTCTAAAAATTGCCCTAGGAACAATGCATCCCCCTTGTGTCGACAAATATGTTGCACCTAGGTAGATTTTGATTGCTAGGAGAGGTGTAACGCTCTATTTTGTACTACATGGGTGCGTTGGGTGTAGAAATCTCTATGGTTTATCAGTTTTCCCTCAATTTTTTTCACATTTGTTAGCATGAAAAGGAGCCTAATGAATCCCTTGTTAATGTTTCAGGTGTTAATTAACACAAAATGGCATTTATTTGGTGAGAAAGAGAACATGAAGAGCAATATTTGACTACTGCAAATGATCCTGTCACTATCCAGGCACTGAAAAAATATGGATTGTTGAAATTCTTCTGGCTACCTAGTATGAAGCAAAAAATGTAGTTGTTGAAATATCTTGTTCGTTCATGGGATGTTCAGGTATAGAAATTCAAGTTTGGGGAAAATATTCTCGAGATAAAGGCATATGATATCTACTTTCTTACAATTCTATCTAAGAGGGGTGCCCCCATATCTCTTCTAGGTGGGAGGAGTGGTGGGGAGACCACAAAAGACTATATCAACGCCTATTGGAGACCTAAAGCCCAACATACTAGGGATGGAAAGTTCATTATCAAATATTTTACCAAGTTAAATTTGAGGAAGATATTATTTATCATTTCTAGTTTGGAAGGTAGCTCAACATTACATGTAGCAAGTCAATCGTATTTGCAGTATGGGATAAAGTGTCTAGCGCCTATATTGTTCAATTAAAGTGAGGGTGTCTTGGTCAATATGAAGGAACAAATGACCAAAGAGAAAGAGGGGAAGTTGAAAAAATTCAGTTATGGTTCGATTTTAGTCTCTTTTTCTTTAGAGCAGGTGCCATTACTTGAACCTCAATAGGTTATACTAGAGTTGATCGATCTGAGGGTACCACAGATGAGGAGGTGGATAGATCATATGACCTGATATGTAGGTCCATCAGTGATCATTTCTTTTCCAACCTTCTTTGGATCGCTACGCAAATATTTCATCATGATCGATGATTATCCTTACGCAGGGATGGATTTCTAGGATGATCCTATGCTTGTGCTTCCTAAGGGTGAGCAATGGGATGTTTCAGGTAAAATATTTCAGCCATTATGATTTTTGAAAGTTTTACAATTATTTTGTGTTTTTTATTTTTCTGAGACTGAACCATTTGATGTTTCATGTATATTTTGGACCATTTCGAACAGTGGGTGCATCATATCTTCATTGTGCAAGAGGAAAACCACATGAGCATGTAGTGGTACTACTACAAGACAATGTGGTAGGACAGGATGCACTACGAGATATTGAGGTAGCCAAGATCCTGTTAGAGGTGGAGTGCCACATGGAGGGATTGACCCACGGGGTTGATGATACTGTAGTAGATCAAGTTCCCCTACGACTTTAGCAGCACACCATCGGAGTGCCAAGCCATATTGGTCATTTTCTACGCAAGATGGCTCGCGTGGTGTATTTTTATCATGGGCACCATTGATTAGTTGACTTAGATGTTTTGCATGTAGTTTTCATATGGGAGATGTAGTCACATGTATATCGAGGCACAAGTGTTTGTAAAACCAAACTTTATATATATATATACACACACACACATACATGTTTTCATTGTTTCCTAGTTCCTATTATGTTTTCAATATGATGTGATGTGAATTAAAATTTATTTACAATCATTGCAAATGTCTATCTAAAACATGATTAGCTAGGCCATCTACTTAAGTGTTTATATTTCTATAAATATGTTCATACTATATGAAATCGAAATGTCTTTCTAAAATGTGTACTCTCAAAACCGTGTGAAGGATGACAATATTTCTAAGCGAATAGACATTTGCAAGTTGTATTACTACAAGTTGTGAGTCGAGTCTGATGACTAAACAACAGATACCATGTGAAATAACATCAAATAGTAGCTCAACCACTAGGCTATACTTAGCAATGTTGTTAGTAGAGTGACCAATGCAAATCCATTGCATCCTCATGGGCTCGCCATTTGGAGAAATGATAGCCCACGCTATGGAAGACAGGTTCTAAGTACTAGGACTAGCACCATCATCAAAACCAATGTACGATTGGAGATATGTTGACATTTGCAAACCAAACATAAACAGGATCAACAAAAATTGTAGGAACTCTGAAAAAACACATTTTAAACACACTCAAACAAACCTATAGATAGTATTTACATAGTGTACTACGCAAGAGACCAAGCATAGTAGTTTGTGAGGTACAACCCATTTCTAGGTTGTGCCAGTGGAACTCCATCAAAATATACCAACTCACAGGCCCATTTTGCGAGTAATTTCTTAAAAATGTATGGGCCCAACCACATAGGTTGGCACTTTCTTGGACCTAACTTATCAACCTCCTAGTCGTATAAGAGAATGAGGTCTCGTTCCGAGAATACTAGAGGCTTGACACGTTTTTTGTATTACGCCTTGACACATATTTTGTGAGCTTCATTTGCTAAAGCAACATTGCTATGGCTTTAATTCAAACGAGTCAAATGTAACAGACGCTCCTCCTCTACAGAAGTGGCAGGAAGAATTTCGACAACTAGTTTCAATAATGGAATTTTACACTCAATAGGGAGGATTGCTTCTAGACCATAGACCAACTAAAAGTGCATGAACCCAGTATCAATCCTAACTGAGGTTCAATATGCCCAAATAGATGTATAAATAAGCATGTTCCAGTATGATTTATTAACCCCTACCATGCATTGAATAATATTTTTAAGAACTTTCATGACATCCTCAACTTATCCATTAGCCTATGGATAGTAGGGAGTGGAATTTTCATGCGAAAGTCCCAACTTGGAAGCTAGTTTGGTCATCATATGATTCTGGAAATGATTTCCATGATCCGTAACTATCACTTGTGGTATGCAAAACCTAGCAATAATGTGGTTGAATAAAAAATATGCAGTCATCTCGCCAGTGTTGTTAAACGTAGGCATCACCTCAGCCCACTTAGTAAAGTAGTCAACATCGACAATAATATAACCATTCCCCCCAGCCGAGTGAGGGTTACATGTCATAAATTCAATGCCCCATTTTTCCAAAGGACCAACAATGAAGACGAGATGCAAAGGAGTAGGCGGAGCATGCATCTTGTGATCATAGATCTGGCACGCATGACACTTCTGTATAGCGAAAATGAAGTTATGAAAGATAGTGGTCCAAAAGTAACCAGCATGTAGGATCTTCTGAGTGGTAGCATAACGAGATATATGTCCACGACATTCCCCCGAATGGAATTAATTAAGAAATTTCTTCGCTTCCTCAAGAGTGAGGCACCTCCATAATATCGTATCAATACCAAAAAGATAAAGGGTGTCACCTATAATAATGTAGTTTTGGGATTGGTATTTAATGCGTCACTGCTCAGAGTGAGAGGTAATAGGCCAGAAATTGTGGGTTTGGAGATAAATGAGGAAATCTACATACCATGGGTCAAATGATGAAATAAAAAAAAATTACTCCTCAAGGATAGAATCTTCAGATGTATATTCAGAATCAGGGGAAGGAATTTTTCACATAAGCTCGGCAAAAACTAGGTATTTCTTCGACTTGGATTTGATGAATTCCACGTCAAAATATTGGAGAATAACAATCCACATAGAGTACTTCCCCCCAAAAATTGGCATGAAATTACATATATGTCATAGGGTTGCAATCTGAAATGACCATAATTTTCCTAAACAAGATGTAAAGGCGAAACCTTTGGATGGCTTGAATGACTGCCAAAGCCAACTTTTCTACATGAGTATATGTGATTTTAGTATCATTGAGGTTCTGACTCAAATAATATATGGGATGTTCAGTCTCGATATCTTCCTCCTGGACCAATACCATTTCCATAGTAGAAACGACAACAACTAGGTACTTGAAATAGTCGTGCTTATAAGAAGGGGCGTATAGAAGAGATGTATGAACCAATACATCTTTTAGGGAATTAAATTCTTTCTGAGTTGCATAATCCCAATAGATTCTTTCTTTAGTAAGCGAGTGAATCCTTTGGTCAACTCAGCATAACTGGGGATGAACCTCTGTAGGAAGTTAGATTTCCCTTGGAGTATTTTTAACTAAACAAGAGAGGAAGGTGCAGGCAAGTCAACGATTTCTTTCACTTTCAAGGGATCAATGTGAATTCCTTGTTTTGAAATAAAAAAACTAGAAGATAGCCAAAACCAACACAGAACACACATTTTTTCAGGTTGAGTTTAACATTATAGTGTCTGCAACAAAGAAAGATAACCCAAATATGTATCAGGTGATCAACACGATTTTTGGAATGGGTAGGGAAATAATCCAAATATGGTTGTGCAATGTGTTTTATATCATGAAAAGTGTAATCCATCACATGTTGAAAAGTGGCACATGCATTCTTCAAGTCGAATGGGAGATTTCTATAAGAAAAATTACCCCATGGAAAAATAAATGCAGTCTTATGTTGGTCCACCGGGAGAATGTTGATTTGAATATATCCTGAGAACCCATCCATAAATGAATAGATATTGTAGCCAGCGCAGTCATCAAAAATCTGGTCAATGAAAGTGGTCATATAGTTGTCCTTGGGACAAGAATGATTCACATCCCAATAATCGACACATACTCGGACCATGCCTTTTTTCTTCATGACAGGGACGACATTTGATACCTAATCAGTTAAAGGAACAGGGTATATGAAACCAACCCAAAGAAGCTTTTGAAATTTAGCCTTGATCCTTACAAACTTCTCGGGAGGAAAAGGACAGAGGAATTGCTAGATGGGTTTGGCATCTATATACCTCTTAATCTCATTTACTACTATATTTGGGTCGATGTCTGGAATTTCTTAATAATTCTAGGCAAATAAATCCCGAAACTCGTGGAAAATGGATCTATAAAATTTGATCTCAAATGGAGAAAAATATGCTCCAATATACATATTTTCGACAATACCTGGTTTTATAGAAATTTCAATATGTATTGCCTCTTTGATATTCGAGAGGTTATTTTCGGAGTCAATATCATGAATAGAGACAAAATTCGTAAGAGGTTCGATAGACTTGGGTAAATAAACAACACAAATATTATCTTCAACGGAATCTGGTAAGGAGGAACAATGATGATGTTGATCCCATGGCCCATCATCTGGCATCATGATCTCCATGATGCTTTCATCGGTAGAGAATATGCGAGTAAAAGGGTCAGAAGATGATGTCATAATCTAGCGATCGACCTACCCAATTGATCGAAGAGAAGGTATAAGTCATGCAAGACAAATAAATTGCTTCATAATCTAGCTCAACAAGTCTTAAAGACATTCGGTTGCCAAAAACTTGGATGTTGGTTTCATCAGGTAAAATCCATGGATCAAATGGGTTATTAGATGATGATATCATGTTGATATAAGAAATCAAAAAAGATATGTTGGGAAGGGGAGGAGGAGGGATTGAACATTTCCCCATAAGCGATGAGTTCTTGAATAATCCAACCTTGACATGTTGAAAGGATTGTAGGGATTCCCCTAGAAGAGGGACACTTCCAGTAACATGAGAATCAAAGGAAAAAAAGGTGAGTTGATCTATGGCTACAATCTTGCCTTTATGAGGAAACACGATCATAAGAAAACAGGTCAAAACAACGGCATCCATAGCTTAAACCCATGTATGCCCTAGTAGAATATTATAATCAAGAGGTCCATCTGTAAATTCTATTTCTATAGAGACAGTTTCCCCCCCAATTCTACTTGAAGGGAATTCAAAATCCCACAATATTTGTAAGTTCTTCCATCGAAAGCTTTCAATGCGGTAGTCAATTGACTCATTCGGGGTGAACATATCGCCTTCTAGAAAGACATGGACATAATGCAGGTTGAGGCTCCCTCATCCACGATAGAATGATGAATGTTCTTACCATGAACGACGACTTGAATTATAAAAACTAATTGAGCTGGAATCCAAGGGTTATAGTTTTCATGAAAGAAAACTACTAGGTTGGAATCCGACAGATCCACACATCCAATAGCTAACAAAAAGGCCTTCTTTTGGGCAGGGAATTTTTGCAACACCTCAAGAGTTGACATAGTTAATGGAGACTAAGCCAAGTCTTCAACTACATTATAATTTTGGGCAGCTCTTGAATGAGGGTTGAAATTATAGTTATGAATAACTCCCTTTAGAGGCTTGATAATAAATACCATAGGAATCAGAGGTGGAGTAGGATCAGATGAAGGTGATTTTGAACTAGCAGGTTGATCATTAGACTGATCATTCAGTGGATTCACATTACCATATTCCTTATTCTGATTGGCCAACATGACGTTGAATCTCAACTTTGAATATGAAAGCATCAAAACCGTGTTATATGAAGAAGGGTATCGAACAACCATATGGATATCCTGATTGGGAAACATGGCAGTCATAACGACATGAGAAGAAGAAGATTTAAGGAACTGATTCACTTCTGCGCAGTGAAGATAGTCACATGCAAAGTGACCCTTATTGAAAATTAAGCATGGGTAAAGAGGATTTCGCTTCTTATTAGAATACTGATTTGTTTGTTTATCCCGCGGTGATGAATTTGTCTTCTTTTTAACTTTTCCTTTCTTATTTCGTTTAGTTTTTTGTGGATACTTTCCCTTATCATATGAAATGGAATTTATATCAGAAGCATAAGCCATAGAAGTATGGGATTGAGGATTTTGATAAGATGTGGTAAGAGAAACACCATATGGTTTACTCACCAACTGCAAACTAGAAGAACTAATCATGACATCAACGACATGAGAATATTTACCAGGTGGAGGAGGAACAATATTTGAATTTCTCAGAGCGTTCGGTATCTTATCATAGAGCGTGCCCACTTGGGTATAAACAAGGTCCAAATATTGTGCACGAGAAATAAATTTCTCTTCGGTCACAACTCTACCTTTAGCCACATATTTTGTTGTAGGCAACAACATATATTTGTTAAACCATTCTACTAACAATTGATTGGGAACATAAGTCTTGACCAATCAGTGGCAACACCTCTATTCATGAATGTGATTCGAGATGTGAGTGGAATTTGATTGTTTGAAATTGGTCAATAGTTTTATTCCAGTTTCATATATGATGGATAACTAGAAATCTTCCAAAGAAGGTGGTCGCTAGAGTGTTGAAATCATTACACAAAAATCTAAGTAACTCAGTATACCATTTAGTTTCGATACCTGTAAGCATTCGTTGGAAAACACGAAGTCGAAGGGAATCATCATTAATGGAGTTCAAAGAAAACCATACGTGATAAGTCATATATGCGTGAACAGGTCTTCTCTTAGATTCCCATTGAATATTGGGATATCTGAAGGAATTTTAGTGGGAATAACTGGCCACCATGGCGAATGAGTGATGGGGTCATTAGTGATCTGATTTAAGTCTGGAAATTTGAAAGTGGCCACAAAAGGAAACTATCAGTTAAGGTTCGAAGGAGGATGACCTAGATATGAAGGAATAACTTGAGCACCAGGCACTTGCATTCCCAAATAAGGGGGATTCTGATAATAAGGAACCTGGGTACAAGGATAAGGAGGATTCTGATAACTAGTATACCAGTAGCCTTGATTCCCAGCACTAGGGTGACGATAATGCTTCTGGAATAGTTGGATCTAGATTTTTTAGCCTTGAAAAGGTACTTGAAATGGACCATACTTTTTCCCGATGGGGGTTTTCATTGTCCCATGCTAAGGTAGGTTCAGTTGGGATTGCACCATATTATGAAAAATCTGTCCTATTAAGGCTTAAGGATCACCATGTCCAAGTGGTTAAGAGTGTGAGGTACCTTGTACTGATTGGCTAAGTGGACTTGAGAAGTTTCAGATACAGTTGGAATAGACTAAGATGTGATGAAAGCCTATAAAGGTTGGCTCACATGTATTTGATATTTTTGGGGTGTTGATAGATGGATAGGAATTTGAGAAGATGGTACGGGTTGAGGATTCAACAATTGGTCCCAATATGAACCAAGTTGAATGGGAAAAGAAGGTTTCCAAACACTAGCAGCCATTCCAGGATAAGCAGGACCATAATGAGGTTGGTTACCAATTTGAGGTATACCAACAATAGGTTTCCCCCCTACCAAAGGAGGATGGGATGATCAAGTAAATTATGACTCGGATAGAGTATACCCAACATAATAAGATTTGGGTTATTGAAGGTAACATTTCCCACTTATATAAGGGCCATCCTGCTGCTCAACCGTAGGTGTAAGTGGAGGAGGAGGAGGAGAAATTGTGTGGAACTCATAAGAGAAGTACCATATGATATTCTCATATTGGATGACATAGGAGAGTTCCAAGGACTGGAAGTTGCACTAGAAAGGGTACCCAGATAAATATTGATATCCTAGTGGGACAAACATACCACCACACAAATGTGTTTCTGGTGACGTCGTAAGCATATATGTGGAGGAAACATTTGATGTCTCAACCATGGTGGTGGACACGGGTGTAGAATTTGGATCAATTCCAATCATGGTTAACAACTCCAATGAATATTTCCACGAGAAATCTGTGGGTGAGTTCAAAGAATCAGGCAAAGGAGTTTGTGTCAGATCTTAAAGAGGAAGAGGGTCGGTTTCATAAAACTGAATTCCTTCCCAACGAATAGGAGTATAAGGATGAGGCGCTTCTTGAGGTATCTCCTCAAAACTCACAAGTCTAGGTGGAAGAGGTTCACCGTCGATTCCAAGATATATAGGTTCTGACTGAGACAAATGAAGATAAGAGGAAGGTCCTGAAGTAACAGGTATATATGGTTGAGGTTTGTTAGGCTCAACAACCTTAGGAATAAAAGTTTCTGACTCGGGAAAGTTAGGTTCAACAACCTCAGGAAAAAAAGTTTTAGGGAATTTTGTTTTGATTGCTTCAGTGTCAGCATCAAGAGTAAATGCGATCTTAGGCTCAAAACTCAAAGGGACAGATCATTCTAGCGGGTCAATATCAAGAGGGGGGCAAGAAGTGCTTCCCGATGTTCCTGATTTGGTAGTTTGGGTATTCTTTTGATTCTGATGATGACGAGGAGTAGCCTCTGGTGGAAGTGGAGTCTTATTTTTCATTCTACGTGAATGACAGGTTGGGGAATTTTTTCCTTCCACATTGGACAATAAATTTTATTAACACAAAAATAAATAAATAAAAAGAGGGTAATCTAACCATAAAGGATTACCAATAGATTATTAACTGCAATACACACCTTGGTGACCCAAGGACATAATGTACAACAACCAATATCCCCAAAAAATTTGTTCAGTGTATCACGGTATACAAGGTGGAAAAATTAGTTACCAATGGATGGATAGCAACATATAATGGACTCCCAAAATATACTCGACGATATGTGGGATTGCAGTCTGTAATAATGTTTTCTAATGCTATCGTTCAATGAGAGGACTCCCTTATACTTTAGATGTGTGGAGCGTCATCCAATATAACCAAAGGTATGTGGAGAAAGATCCTATACACTCACATACATGGAATGGGATATCACCCTTAGAATACAACACTGACAATCAACAACGGCTCCTACGTTTAACGACACCGGAACATGTCTCTAGCCTAGACCTCTATGTGTTTGTGTTAATATTGTAAATTCTCCTTAGGTTGATTCAATCAATTTTACTGTTGATCTTTGATTAAGTTTCAGTTTTAGGGCTCACCACGGAAGTCACGTGAATATCCCTAAATACAAATCTAGCATGAGAAAAAAAAAATTTCTCTTTCAATGAAAATTTAGCTAAATAAGGGAAGAAACAAATAGTATTCATCATGCAATATGAAACAAACAAGATGCAAGATGCAATTTCCCTTTCAATGTAACTGCTCCTATAATAATGAACATACAAAACCCTAAATTCCAAATGCAAAAATTTTCTTTTCACCCAACTTAATTTTCGAAATGAATAAAACTAAGATGAAAATGTTTAATCAATGATTCAAATTCACTTTTTAGAATGAGGACTCGAACAAAAATTCACCCAAGCAATCAATGACCAAATAAAATAAGTTTTCAAGAGACCAAATCATAAGAACAAAGAAAAATAAAAACCAATTCTCACCAAAGGAAATAAAAATCAAATGAAAACCAAATGGAGGTTTAAGGAATACCACAAGACACTCAAGGCTCATGGAATGTCAGCCGGAAGTAGTCTGATCAAAGAGACTTAGAAATAGAGGTAAATTTTGTGCAAAAGTAGGAGTCAATGTTGGTGCAGAGGAGGCATTAGTGCTCTACAATGTCAGGAGACAGTGGGCCTAAGTGAGGTGCAATGCTCTGTCACAAGAACTAGGGGAGTGTTGGTCCTGAGAAAGAGGATTCCAACATAAAAATTACAAAAAAGACTCAATGAGATCACTTCCTATGTCTTTTTTTGATTCATCAAAGCAACAAAGGTCTATGAAAGAGGTAATCAAACACAAAGGACAAGGAAAACCACCGAGGGAATACACCTATTCCCAGTATGGTCACCATTTTTTTATGCGGGATTTACAATTGCGGACAAAAGTATCGCCCCTAGGTTTGAAGGCCAAACTAGAACAACGGAAAAATAAGGAACCCAATTCTTTCCTTAAATTAAATAGATGGTGGAATGAAGCCTACCTAGAATCCATCGCACACTTCATTACTTCTTCAGCTTGAATGCCCCAATTAAAGCTCCAATTTCCAAAATGAGAACCTACATAGTTAGATAACACAAGAAAAGAAACTACGAGATCTATCTAGTATCATCTAAGTAATATATTCAATAGATCAACATGGCATTGAAATCAATGAAATAATGACAATCACATATATGAAAACAAAGAACTCTTTGCATTAATATAAATGGAAGGATATTACAACCACAAATAGGTGTTGATCTTGTATAAGAGCTCTTCCAAGTTGTTAACGTGTCCTTTCCTTGTCACAATATGCACCTCCAATCACCTTAAATGCATGGAATGTTAACCTCTCACCTCAGTAGCATAAGGATAGAATCATTCTCCAAAATCCAACCCCTTGCATATACAAGGTATAAAATATATAGATGAGTGGGATAAGTTAGGAGTTCTTATCCAATTACTAATCTAAGGTTTTAGATCCACCTTTTATGTGAGGATGGTATCAAAGGATAAGGGATGGAAACTCCAAAGAAGGATGAGATAGGATCCGAAATTTTAATCATAGGTAAATGGTTGTAACGAATTCTTGAAACTTCTGGAAGAGGAAGCCTCCAAAAATTCTATATTTTTCCTGAATTTCTAGAACCAAAGCAAGTGCAAAGGGGAGGAACCTGTAGGAGGTCAACGTTGGCCATAGTGGAGAAAAATGTAGGTGAACGATGTCCAGAGGAAGGCCAGTGAGTGTTGGTTCTAAAACTGGATCAGATGAAGCGTTTTAGGTAGAATTTTTTGGAAATGAAGGAGATTCACTTAGGGATTTGTGCCATGATGTTGACAAGGGGGAATATGATGTTGATTGATCCCATTAGGAGGCCTAATGACTGGATGTGAAAAAATTTCTTATAACATATGTAATCATGATTTTATGTATTTAATGAAAAGAAAAAAATAAATTGTTATTGTGAGTCTTAAGACATGGGTTTCATGCTCAAGAGAATTTATTTTTATAATTCAAAGCACCCATTGAGTGCTTATAGGTTTTTTATAAATTCATTAAGTAATTTTCATGTATGAATGACTCATTTTGGCATGTTACATATTGTAAGAAAATTATTTGAGTCAAATTAGAGGTGAAATAACCTCCAAGACCATGTCAATCACGCAAGCATCAAGTTGGCCTAATGGAGCAACAAGTCGGCCTAAGGACATGTCATGTTTACCTAATAGGTGGCTAAATGAAGCCTATATATAGGGCACTCAGCCTCATTTGGAGAACACACTCTCACTCACACAAGTTCGTTCATAAAGAAGAAAATAAGTTCAACGAAGAGGAGGTTGAAGGAAGGAGAAGAAGTAAAAATTTTGGGTTTTGTTTTGGGTTACTTCTCTTTGCATGTGCAAAGTAATTAGGGCACATATTGTTGGTATAAATTCAAGTTGCAGAAGTGAAGTTAGGTCACTAAGAAGATTTTTTCTGAAATCCGAGTTCCCTAAGAGAGGGAATATACCTAAGGAGAGAACTGAAGTTGCAGTAAAATTTGAAGTCGAAGTTCTAGTTTATCGGCAAGTCAAAGTTGCATTTTTGGGCAAGTCAAATTTGCGGTTTTTTAGAAGTCAAAGTTGCAGTTTCTAGGCAAGTCAAAGTTGAAGTTTCTGGACAAGTCGAAGTTCCAGTTTCTAGGTAATTTGAAGTTGCAGTTTCCAGGCAAGTCAAAGGTGCAATTGGAGGATAGGTCAAAGTTACTGGAAAGAGGAGATACTCAAAGAATAAGCATTGACTTTGTCTTGTAAATTTTCTTGGCCAAGGGTCTAGGTCTTGGAATTCGTCAATTAAATATTCTATAAGAAGAATAATTTGTTAGGTTTTCCTCTCAAGCTTGGAGAGGTTTTGGCCCTAGATGATCACCTACATCTTATTTCCTTTGTCTCATTTTTATTTATGGCTTGTTATTTTTTTGATGAAGAATAACAAATAATAATAATCAAGTACAAGAAGAAGCTAATTACGAAAAGTAAAAATTCCTCACAAGTAGTTATTATTATAAGAGAAATTATCTAATATCTTTGCCCTAGATTTCTCAATACGTTGTAATCAACATATATTCTCCATCATTATTTTTAGGGACAATGACTAGGGGAGACACCCATTGACTATTTTAGATTGTATAGATGAATCTTGTATCCAATAGTTTCTAAAATTCATCTTTCACAAAATCTTTTAATGCGTGTATCGTTCACCTTTGTGGTTGGAAAATAGGTTTACGATCCTCCTTGATATATATATATATATATGTGTGTGTGTTTGTGTGTGTTTAGTGCACATAGAAGTATGTACTCCCATCATCATTTTATATATATACACTAGTAGAAAATGATGAAATTAGTGACTAGGTGACTAAAAAAGTTAGTCACCGCAATTATTTCAACTAAATTACTACTAAATTTGAGAAATTTGAAGTGACCGAACTAAAAATGACTAACTTAAACAACTAATTTAGTTTAGGGATAAAATATATGACTATATAATAAGTGACCAAACTAAAAGCGACTAACTAAAATATATGACTAGATAATAAGTGATCAAACTAAAAATGACTAACTAAAATGACTAATTTAATCTAGGACTAAAATATATGACCAAATAATAAGTACAACAAGTATATGAATTAGTCATTTATGTTAGTAATTGTTCATTGTGTTACTCTAGAAATGAAAAATTGAAATTTTGATACTGAAGTGTGATTTAGACGAATTTTATTGGTTGTAGTGTATTTTGGTGGCCCAATGGGAAGCTTCCACGTGGCCCAACTAGAGGCCACCATGTGGCGCCTTCACATTGGCTAAAGAATTGTTAAAGGTTGAAAGGCCTTGGTAGGAATCAAACCGATGACCTGCCATAACAAACTCCAAAGCCTTACCATCTCACCTATAGGTGGTTCTCAACCATAATGTCTGCCACTTATATTTGAATGACATGTATGGGCGCGTTGGGAGGAGGGGTCGAGCAATGAGCCCTGACCCCTAGTCGTATCACACCCACAGGACCTGTCGCAGAGGCGGACTGAGTAAAGGAGCATGGACCAACCCCAACTCCTAGTCATTTTCATAGCCCATGTTCACTTGGTCATGTTCACAAACCCACATATTTTAACTATAAGAAACTTTTTATTATTAATATTATCTCTCTCTCTCTCTCTCTCTCTCTCTCTCTCTCTCTATATATATATATATATATATATATATATATATATATATATATATATATATATATATAATTCATGGATATGGTTGCAATATTCATGCATGATTTCAAAATATATTTTCACTAATTTTTTATTCTTAAGATTTGTAGAAAAATTATCTAAAAATAAAATCTTTGAAGATAGCTTATACTCTAGTTAATAACTTATTTACTATAGTTTAATTTCCAGTATAATTTGAGTAAATCTTGGCATAAAAAATGGATATGAATACTTAACTAGGGTTACTTCCATAATTATTTATGTGTTCCTTAACACTTGTGTAAAAGTAAAACTATAAATGTGTAGTTTTATTAGTGGTTACTACCCATCAAGTAAATAATTTGTCCACTTCACTTCTTATTTTTTTTAAATTTCCAAAACAAATCTATATAGAACTGTAAACATATCTATATAAAATTATATTTTACTATTGAGTGTTATTAATTTAAAATATATGTAAATAATTATAAATATTCAATTTCCTAACTATCCAATTTTATAACTATTTAAAAAAAAAAAACCTACCAATCAATATAAAACTATATTTTCTAATTAAATATTTTCAATTTAATCTATATAAAATTCTATTTTCCAATTAAATATTATTAATTTAAAATAAAATATATGTAAATAATCATAAATATTCAATTGAGTAATTAACTGCCTTCAAATAAAAATATTTTTAACTAATAATAAATATTCAAATGTTTAACTATCATACAATAAAAAGGGCGCCACAATGAATATCCTTTCAATGGTGTAACTATATGAAAATAAAAAGGGCGCCATAGTGAATATCATTTCAGAAAATAGTGTTGTCCGCCCCATTCGACCTCTTCAATCATCTAGGGAAAACAGTGATGAAAATTCCAAATCACAGGCAAGAAAGAGCAAGATGTTGGATCACGCCGAAGGAAAAGGAAAATTTGGGAAGCAGAGTACTCATCCAGAGAACTGGGCACCACCGCAAATACATGGGTGCAACCTAACGTAAGTGGCGAAGGGCTAGCAGCTCGTGAGGGGCACAATGCTGCAATCATTGATCACCGTATATTTATATTTGGAGGTTTTCGAAAAGCCCAAGATGAATCAGAAGAGATATATTACAACGACCATTACATACTAGACACAAGTAATCAACTCTGTTGTTAGTCTCCTCTATTGTTTATGTAGGGTTATGAAATTTAGTCGGTTGTTGAAAATTTCATTTCATAAATTGATTTGTGGATGCATGTTGATGTTCCCTTCGATGGTTTATTTTTGGATTATTTTACATTTATGCTGGTTTGCAACCACAGAAATGGCATAGCACGCATTGAAATTTAATTACATTTTTGGAAAATCTATCTTTGTATAGGTAGGACGTATTTCTTTTTATATTTTTTCCTCTTTATTATGTTCTTTTCTTCTTTTAAGATTATGCAATTTTTTTTAAAAATTTTAACAATCTCTTTCGCAGTTTTTGGATGTTTTGGTTCTACTTCTATGGTTTCTTGTGGTATTAAGGCTATTTTATCATTTTCTGTGTGGAGATAGGGCCAATTTAATAACTGACTGTTGAGATTTCAAAGATTTTTTAGATTTATGTTGAACACTTCAACAAACCCTAATCTAGCCAAACAAAAATCTTAACAACAATTTAATAATGATCACACTGGAGATGAACCTATCCCACGTGCTTTAAAAACTTAAAAAGAAATTAAACACAAGATTGAAAAGTTCATTGTATAACCACAAGTGCTTAAGAAGATCATAAGGATTTTTAAGATTTACATTAAACACTTAAACAAAGCCTAATGCACCCAAAAATAAAAATAAAAAAAATTAACACTTTAATAATGATCACACTGTGGATCCTTGGATGCAGGTGAATAGACAGGCCTTGCTGGAAGGCCACATGACCTCTTTGCTATCATGTAGATGGCCTCACCATGAGGCGGCACCTACTTCAGGCGTGAGAGCCTTAAATAACCTCATCTAGTTGACGGCCTCATTCATTTATGGGCATTCACTCTGGTAAACTAAGAATTCAATTCTACCTCGATCACTTCACTACATTCACTGGCCTTTTATGGGCAATGGCGCCATCTCCCCCCTGCATTCTTCACGCACCTCCATCCGGTTCTCTCTCAAGCTTGCTTTGAAAGTTCTTGTTCTTTGTTATGCTTGTCCCCGTTGTGCATTTGCTTCTCACGGCGCCATCCATTAGCTCTCTGCTCATCCGTTTCACATTGTTGCACATCCGTCCCCTGCTCATTAGTCTCTTTCCACTCATTGTGTCCCTCCCTTTCATGCATAGCACTCCACAGAAAACATGCCTCGCCACCATCGTATGCGTTTCCACAGTGGTGGTGATCGTGGTGGTCCCTCTCGCCCTCCAATTTCGCTGTTGGTGGAGCGCATTTTGGCTTTCTCGGTGGCCTTGGATGCATCGAAGGTTTCTGACCCCAAGATTCTTTAAGCCCATCTCTCAATTTGAATTCTAGAAATTAAACAAGAAAATTCCAGCTCTAGTTTGAGGAAGAGGTCGAGAAAATCCACACTCTCTCTCTCTTCCTCCCCAATTCCCTTTAAAATGGTGGCCCTACCTGTCAAAACCCTGGAGGAAACATCTTACAGCATGGGCAGCAGCTCTGTTGAAGGTGTCAGGGAACCTGACAATGCGGAAGACATAGGTGCTCACTCCACCTCCATGCCGGAGCTGGCTCCTCAGCTCTCCAAGAAGGAGGAAGCTCTCTCTGATGATGGGTGCTACATTGTGGAAGAACCTCGGCATATGCAACAATAGGATGCAAAGGACCAACTTCAGTAGCGCCATCGCTCCTTTGTCTCTAGTATTTTCAGGCCTTGCTACAGTTTCTTTGCTTACTTTTCTTATGCACAATAATCTTAGTTTTCTGACTACTCTGTCAACAGCTGGTGTCCCCATTTTGGGCAGCTTCTCCTATGTTTTATGGTACTCCCTATGAGTTTTTTTCCCCCCTGGGGCAGCTTCTCCTATGTTTTATGGTACTCTCTATGAGTTGGTTTCCCCCTGGGGCAGCTCCATTTCTGATTTTTTGAACTATCTCTGTGAGCTGGTTTACCCCCAAGGGGAAACATGACTGTACTTTTTTGTACTATATAATAGAAATTAGTCTTATTCAAAAAAAAAAAATGATCACACTACAGATGAACCCATAGCATCAGCTTGAGAAAGAAATCCAACATAAGAGAAAATATTACCATCCAAACACAAGAACTCAAGAAGAGAGTGCTATAGGTAAGCTACACCGAGGATTTTTTCAATTAAACAACTTGAATAAATGATTTACTGTCGAAAATGTAGTGAGCAAGGTATTTTGGCTTGTGCCTTAGCCAGTGAAGACCTTGAATTTTTCTCATGAGTTAGACTTCAGTTAGGATGAGTTATTTCTAGTTTACTGGAATAATCATCAATTTAGCATGCGTGGAGTTCAAGCTTCAGTTATAAGAGGAGTTTTCGTCATTTTAACTACATGATTGGGTGGAAGTTATGAGTTCAGTTAGAACGTGTTCGAGCTTCAGTCTTGATTGAAGAATGAACGAGTTAATAACTCCAGTGTTGATTGGAGGGAGAAAGAGTGACACTCTCAGTTAACTCGTCAATCAAAAACTCGAGTTCTAAATCTGAAATAGCCTAATTTACTATTTAGCATGGATCAAATTTATAAAGAGAGGAAAAATACAAGATGAAAGGACAATTTTTTTATGCACAAAGGTTTGTGTGACAAGACAACTCATGAGTTTGTGAGAGGAGCCTTGATTGTGGAGAGTGCAGGAATTGTGTCCTAAGAAATAGGAGGAACAAGAGCACTAGGGAATAAGAGATTATTGTGTGTAGAGCTTTTGTTCTAAGTAGTGGTAAGTCACAAGTGTGCAAGATTAAGGAGAAGAGAGCAGAGTTTGCAGAGCAAGTCAAGGCGAAAACAGAGAATGAATTGTGTGCAAGAACCGAGATCAAGTTGTGATCAAGGAAAGCCAAGATCAATTATATTAGCTGAGATTTTTGTGAGAAGAAGAAAAATTTCTCAAGAGAGACAGATTACTTTGTAATAGATCCAAGTGCTCAATAAAAATCAATAAAATAGCCACATCAAGGAGGAAGATTTTCCCTGTTGGGTTTATTGAAAGAAAAAAAAGTGTGTCTTTTGTGTGATTGTGCCTTTGTTGAGAAATTCTGAGTTTAACCCTGGCCAGATGTTGCATATAGTGTTTTAGTTGCCTTTCCTAATCACACACATTCCAATATACCAGGACAAAGTAAATATATCAACTTACTTCACCAAGCATCGTCCAAGATCTACCATAAGCATCCATGAAAAGAGACCACACAATTTCCAATTGCACCCAAGAAAGAAAAGTCACTCAACTCTTCCATCCATAGCCAAATTGTAAGAGAGAAAAATCACAAAAATTTTAGACCTTCTAAGAGATTTCTCCCCCAAATCCAACCATGATAAAATGAAAGGAAAGCACCTATATTTATAGAGGAGGTGCTCAATTTTCCTTGCAGTGAAATATTATTTTACTAAACTAAAATCCCCAATTCTAGCTTAAGGAGGTGCAAAGTCCCTCTTGTACAATTAATTAACGAAAATTACATGAATTTAGGGGAATTCATGCCACATGTACAATGATGAAGGGGAATGAGCCCTCACAAAGTGCCCATCTCCATAAATGAAGGGCATGAAGGGCTTGTTGGCATGGCATCCAGCCTCCCAAGGACCATCAACAACATAGCTTATCTAAGAAGTCTTTAAATCTGCCCACCAAAAGCCTCTAAAGTGGGCAGAAAACCCCAAAAATTCTCCTCCAAGGTGGGTACAAGGGCTCCCAATGTCATTGACTAAGTGGGACAGGGGGACCTTCAAGTTCCTCCACAGCTGTAACAAATCCTCCACTAAAAAGGGGATTTCCACCTCCAAATGTCTTTCAAAGTGGGCACTAAACCCTTTTTCTCTGAAATAGGCTCATGTACCTCCAATAAATGATCCTTCAAAGGGTGTATAGACCTTCAAAATATTTATTATAAGGGTCACAAAACCGTTACGAAGTGGGCACATGGCTCACAAAGCAAGCAAAGGAATGACCAAAGGGAAAACTACGCCTCCAAGATTCCTCCAAGTGTAGAGTGCTTCAAAGTGAACTCATCTGGCTCCTTTAAAGGTGGGAAAACTCATCCTCTGGGTCCTCATAAGCTGGGTTGAGCACCCCATTTCTTCCATGTGTCTGTTGTGCAAATAAATGGGCTCTTCAATAGGAAATCCCCCATAGGATGAGAAAATTACTCCTAGCAATGGTCACAAGACTTTACACGCATAGGTAAGCCCATCATAGATTTCATTTCACATGTGTACAAATCACCTTCAATAAAGGTTGGTTCCAACAACAAAATTTGATTTTGGCCCAAATTTAGGTTGTCCTCCCCCCCTTCCTTTAATTTTATTTTTTAATTCCAGTGCACATACCTATATATATTATACACAGGAGAGATACCTTACACCAATTAATTCTCTTGGGAAACTTCTGCTATGAAATTAGGCACTGTTCTTTGTATCCTTTTCCTCCCTTCAGGTTCCAAGTTAGTTCAGGACTTGGTTTATGATTGCAGGTAGCATTTCTGTGGTGTCCTATTTACATTTGCATGCCTTGCTCAAGGTCTCTTCTCAGCCTCTAGTTCTGCAGCTGACAGCATTCCAAAAGATGCACCTATAGCCATCATGTTAGTTGTCTTCCCAAATTATTTGAACTCCAGTGATCATGTGTTTGGGATTTTTAGTTGCTTGATGTCGAGTGTCATTGAAATAGGATGGGACTGTAATAACTGCATTCGAGACAAACCTCCTTGGACAGGCTTACAGATTTACACTCCTATTGTCTCTGTCAAGATGAATCCTTAATTAGAGAGGCCCATCATCTACTGACCAAACTACTGACCACATCTTTCACTCTTTGTGTCATTATTAGAGAGGCCCATCATTTCTCTTTGAAAATATTTTGTTGATTTGTTGAATTTGGTAAGGCATTTGACTCTGTCATGAGAGAGGCATTGTTTTAGAGGTGATACGACATTAGATTCTATCACGAGAC
This sequence comes from Pinus albicaulis, assembly GCA_034641835.2. Lineage (NCBI taxonomy): Eukaryota > Viridiplantae > Streptophyta > Pinopsida > Pinales > Pinaceae > Pinus > Pinus albicaulis. Next base: position 1,112,859,226 of record CM076583.1, on the reverse strand, counting down.
TATATGAGTTAGTGCTTGGTCATTTCTGTGCTCTTGACATATTCTTAGACTACCTTAGGAGTACTATAGAGGTTAAATAGGAATTCCCTCTCTCACTAACTCTCTTTGGGTTCTATATTGATGAGATGGACTCCTTTCTTAGGAGCACATATAGGATGGTGTTGATTGTCTTCTACCCGATGTCTTGATCTCCTTGCTTTTAGTTTTCAACAACATGATCCTCTTGGCACCTCACCTAAGGGGTTGTAGAGACAAATTGAGGCCTTCTTCAACTCTTGTGATCTTTGATGGTTTAAATTTGAACTTAGGAAGACTAAGATTATGATCTTCAACATCTCTCAGCATGCTCTCCTTGAGTACCATTTTTACGTTGGAGGGGATGGGATTCATATTACTACAACCTACACATACTTGGGGGTCAGATCTTAGGAGTCTAGCTTAGCTTGAGGCATGTGTTCTAGCCCCAAATTAATAAGGAATATGATTTGCTTGGCTAAAGAGATAGTGCTCTAAGACATCTCTTTCAAGATGCACTTCTTTGGACATGATCATTAGAGCCATGACCCATTATGACTTCAAGGTCTGGGGACCTGGCTTGTTTTGGGTTGATTGGGATAGGATAGAGAGATTCTAAACCCTTATATTATGATGCTTCATCTTCTTCTAACATGCAATTCCTTAATCTATCATCTAGGTGGAGTTCAAGGTATTGCTTCAATAGACCCCTCCTTGGTGTAACTGTTGTGGGTTCTTCTTAATTACTTTAGTTAGTGGCCATTTCTATCAATAAAATTGACCTTTTTAGGTAATATTTGGACACTCTAGGTCAGCTCTTACTATCTAAACGTGACTTAACCTAGGAGATTAGTGAGGATATCTACAAACTACATCAAAACCACTTGGATTTCCCTCGAGGGCATTAGCTTGAATATGTCATTTTATTATTTTGAGTGCTTTATGTAGCTAAGTGACTCTTATTGTTAGGCCTATCTATATGATTAGACATTGGATGCACAACCTTAGTATTCCCCTTGGTTCATTCAGAATGGGCTCCCGCTAGCTTTGGTTTGAGATAGCTCACTGCATCACACACCTCAAAGGGAATTTTTAGCTATGTGACTTACAAGAGATCAAGTTGGGGGAGAACATTGTCTTAAAATGTTCCATCTATTAGGAGATAGCACTGTTACATATTTATTGGATACATTATTGACTGATAACACTTGCTGTGTGGTTTTTTTGTCACGACTCACATATTTTTCATCACTTTTAAAGTTTTGTTTGTTGCCTAGAGTCTATAGCCTAGGGACTAGGAACTAGGCCTTGCCTAGCTTTCCATTTTAAATCTTAAAAGAAAAAAACAATATCATTTTGCAAATCTATTTTTTTGGCATTTGAAGGATAGATCTGTAGGCTTATCATGGATTCCTCCCTTATGTTGGAGGAGAGATAGCCTTATGTGAGAAGGATGATCACCAAGGTGAAAATGGGTGATGTCCTCAAGTAACTTTGGGGTTTGTAGTTGATAATTGAATCTATATTTTGAAGCATAGCTTTTAGAGGTAGCAATGAAGTGCTTTTCCCCTTGTATTGATGGAATGAGTTTGTCCCAACAACTTTGCAAATGCTAAATTTATATTTTGTCTTATATCATTTTTAAATGCCTTTCTCTTTCATGACAATACCAGTTAGCAACCCTGAGGGCTATGTTTGACAATATTTTTAATCCTTGCAAACCAACATCCCTGTGGAACTTTTAATGGTTTAGTTTTTGGATCTCTTTCTGAATATATTATCAACCACCACATGTTATTTGTTTTGAATAAATAACATGAGAATATACATAAATAAGATAGAAATAAATAACTCTTTTATAATGTAAATGATACTATGTAAAGACCAAATTAATTTTGCATCCAAGTTACTCGTTTGACAACATGCATTGTTTATGGTCATTGGAGCAAGTTTCATCTTCTTCTAGAGTTTGATGAGGAGAAAATAAGTTGTTGAAGATGCTTAGTCGGTCATAATAGGCAGTGGTGGAAAACTCATCCTAATGACATTATGGCTGAGACTTGTCTGAATGATGATCATGGAAGTTACTCTTGAATCGTAAATCTGTCGAAGGTTCTCGCTTGATTACAGAGTAAATTTCTGCTCTTCTCCTTTTTGCTTCATTGAAGAAAAACAAAAATAGTGGTTTTGAGTCCTTTATGTAATATTATTCTAAGAGTTGAATTCTTCTTTTGAATGTGTTGTGTTGATCAGGAATTGATTTTGATTGGCAATGAATCATGCATTTATAGCTTCTTTCTAAATTGCACTTTCAACGATTTCTTGGTACTTTTGAGGGCATTCATCCAAAGAGTGGTGTTCTATCATCTATTTGAGTGAGGAGGATATGAATCATGATACAATAAGACATTGATTTGGTTAAAGTTACTACGTTTAGGAAGTTGGTGCCATATTTAAGAGGTTTTGATTGGTCAAATGCTGTGAGTTAATGAGATTTTCTTGACAGGTTACACCAAAAACTTGTTTCTAAAACATTTGAGGCACCCTGAGGGGTATAGAGATTCAGAAAAGTTCTTTCTATTCTTATTTACTCAAGTAGAGGACCTGTAATTATTTTGGCAGCTCATCTTAGCATAGATGATAAGAAACATAATATGATATTTACTAATATTTTTGTAAATAATATATCAGTGGAAAGAATTTGGCAACTTTTAGAAGCCTTTCTCTGAATCAGTTCACTTGATTGGCTAGTCTAAAAGGGTTTCTAGCATCCAAGTTTTTTGTCTATCTCACCATATTGGGTGAAGTCGACTAAGCCATAAATACCCTCTTCAATGGGCACATTCATTGTTTCAATTTCAAATGAGAATGTATCACTAATTTGAGACATATAATTGACTTATCAATCTCTAGATTCAGTGCCAACATTTTTCACTTTATCATCTCCTCATTGTAAACAAAAGACATTTTTACAAACTGTTCAAGATCAGTATTTTCAATAGAAGACCTATCAACATGAAGACTATTATGGTGAATGCAACTATGAAGTGGTAAATACATACAATATGATAAATATTTAGATATATCCTTAGTTCCTTCAGCATAAAATAAGTGCCCTGGTCAAGCATACCTCCATGGACCACCACCCATATTTCCCTCCAAGTCCCAATTGGTTATCAAACTAATTGTAATTTTACTCAACAGCTCAAGCATAAACAATGGAAGAACCTGGAACTAAAACTGGGGATGATTGTTCCACAGATATGCACTCGCCTCTAACATAAATGAGATGCATTCCATTGTTTGGTAAGATTACCATCAATGCCAAAATCAAAGGCAAAGCCAAATGCCAAAGATAAAAAACCACCCATTTCAATTTTCAATTGATTCAGATGCAATCCAAAAGGAAGCAGAAATAAATCTTCTTCTTGTGCCTTCTTCCCCTAGTGTTTTTCCTGATTCATTGAATCCGTTGCTTTCTCCTTCTCTCTTACACCATTTCTTTAGAAATTCAACTTTCCCTGTCTTATCAAGGCTCTGTGCTTTCAAAAAAAATTTAAGCAGAAACATATATAGTAAGTGGAATGGTAGTTAAGTGTTGGAGCTCACTAGTACCATGCCTGGGCAATGTGATTTGTTGTCCAAGACTATAGACAATGTTTCATATCCTTATTGGGAAGTCTAACAAAATCAATGTGTGGCTTATTTGAATACAACAGTTGCAAATTATTGATTTTTAGACGTTCAAAATATCTTGACAAGTGAGGGAGAAAATGAGATTCTTCCTTTGATTTGTTCTGCTCAACCATCAAATCTCACTGAAGGCTCTAGTCCTATTAAGAGCATAAAATAGGTTGAACAACAAATTAATGGGAGTAAACTTTTGACTGGTTGCAAAATAGTGGATTTAGTGAAAGAATATTGCAACACTAATTATCAACCTGCCATCTCAAAAGTTGCAAGAATACTTTCTTTGAAGGTGCCTAGGTTATTTATTCCAGATGATGTGTGAGTGTCATCTGTTAAACAACCTATAGTGAATCATTTTGAGAGTGTTTTCTTTCAATGGATGGCAAGCATATTACCTATAAAAAATCCAAATTATTTCTCAGAGTTCTTTTCAATTGCAATGTGAATAACGTATGTGATATATTTTCCATAAACCCTTTAAAGGTGGCAAGAAATTGTATTTTTTCAATATTGGCTATTTTTTCAACACTCTGACCCAATGCATAACAATCTTCTGCTGCAAGTATGTTGCTCATTCAGTGTGGAAAATGTCATTTGTCTAGGGTCTCTAACCACAAGGTCTACCCCTCCTCTTTGACTTCCATAGGCTCCTTATCAAACTGATCCATAACTGGTCCTATCTAGGATCCAACACCTACAAACACTTCATCAAAGACACATACCATGTTGACTTTTTTGCTGTAGCTCCACTTTTGCAATCTAGGCTTGGTTGGGGCATATAAACCAGTCCCTAACAGTCCTCTAATTTTTGCCCAGAATTGCCTTAAGGAGGCACATACACCCTTCTATGAAAGGATATGACCCTCATTGATGATGTTGGGCTGTTATAGCCTCCACCAGATCTTTGACCTCCCTTCAAATAGCTGCGGCACTCTACAGCAAGACTGTGTAGGGCTGCGACATCCCTTCTAAGACTCTGACCACCTTCCTTTCACCTCAAAACAGCCCTCCCTTACTTCAGCCTTCAAGAACAACACTTCGGTCCTACACTTGGCTCGGGCCCTTCTCCAGCTACTCGGTCACCTTCCTGCGGCCCTAAAACAGACTTGTTCCCACGCTGGTATGCCCTCTTCTCACTACGGCCAGGTCAAAGATATGTATTTGCCCTTCAACGCTTATGTTTGTGTTGTGTTGCACAAGGATGGATGCTAAAATGAGGATCACAAACCTCTTATTTATATCCTTTTAAGCCTCCACGAATTTTCTTGAAGAGACCCATCTATTGGAACCCTTTTACACCAAGCCTACATGACTTGGCAACCAATAATTACCTAGTCAACTTCAAAAATTCGTTTCTCTCTAACAACAACTCGGATCCGAATGATTCTCGATGAGTTGGAATCATATCATCGAGCACTATCATCCTCATCCATCACATGTTGATTTCTCATCATGGTTTTGGCCCAAACACGATGGGTGAAAAACCCCCAAGCTTGGATCTCAAGCCCACAAGTCCATTTGTGGCATTTTTACCTCCAACCCTTGATCACCAAGGTTTGGAGTACCTCCAAAGCTACATAAAAAATTAAAAAAATAGATCCAATATCTAAGTTGTCGTAAATATACAATAAGAAAAGATCTAATATCTGAGAACAGGCCGTAACAACTAGGAAACTAGTTCAAGGAAGAAAAGGATAAGAACATGAATAGTTAGGTAAAACTGAGTTGTAAGATCCTCGTAATGAAGGTAATGCATTGATTAGCTTTTTGTTGTGGAAATGGAAAAATACACTGAGTAGTTTTATATCTATGAACATTAGAAGAGGGGGAAAAGATGAAACATTTAGTTTGCCAGTCATATAGTTGGATGAGTAAATAGCCAACTTTTATTTTAGATATATATTTTTTACAATCATTGTTTTTGCATGGAGCATTCCAACATGAATGATGTTTACTATTGAATTTTGTTTTTAAAGGATGCTAAGTCACCTTCCCCAATAATTTGTTAATCTCTTTTGTTGAGCAATAAGATGAATCTAACCTGTGACTTTTGAGAATTTGGATTATCTAACAAGCTACTGTTGTGATGAACTTATATCATTTTTTTTCAATTTTTCTTTATGTACTTTATGGATTACTAGGATTAAGGCTCACAAAGGAAGGTATGAGACATTCAAGGATGTGCATATGACATTTTGGAGCTTAATTTCTCCCATTTTCACTATCTACTTTTACCATATGTTTCAAGCATATATATGCTTGATGCTTTTCTTTAAATTTGTGTTGAATGATCAAATTCATTTAGAGAATAGTAGAACAGGAAAATTAAAAACTGATAAGTTGTCAAATCCAGTGAAAAATTAGTATGATTTTAGTATGAATATTTTCATTGCTAGCCATAATTGTGCCATAATTTCTACATATGAACTGTGTTAGAATGTAGAAATGTCCCAACATTTCAAGTGGACGCTATGCCCATCATCAGGGGATCCAATTGAACCTTTTGCACCCATCATCAGGGGATCTAAATGAAGCTTATGTAGTAAGAGGCTTAGTAAATGGCTATAAAAAATCCATGGCATGGAAAGTTGGATAAGTTACAAGTAAAAATGAAGTATCCTAGAATTTAGAAAAATATATTAGATAATGTGAGGTCTGCGATCAATTTTGTAGTCATTTCCAGTTTCCAAGGGCTCCTAAGGTGGGTCTTAAAACTCAAAATACTGCTCAAATTTGGATTCCTGAAGATCATATTCCCTTTTGGAATTTTGTCAATCTGAACTGTCTTCAGGGGCACCAATGACACCATCATATGTCCTGATTTTAATTTCATTGTATTCTTTATCTATGAAATTTGAGACAAAGGGGTCATTATGCACCCATTTTTCAACTTTTGAGCCATTCAACCCCATTGTATCAGGTGCAGGTATTTTAGTAGTGTTTTCTTTGATAAGGCAGACAACATCATTATTGATAGGTTGATCTCTACTTGGCTAAAAAACAATGGCACTCTTTGAGCATAAATCATTCTCCCACATCTACACAGAGAATAATATTAAATTTAACACCCTAGCCAAGGCATCAGCCGAATCGGTAGCAAGCTAGCTGATAATTGACATGTACAAGGGAGAACAACATTCCAGATCCACCAGAAAATTACACTAGAATTCATTCTCCAACTACCTATGATGAGCTTGCTCCTTTCAGGTACCTTCTTGTCTTTCCCAATGAAAGAAATTGAAAGTTCTGAATTTGAAAAACAACTCTCTCACAGGAGTTATTGAACTGAATTTTACAAGCCTGTCTGGCCTAATTTATATGGATTTAGCTAGCAAAAATTTGTATGGTAGTATTCTGCCTAGCTTGTGGACTTGCAAAAATATCCATTATGTGAGCCTGGCAAGAACCAAATTAAGTGGTGAAATCCCTCCTGGCATGACATCCCTTCAGGTTCTCTCTTTTTGTCTATACAGTGTCCCTTTTCTCCGCACCTCAGCAATATTCAAAGCAGAGATATGTCAAAATTTTCATGTTGATATCTCAGCTGGTTCAAAATACAGTATAATGATATTCAACATATAGTGATCATAGCTATTGCACAATCTCTCCCTTCTTAAATTAGTTATTTTTTCCTCATAGAAGAGAATCTTATGCTTGCAAACACTTTCTGCTAGCACTCTACTGTAGATAACTATGTTGGCCTGCAATATTGGAGAGATGTACTTGAAACAACCTTATATATCAAAGATTCTACTTCCAATACTTGAAATATTTGAATGGATTTATGTGGCATATCACCATGCACAGCTTTTGTTAGAGATGAACCTTACTCTGAATTCACAGAACCCATTCAGCAGTTTTGGATGCACGTTTTCTTTGAGACATCATGCAAAAATCCAAGGTTGACAGGATCAATTTCATTATACCTATAGCTTCATGACACTGACGGTGCACATGAGTATTTCCATAAATATGAGTTGAAGCATTCCCATAGAACTTGAGATTTACAAGTTCACCAAAGTTAAAAATTTCTATATGGGCATCTTCAGAAAATTCACCATGATGAAGGGTAACTCCTTCACTAAATACTCAAACCCTTCTTTATCCAACTTTTCATAAGTATCACAAATAGGAGGGGTCTTAAACATTACCATTTTATGACTGCTTCATCCAACTTGCAGCGACAGATAACTATGTCTGTTAGTACTGGAGGTATGTTTATCACTTCCACCAGCATCCAGGAAAACAAACATACCCTCACAGAATCGACGATCAGTTTTGTAGTCATTTCCAGTTTCCAAAGGCTCCTAAGGTGGGTCTTCAAACTCAAAATACTGCTCAAAGTTGAATTCCTAAAGATCATATGCCCTTTCATAATTTTGGCAATCTGAACTGTCTTCAGGGGCACCAATGAGACCATCTTATGTCCTGATTTTAATTTCACTGTCTTATTTATCTATGGCATTTGAGACAAAGGGGTCATTATGCCCCCATTTTTCAACATTTGAGGCATTCAACCCCATTGTATCAGGTGCAGGTAATTTAGTAGTTTTTTCTTTGATAAGGTAGACAACATCATTATCGATAGGTTGAATTCCACTTGGCTCAAAAACAATGTCACTCTTTGAGCATACATCATTCTCTCACATCTACACAGAGAATAATACTAAATTTAACACCCTATCCAAGGCATCAACCGAATTGGCAGCATGCTAGCTGATAACTGACATCTACAAGGGAGAACATCATTTCAGCTCCACCAGAAACCTACTCTAGAAGTCATTCTCCAGGTACCCTTCATGAGATTGCTCCTTTTAGGTACCTTCTTGTCTGTCCCAATTCAAGAAGTCGAAAGTTTTGAATTTGAAAAACAACTCTCTCACGGGAGTTATTGAACTGAATTTTACAAGCCTGCCTGAACTAATTTATCTAGATTTAGCTAGCAACAAATTTTTTGGCAGTATTCCGCCTAGCTTGTGGACCTGCAAAAATATCCAGTCTGTGAGCCTGGCAAGAAACAAATTAAGCGGTGAAATTCCTCTTGGTATGGCATCCTTTCAGGTTCTCTCTTTTTTCTCCATCTCAAACAACAGTTTTATCAATATTACAAGTGCCCTAACATCTCTGCAGGACTGTCATAACCTTACCACATTGGTTCTGTCAAATAATTTTAATGGGGATATGATTCCAACTGATACACATGGATTTCCCATGCTCTGGACATCAAGTCTTGGAAATTGTGTGCCTTCCAGGCAAGTTCCAGTTTGGCTCCTGAAATGTCCAAATTTACAGGTCTTGGATCTTTCTTAGAGTAATCTCAACGGAGTTATTCCTATTTGGTTAAACACTCTTGAACATAATTTTTATTTGGACACGTCAAATAATTCTCTGTCAGGACAAATTCCAAAGAAGCTTATGGAGTTATCTAGATTTAAGTCAATACAAATACCCCTATATCAGCTCAAACTCCCTTTGAGCCCTCTTTATATGTAAAGCAAAATCAAAATTCTTTTGGGCTGCATTAAAATCAGTTATCTAATCTTCCCCCTTCTCTATACTTGGCCAGAAACAATCTCAGTGGCACTCTAAGCCCTGAGATTGGGCAGATGAAAATGCTTCATATTCTAGATTTAGTCATAATAATTTCTCGGGGATAATCCTAGACACACTGTCTAACTTGACAAATTTGGAGACCTTATATTTTTCAAACAATAATTTTGTTGGAATCATACCACCATCCCTGAAGGATCTCACATTCCTAGTAAGGTTCAATGTCTCAAATAATCACTTGCATTGGTTAATACCTTCTGGACATCAATTTGATACCTTTAACAGGTCTAGTTTTGAAGGAAACGTTGGTCTCTGTGGCCAGCCTCTTACTACCACCTGTAGTCCGCTTGTGTCAATACCGGGGGTACGTATTGCTACTCACAGAATCAATAGGCTGGACAAAAATACGATTCTTGGCATAACCATGAGTGTTGGTGTTGGGATTGCTTTTCTTTTGGTTGTGGTTCTTTGGAATCAATCAAGAAGATAGGTAACAGAGTAGGGAGTTGCAGACAAGATGGATTTTGACATACCTCACAGGCTTTCTGAAGCGTTTGGATATAACTTGGTGCTGTTATTCCAGAATCATTGTCGTAAGGATCTTGCTATTGCTGATCTCTTGAAAGCTACTAGTAATTTTTAGCAGGAAAACATCATTGGTTTTGGAGGCTTTGGATTGGTATATAGATCCACTCTGGAAGATGGCACAAAAAATGCAATTAAAATATTGACAGGAGAATGTGGTCAGATGGAGCATGAATTTAAGGCTGAAGTAGAAGCTCTATCAAGAGCCCAACATAAGAATCTAGTGTCATTGCAAGGATACTTCAAGTATGGGAATGATAGACTGCTGATTTATTCCTATATGGAGAATGCAAGTTTGGTATATTCTATGAGCCTATGACGCTTTAAAGACCATCATAATTTCCATATATTTGTTTCAATTAGACGTGTAATAGCTCTATTCTCCAACTCACCTCATGGTGTCATCAACGATGCATCATGATAATAATATCTCAAGTTCAGTTTCAAGTGTCTTCACAAGATGCTCCAAGATGTCGTCAAGGTGCTCCAAATAGATCTTTAACAAAATATCTTCTACTTCTTTTCAAGGTGCTCCAAGTCCGTAGGCCTTAACTCTTCTTCAACATCCTGCTCCTAAAATGTCTCCAATATTGCAAAGAACAAGCAGTTCTAGGCCTTCAAAAATACCTTAAAATAAATTCACCAAACAATCCCTTCAGGCTTGTTATTATTTCACTTCAAATAATGCCCAAAGTCTGTTCTAAAGCTGCTAACCATTGTCCTCAAGATAAAACAAGTTTTCTTCAAGCCTTCTAAAATATGTTTGCCAAGATAATCTTCAAAAGGAATCTAAATTATGTGCAAGAGGCTTGGACTAAGTACACATGGTCTTAATTTAGAGCTCTTAGCCTAGAATGTGTCGCAACAGAGAACTGATCAAGCACCAAATTCACGTGTAGAGGTCAAGAATAGGTTCAAGTCTAAATGCTGAGATATACCTTCTCACCAAGCTCAAAATGTTTCTCACAAGTCCAAATGGCCTTTTGTCCACACAGAGTTCTGAACTCTTGAGAAAATCTGAGATATGAGTTGTAGATCTGAGGAATATATACGATGAGCCCTCCTCACAGGACCAAGCTGCCAATTAGCTTGTTTGCTGGAGGTTCAAGTCTCCATAGAATATATTCAATACCGAAGTTGTCTGAGGACTACAATTCACAACAGTGTTTTAGCTTTGTCCACAGCTCCGGTTTCCACTGGTCTAAGGGTTTTGTAGCTTCCTCTTACAGGTTCGAAGGTATGGAAATTTTTGTTACAGGTCTAAAATACAGAGAGTATCTTGCTATCTTATCCACCGAAATCTTCAGAAAAATGCGAAGTCTGGACTGTCCAACAAATAAATCTGAGCCAAGAGTCTATACACAGTCTTAAACTGCTATAGTTACTACGCATGAATCACTATAATCTTCCACAGTTCGATCAAGAAGTTCACCACAAAAAATACTAGTTCTGTAGCTTGGTTTGCAATCTGAAATTTTGTCTTCTAGCACAATTCTTATCACAAGTCCAAAGGAATATATAATCATCACAGATTTTTGACCCAAACAAATTTTATTCCTCGACTTCCAAATCACTCATGTGGTTATACTCTACTTTTTTCACCTCATCCTCAAGTATATCTAGATGCATTTGAGATCGGTATCCTTCCTGGATCTACTGTTGTTTTGATATCCCTTAAATTTACAATTTTTCTCCAGTGGTCCAAAAGACTTCCTACTTTTCCCCCTTGTTCCTGAACTTTTACAAAACATAGTAAATAAATTCACATTTATAGCAATTTCAACAACTAGACAAATGAATGTATGACATGAGACCATCCATCGAGTATAGGTTCCTATGTGCATGAATTTTTATGATGTATATGCATGTCAAGTAATAGCATCACGGTTGCTTGTATCTATCGATTAATATGCGCTTCTTGTTTCCTAGAAAACATTTGATCAGTAATAATATTACCGTATATGTACTTTCTTGGTAGTCATATTACAAGTACTAATACACATAACCAAAAAAACTGCAGTGGCCCAATCTCAAAAATTGAAGTGCCAAAATTTGTTGCTAAATTAAAACAAAATTTTTGAAATCCATTAAAAAGCCCACATTGTATGAGACCTTGCCTTCAAATTTAATTATCTGGCAAATACAAAAGGGGTGCACTGCATTAAGAACTTGAGCAACATGCAGTGGCCCAATAAACTTGATAAATGTCCCAACTTTTAGTGCTTTGGAATGCCAAAGTACTACATTTTAACTATTAATTTCCATGAGGCTTCATAACTTATCTCACTCAAATATACTCTCGGTGTAACCATTTTGCTTCCTGCTCTTACCCAAGGTCATGTGAAAGTGCTTTCTCACAAAACATCTTTGACCTCAATCTACTCTATTCCCCATTCTTAACTTCATGTTCAGCATCAGTCGTGGAGATATTATCTTGATCTTTACCTTTCGACGCAAACTTAGCCTCTTCCTCTAATTTTTTCACCTGAGCAACATGTTTCTTCCCAGAAATATGCAAGTCAAAAATAATTTGACTGTTACAAACTGCATTACATAGAGTACATACCTTAACTTCCGCTATTGCAGTGCCAGCTTCCAATAACCTTTGTTGTTTGGTAGCTATGTCATTTGTTGCTTTTGCTTTAAATTTTCTTTTCCCAATGTTAGAATCAGAAAATTCCCCTTCTGATTTTTTAATTTTGTCTGGATGTTGTGAGCTTCGTACTGAATTTTATTGTCAAAAAATAAGGAGCGGAGGTTTATATTTATACTAGTTTACCATGTTTTAAAGGAATCGTCCTTCTAGAAGGGGAGGCCGACATGTGTGCCAAAGTGCAGGTCGGCTCACTGTTAGGTGTAATTTTCTTAGTCTTAAAAATTCAATATCTCACAAACTACTAGGATTTTTGGAACAAATAAGGGCTCATTGGAAAGGAAAAAATGCACTCCATAAGATAGTATAGGAGCAAATTTGGAAGGATGCCTCTAAGGTGGTAAAAAAAAAATTCTTTGTGACTATCCTTAATGTTTGTGTGCGCCTTTGTTGAGAATTAGGTAGGGCTAGGTTTAATTCAAATTCTCTTCTTGATAATTACTTGTGAGCTTACTTCTTTTACTTATGTCTTCTCTTCTTAGCTTATTATGTCTTTCATCAAGTCAATTACCAAAGCACAAGAGACACAAATTTAGGCTCTTCAAGCTAGGGCCAAAACCTCTCCCTCTTGGAGAGGAAAACCCACAACAAATTCTTATTATAGACTTTTAGATGACAAGTACCATGACCATGATATAGACCCTTGACCCCTGTATGCCTCCAAGACATTGTCACTGCTTCTTCATTGACTCTTTAAGCTGATCCTTCTTTTCTGCACTGTCTTGCATCGTCCTGCTCTTTTCTACACCAGGACTAGAGAGCTCAGTATAACTGTATTTCCCTTCTCCTACTGTATGTGATCCTTATTGAGATATCAACATCTTGTTATAGAATATCCTGTGCACACCTTGCACCTTCACTTCACCTTGCTCATTGGTCTTCAACATACACACACGTCTTATTTCATTTTGATGAATAGTCCACCATTTTCATACTCTAATGATACCCTTACTTGTGTTTCATTACTTCGTTGAGCACACTTATTATACTTAGCACTTCACACAATCCTGTAACTACTAAACACAGTCTTGTAACTTCTTCTCCTTAAATAAATATATCCAAGTCTTGTGGGAGAAGTCATCTGTAATAGTCATGTAATAGGAACATCTTCATAAGGATGTCATGGGTAGCATACCAGATAAATCAGAATGTATCAACTGCAAGATATCAGTTGTCTTTATGACACTTGAGGGGAATGGTCCCCTTGTATGCTTTCCTTCAGCACAACCCTGACATATACCTTCATGATCATCTTTAAATTCAGGCATCCATTTCACCACCTTCCTTGCTTCAGGAAGGGCTTTGTAATGAAGATGTGCAAACCTCCGATGCTATAACTCTATTTGAAGAGTTGTATCACATCAAATAGCCCCCAATGGACTTCCTCCAACCGAGTAGAGTGTATCAAATCTAAAACCAATAGTAAGAGCTTCTTTGAAGTTCCTCTTCCAAATGCGTACCTTTCCATCAACAAATGCCACCATGAACCCTTGGTCTTCCATTGCCGAAATAGACATAAGGTTTTTCTCCAAATAAAGTACGTACAACACATCTTGTAAACAGACGACCTGACCTTGAGATAGATGAATGGTCACAGTCCCTATCCCTTTCATGAGATATGTGGCATTATCTTCAAGGATAATTTCTAAATTAGTATCCTTCTCAATCAAATTAGAGAGGGCTTCTTTATAACCAATGAGGTGCCTTGAAGCACCACTATCAATCAACCAGACATCCAGGGTGTCAGGAGGAGATGTAACAGAGAGGGAAGATACAAGAATATATTCATTTTTCTTATTATCAACAACATTAGACTCACTGTACCTAGAATTTCTTGACCCATTGAAAGGTTGCCCATTTCCACTACGATCAGAGGGAGCCTTCCTTTTTCCTTTGAACCTGTTGTTCCTTTGATTTCCATTCCCCCTGAAGTTGTTGTTGTCGTCATCCCTGGGAGAGTCCCTTCTATTGGGGCACTCTCTTTTGCATAGTGACCAGACTTGTTACAAGTGTAACATTTTCCCTTCCTTCCTTTGGTCCCCACTCTACCATGGTTTTGATTTCTCGGGCCACCATGGTTCTTCTTCTTTGCACGAGCGGTGAAGGCAGTAGGGTCACCTCTATTTCCATTAAAGGGATGATCTCTCTCCATCATTCTTGTCTCCTCTTGAATGCATCTAGTCAACAATTCATCAAAATCAGGAATCATCTTATTATTAAGAGTCGTAGTATTAAATACATACGAGTCTCGGGGAAGTCCTCCAAGAGCAATGAGGACGAGCTCTCGATCAACTACTTATCCTATGGCAAGGAGATCATTCCTGATTTCTGTGAGCCTCATAAAATATGATGGATGCTCATGCCTCTTCCCCTGCACATAGTTCATGAAATCTTGATCTTCTAATACCAAATCCAAGGAATTTTTCATGCATGATAAGTAGACTTTTCAGTCAACTTATCATCAGACCATTGGTCCTTGACAAGACTTCTTCTTCGGTGATTTATTTTCACACTATCTTGGACTTTGTCTTCACCTCAGCTCTGATACCATGTTAATTTTAGATAGAGATGGTATGTTCTATATGCTTAATGCAGTTTTACTTTAATCTTTCTTATAGGCCCAATTCAACACACAAACATTAAAGTAAAATGTCGATAGAACATAATAATAGATCAACAAAAGACAAGCCAAATAATGTAGATTGGATTTTACAATTTTTCTTGTCCAGCAACGATAGAGAGTGATGTGAATTACGACAGTCAACAGGAGGCATCAGCCAACAAAGACTTTCTCAAAATCAGATCAGCCAACCTTCCAAGCATCACACACACCCCTCAAAGACAGCTCCAAAATTCAATGCAAGTCAACAAAAGAATCCCTCATCCAGATTTTTGACATCATCCATATTTTTGACATCCATTTCCGACATCATTTCTGGCATCCATATTTCAGGCATCATCCATATTTTTGGCATCCATTTCCAGCATCCATATTTTTGACATCCAGATTTTCGGCACCATCCATATTTTCGACATCCATATTCACACGTGGGAGAGAGAGAAGTCTCTTCTAGGCTGTACGAACCAATCAGATCATAAGGAATTTGTGTGATGAGATGATGATGAAATGGAAATCATATCTCTCCAATTTATATCAGTTAGTGAGGGTGTGTGACACATCTATTCGGCTTCTGACCCTACATTACAAATCTGGCGGATGTAGCACATGTGTGGAAAATAAAATTAAAATATATGTTCTTCTCATCCAAACAAGATGATCTTTAGATCAATCTTGCACCTCTCCGAAAGAGGAATCCAAAAAAAATATAATCATCATCATATGAGTAGTGCAACTTGGAGTTTGTACCTAGTTGACCAAAATTAACAGTGTTGCTACTCTGAGAACAGAACATGATGGTTAAATATGAAAGGCCACTCTAAACAAATTGGCAAATGCTTACAAGAATCTAGGTACTTTGTTTTGGACACAAGAATTTTTTTTTTTAATGGTCTAACAATATTTACTTAGAATATATCTCAACATATATTTATTACTTATATTCTACATAAGCCACATATTATTGAAAAATTAATCTGCATGGTTGAAATTGTCAACAGAAGTTTCAAGTTATGAGTCAATATATTACTTTCAATTTATAATTGGGCACTGCCTATTTGGTGTATGTTTGTTTCTTTTGTACTTATTCTCATTTTATATTTCATGGCTTTGAGAAACAGTGAAGGTGTTATACTTGATTTCATATAGTGGAAAGTCATAGTAATTTAGTATGAAAAGGAAAGATTTGCAAATCTCAAACTTAGACATTAGAATATGTTTATCACCTTTTTAAATAAATCAACAATAAGATCAACATGACATAGTCTTATTCTATCATCTTTTTGTAGTGGAACAATGGCCCTTTGTATTTGATGTGTTCTTTACCTCCAACTACTTTTCATCAACACGTTCTTTACCTCCAATTGCTCTACATCCACCATGTAAATGTTTTAATCTTATAATTATTTGTCAAATTTACTGAAGACTTTCACCTTGCTTCATATTTCAGAAACTCTATTTGCACATCTTGCTCCTTGTGTAAATATTTCAAAAAATCTATTTGTTACTTGACTCTGGTGTGGGCAAGTTACAAGAAATTTGATTAGAAAAATGATGGGGGGAAAATGAAATCATGTCTCGGATATGATTCATATGCTGTTGGAGATCCTTCAGACACCTAAGCCATTGACTTTGGAAATGTTTCTAGGAGGGGTTTCCATGATTTTTTATGTTGTGATTCTTTCACCTCATGGTTATTTTGGGCAAGAAAATGTTTTTATGAATGCTAGACAAGACATCGGTGGAAAGGTATTTTTTTTTAATAATTGCAATGTCCATTCCATGATATTCTCTCTTTTTTGTTTGATTATATTTTGAACATTTCTTTTGATTTTGTTTTGTATTTTAACTATGAAATTGAAAATACTTGATATCATGTCCATTCTAACAACCAAAGCTTCAAGATGAAATTAGTATTACACGATATTGATTGAAACTTTTTTAGCTATTTTGTGTTAAAAGATTTTCATGACTATTAGAAAAAAAATACTTTCATGTTGTTATTTCAACACATGTTTATATACTTGACCAAGTGTATGCATTAGAGAATGAAATGTTGTTGTGAGACAATGATTAGACATCACATCTCATATTATTTGTTTTCACAAGTTATGTACAACTTGATTTTTTTAGCATGTAACTTAGTTCACATGATTGTGCCTAAGATTTCCCTGAATGTTGAATACTAAGTTAGTAAGGTGTTTTTTTTTTTTTTTTTAGTAAGGTGTTTTTTTCTATATATGGTGACATTTTATTTTGTGCCTAAGATTTTTTTTTATATGTTTATGGTGACGGTTTTATTTTATTCGTTTATATAGGTCATCTGGCTACATAGTGGCCACTATCGCCCAACTAAAGAAAACTTGTTCGAGTTTCTTGCTTTTATGGGGAAAAATGACTTTTACATTGTTGATGTTGAGGTATATGTCGTATAAATAGTTTATAGTCTACTTAAGTTTATATTCTATTGTTCATCATCTTTCATGTCTTACACTCTACATTGTATCTTCTTTTGTTTTCAAAAAATGAACTTATTATTGATGGTAAGAAGTACGAATTGAAGAAAGAGGAGAACGATAACACTGGAGCGACAAATGCAAAAAGAGTGAGAGAAGAGACGGTTTTAGTGATACCCTTCGAGCCAATATCCTGCATAATACACACACATAAATACTGATGGTCAAGTCTTCAAAGTTGGTGAATTCACCTGCAATATGGGGAGACAATTCATAACACATCTTGGATATGATTAATTTGTTGTTAGAGATCCTTTAGGCACATGCGCCATCAACTTTGGAAATGTTTCTAGTAAGAATTCATATGGATTTTAATGTTCTAATTATTTCACCTCAGGCTTATTTTGGTCAAGCAAATTTTTTAGGAATGCCAGACACGACATCGATGGAGAGGTAAACAATTTTTTTATAATTGCAATTTTCATTCCATGATATCTTCTCTTTATTGTTTGATTGTATTTTGGACGTTTCTTTTTATTTTGTTTCGTTTAACTGTGAAATTGAAAATACTTGGTATCATGTCCATTTAAACAAAAACCAAATCTTGAAGATGAAATTAGTATCACACGATATTTATTGGAATCCTTATAGCTATTTTGTGGTAAAATATTTTCATGAATATTAGAAAAGTTTACTTTCATGTTTTTGTTTGAGCACATGTTGTTTATATACTTGACCAAGTTCATGTGTTAGAAAATGAAATGTTTTTTCGAATAAAATGACAAGGATTAAACATCATACCTCGTATTATTTGTTTTCACAAGTTATCTACAACTTGAGTTTTTTAGCATATAACTTAGTTGACATGATTGTTCCTAAGTTTTCCCTGAAGGTTGAATACTAAGTTACTAAGGTGTTCTTTTCTATATATGGTGAAATTTTATTTGCTTTGTTTAGACAGGTCATCTGGCCACATTATAGTGGCCACTATCGCCCAACTGAAGAAAATTTGTTCGAGTTTCTTACTTGTATGGGGAAAAATGGCTTTAACATTGCTAATGTTGAGGTATATATCGTATAAACTATTTATAGTCAAATTTACTTCATATTCTAGTGTTCATTGTCGTTCATGTCTTACACTTTGCATTGTATTTTCTTTTGTTTTCAGAAAATGAACTCATTATTGATGGTAAAAAGCAGAAATTGAAGAAAGAGGAGAGAAATAACATTGGAGCGACAAATGCAAAAAAAGGGAGAGAAGAGAATTGGTCTGGTGATACCCTTAGAGCCTATATCCCACATAAGACACACATATAGATATTGATGTTCAGGTCTTCAGAGTTGGTGAATTCACGTGCAATGCCTTGGCAATAGAATGATAATGTTTTGAAGTGATGAAACATCATTTCATGTGTAAATTGTAGTCCAACCAATATTAAGTTGGAAACTCATTGTAAGACCTTAACATTTCATATAATATAATTTATGTGGTTGAAATTATTTATAATTTCACTTGATATTATTTAGTATTATAATTAACATGTGCAATTTTATGTTTTTATATTAGATGAACATGCACATTGTATGATATTTTTTAAACCATACAAATTAATTTATGTTGATTAATAATGAACACATAAAACCAATTTAAAACTACTAAATTAGTAGTTTATATTGATTAATGATAAACATAAATAAAATAAATATACGACTAAATTAGTCATTTATAATGCTTATTAATGAAAGTAAATGAAATGAATATAAACTACTAAATTAGTCATTTATATAATGAATATGAAACTACCAAAAAAAGGATAAATGACCACGGCGGATGATAAATTTGTGATTACAAATAATGATTAAATTTCACATATATACGACTATTAGTAGCTAATTTATAGTATCTTATAACACGACAAAAAATTTAGTCATATTTCTTTAGTCATTAATTAGTTTCAAATGATGACTAAAATTTGCATATATATGACTATTAGTAGCTAATTTACAGTATCTTATAACACGACCAACATTTTGGTCATTAATTGGTTTTCTCAGGTGATTATATAGTAATATATTTTGTTGTATATTTGGTCATTAATTGTGACAATTAATGACCAAATCAATGATTAAAACAATGACCAAATCAATAACTAAATCAATGACTAAATTAATAACCAAATATACTACTAAACAACAAAATTGAGATAACCAATTAATGACTAAGCTAAAAATGACTAAAAGTTGGTCGTGTTATAAGATACTGTAAATTAGCTACTATTGGTCACCGACCGAAAAATAATTGTTTATATGCAAATTTTAGTCATTTTTTTTAGTAACTAATTAGCTATTTTGTACTATATATATATATATATATATATATATATATATATATATTAACATGTTTCAAGACAGTGAGCAGTTTGATCAGCTGAGAGAAAGGGGACGATTTTCAAGGTTTTGGAGGGGTCGATTTCTATGGTTTTCACATAATTTTTTTTCAAAACTCGTAGCTATGATATATTCCGATTAATTTTCTTGATAAAATCCTAGTTTTCATGTATATTCATCATTTAAACCATTAATATTCATTGCAACAAGATATTTATTTTGCATAAATTTATCAATCAAATCATCTCATCAATTTTTTTTCTACCAACGATGGTTCATAATGTATATATATGGTAGGATGATGGTGGAAAAGAGCCTTATTCTTCTTCTTCTACCCAAATAGTAAAATAATTCTCAATGAGAGGTTGAGTAGGTGGATATAATACAAGTTTTTTTTAGATTTCCCATTGGTAATAGTCATATTTCTAGCCCTATAGTTGATGTAGGGATCAGTAATGGCTAACCAAGGTCTTCCTAAGATGAGAGGGTATCCATTATACTTTTTATTGGGCTAAAGGACAAGGAAATCTGCAGGATACTCCCAATAATCAATAGATACCATAATATATTCAATGATACCTTCAAGTGCTAGAGTAGATTTATCAGCAAGTTGTAGCATTATGGTGGTCTTCCTTAATATTCTTGGAGATTGAGTTTGAGAATAGTCTCCCTATTCATGAAATTTGTTTCATATCCCAAGTCAATGAGAGTGTTAGGAACTATAATATCATTGATGTGGACATTTACTATTGGGCTTCCAGGACCTAGGTACTTGGGGATGATGACTTTTCCATGCATAAGATCAACTATTTTACTTATGATTGATAGTAGGGGCATTTATTTTCCTCCTCCTTGGAATTCTAAGACATTCCAATTTAATGAAATTATTATATATAGGAACATCCTTGATCGATTAAAGGAGAGGGATATTGATACATAAATTCTTCAATTTCCCCATAAATTCAACTTCTTTTGGGGTGTGTGTTTTGTGGGTGGTCAACCTTTCAGGGTAGTGAGGATTTCTTTGGGTGACTTGAACTATGGTATATTCCTTCTATTTCTTTGGATTTTATGTTGGATAAAGTGGGTGAGCATTCAAAAGGACCTTCCCAGACCTAAGGTTGATTTCTTGAATCTCTACAACATAAGCTAGATAGGTGGTTTCTCCACTGTAGACTGGTTGAGCCTACTTATTGTTGGGATTTGGATTTGGTTGGGTAGGTATATCAGGTTTTTTTGGAGAATTATTTTTGGGTACTTATGGTTGAAGAGGAGGAGGCATCAAGGTAGGTATTTGGGATACATGGACCTCCATCATGGAGATGGATTACCCAACTGAGGAGGTTGATGTGGATATGGATGAAAATGAGGAATGACATTTTGGGGAGAATGAGGTCATGGAGTAGGCATAGACTAGGGTGAAGGGTTAGGAAGATGCCAAGGTTGATCATTTCCATTATATTTTGTATTGAAAGGAGAGGGGTATTTCATACTTTGTTTAAAATTCCTAGGGGCTTGTGGCCTTTTTTTTTATTGGCAAAGCATATATGCTACATACTACCTTTTGCTCCTATGTATACAAATTCAAACCAATAAAAGATGGGAATTTTTCAATAGACTAATTTTATTTAGATACATAACATATTTGTATGACATCTACAGGACACTCTTTCCTAGGATGTCTTTTAATGTATTTAGGGAAAAATATAGCTAATGTCCTTTCTTCTTCTTCTTGTTTTCTATTGATCCGTAATATGTACATTTTCATAGCAAAGGTATGTAATACCTTTGTCTTCATGTCCTCTAGCATACCTCCTATCTCATTTTTAGTAATCGAGGAGGAAGAGGGACTTACCGACTTATGTTTTCTCTACCTCTTTTTCTAGCAACCCTTGAGTGGTTTTTTGATATCATTTTGATATCATCATAGTTTAGTCGAAATATGTATCCATTGGATAGTAGATTGAGTGTTTCTACCAATTCTCTCTAACTCCTTGTAGTAGGACTAACTTCAAGGAACCTATATCTAGAGTGTAGTTTCCAAAAGGGGTTATGACTTCTACAAGAAGTGGGAATTGTTGGTACAAATTTTCAAGTTTTATCTCTAACTCTTCGAGGCATAAAATAAATATTTTTCTATTTTGTAATTTTTTAGAAAGAAAATTCCAATGCAATTTTTTTGGAAATGAAAATGTTGTTGTAATTTTAATGAGAAAAAAATTAGGTCAAATAGGGCAGAAGATAGTACATACTTTGATACCTCCCCGATAATGGCACCAAAAACTGATGGCACTTAGTAATGTAACAACAATGTTGCAATTCCTAAGCGTATCATCTTTAATTGTCAACCTGAGTTTCGTACAAACTTAAGAGGGGTCAGAACTATTTATGCAGTAAGAAATTTCTCTTTCTTCTATTGACTATTCTATGAGTGGAAGTGCTTAGATGAGATCTGGTTACACATAGAACATTCTAATTATTCTATGCTATAGGAAAACTTGAAATTTCAGGGAATAAGAAAATTTATGCTAATTGCAATGAAGAAAGGAAAACCATATTAACTATAATTAAATGGAAGCATATCTATTCTACTATGAAAAAAAAGCAAACACACAACTAAATTAACATCTTGTAAATAGAAAACCCTAATTCTACATGAAAAAGGCAATTTAAACAACAAACTAGGTCAAAGTATATACTTGGTCTCTATGCTTCTAAATTCCATCTTCAGAGTTCTAGGGACATTGTAACACATCAATGAACATTAATCATGGGTTGGATGAAATTTTGGATAAGTTTCAGAAGTAAAATGCAAGTATCACAAGAGTCTATTTTTTGCTACGGGATAGTCTAGCGAGGAGAAAAATGTGCTTGAGGCAAGGTAGAGAAGAAAATGAAGCTAATTAAGGGCTCATAAATGATAAGGCACACTTGTCCAATTCATTATTTCGATGGTGGTAGGGTTTCTTTAGAAAGGCACATGGTTTTAGGTTTTCCTATAGAACAGTGAAACAATAATGATAGGCAACAAATAAAAAACAATACTTAAAATGAACTGAAATGCATAACAAATAATGCTACTTGAAAAATATAACCACTACCAATGCTATCATATAATGTTAAGATTCTTTGTAAAAAAAAAATCATAAATCGTCTAAGTTAACCATGCACAATATTCAGAAATAAACCGTAGAAATGAAAAAATGCATAAAGAATAATGATGGAGTAGTGTTATTGAGCACATGGGTGGACCCTAACCCAAGGAAGCTCAAATACATGAAGAAATAGACTAAAAAATGGAAACAAATATGGATTTCATTAATTTAAGGATTTTTTTTACATGAAAAAAAGTTCCAGAGCTTGAAAATTGAGCTTCCTAATGGTCTCTAATACGATTCTCATGCTTCTACTTGCCTCCAATGGGCTACTCAATCCCTCTATTTATACAAAATGAATGAGGGGAAACCTCCTTGAAAGGAGGATTGCTTTCCCTGCAAAAATCATAAAAATTGGATCATGTTCCCTAAGTGACCTAGAAGCAATAGGAAGGAGTATTTATTGTCTCAAGCCAGCTAGATTTAAACCTTTTTTAGTAGGGGGCAGGTCCCATTAATCTCTCTAGGTGAATATCCCTGTTATCTATGAAAACTCCTCTTAATATATTGCACAATAATCATATTAGGGACATAAAACATGTAAAATATCTTTAACCATCTTAGTAACTCATTTCAGCTAAGAAAATCCTATTAAGTGCAAAAAGGAAGGCCTAATATAGCCTTTATGTGCCTAGGAAAGGTTAGATGGGCCATATGTTTTACCTAATTGGGAGGATCATCACAATCATTAAAAACCCTTCTACAAATCTTTGATAATATCTTGTTAACCCCTTGAATCTATACACCTCGTGAGTATTTTTTAGCACAGACAAATCCATTATGGCCTTCATCTTTTCCAAGTTCATCGAAATTCCTTCTCTTAAAATGATGTGGAAAATATAATGAATCGCTTCTGAAAGAAAGAGAATTTCAAAAATTATCCATAGAACTTATTTTCACTTAATTAAATCAACAAAACCCTTAAGTGTTCTTCATTCTCCTTTCCATTCTTGGAATATATGAAAATATCATCTAGAAATACTTATATGAAGTGGTTAATGTACTTTTGGTATTGTTGGAAATGTGTTGTCATTGATGGAAAATATGTGGAAAATATGATTGATGGAAAGTGCAATGGAAAATATTTGTAAAGGAAACTACACTCGATTTCATGGATGGCTAAGGTAAAGGTTGAAGGAAAATATCGGCGAAGGAAATGAGAAAGGTGGCAAAAAGAAAAGAGTGGTAAAGGACTAGAAAATGATTAGAAACTTTGGAGAAAGTTATGGAGTATAAGATCATATCCACTATAGGTGAAACCCACACAAATAGAAATAGCTTAGAAATAAATTTCCAACAAAATATGGAAGTTTGAAAATGGCCTTCTGGTTTGTGAGATAGAGCTAGTCAAAGCTAGGGACCTCAAAATTCAATCTGGCAAAGATAGAAGCTAGAGTCTTTGGTGCTTCGCCAAAGTTGGAAAAATTCCAAATGCAACAGACATGAATGGTGGAGCCTCTAAGCTATAGATATAGGCTTTCATGGAAGCCACAACAGTAGCGGGGAGAAATTGGATTGGATAGGAGGAGGTCCGGAGGTAATAACCCAGAGGGTTCACCCTGCCGCATATCTCTTGGCAGACAAAGGGAAGATCTAGGAATATGTGGTAGAGATCACTCCAGTATGAGTGACTCACATACAGTCATCGAGACATGACAGTTATGTGTTATCTAATGGGGACAGAGCGAGTGGAGTCCACCAGGCAGTAATTCCTTGATGGGATAACCCAGGAAAATTCATATATGGTGCACACGGCTAAGTGTCGTGAGGTAAGTGTCAGGATGCCACAACATACAACGAAGACCAATGTAAAGGGAGAAAGAGGAGGCCCACTCTTGTAGCTCAGCAGACACAGGGAAAGCCCAAAAATAAATTCTCGAAGGAAAAATAAAAGGCAATGCAACAAAGTGTCGATATGGAAGAATACAAAGGAAAAGGTTGGCAAGGAAAAAAGAAATTTAACAAATAAATTGGTGAAAACATAGGTCTTGGGGAAATTTTCTCTCTCCCTCCAAGAGGAAATTTGGTGGCAGATGATTGGCCCAAGTGACGTTAGGAGGTGAAATCAATAGGGAAATGTGGGAGGAAGATTCAAGGTTTTTTGGCACCTGAATGACCCATGTCTAAGTGACATGTTTCACCACTTAGTGTTGGAAATGTTGTCATTGATGGCAAAGGACAGCAGAGAAGAACAGAGGGAGATTACATTTACAGAGACAGGGCAGAAAAAAGAGAGGTAGCAGAGGCAGCCAAAAATAAACCTACCTGCATAGAGAGCTGCATAGGCTGCATAGGACTGTACTAGAGACAGAGTAGAGGAGAAGGGCCAATTTTGTGTGGAGAATACCTATAACCCGTGAGCTGGGTGTAATTAAGACTCTGTGATTTGTTTAAAGTCTGTCTGCGAGTTCAGTAATGAGAATGTGTTCCTGATGAATCCTTGTAACAATACGAACCTCGGTGATTGAGTTATATGTATGTAGGCTGTTGAAATCTCAGTGGAACACGAATTAACTAGGAGGAATTTATGAGCAAGTATGACTACAATTCGAACCTCGCATTGTTATGAACTCTATAAGGCAACTGGAATACAGGGGAGTCGACCTTGAATACCTCTGTGCTTAATTCGCATATTGGACTTGTGTTGAATTGAACCCAATGAAATTTTGCTGGAGGAAATTCTCATTTTCATCGTTTAACCGACATAAGTGAAACAGAGATGTGTATTTTTGAAATAGGCAAAGGCCGAAGCTGTGTATGGACAGAAGCGAGTTTCATTGAATGCGAAGAGAAGAATTCATAAATAATAAAGTCTGACGGAACCCTGAGGGAGAAAGCAGTGGAACCACGAAGAAGTGAACAGTAAAGGCAGGTTTCTGGTTTTGATCGCACCGCCTTTATCGGGCAAGCTATATTTAAGAATTTGGAGTGATCCCATACACTGGGTGATGCGTGTCCCTGAGCGATTTTGGAAAACCACTCTCATCGCGCATTATCGTTCGTGCATCTAAACCAAGCGATATCCGTCGGATCGTATGGAGCAAGGCGACGTGCTCTCTGCCGTCGGATGTGGAAGGTTGTTAGTGCTGGGCCCATGCGTATACACATATTGATTGTTGCTGCCTAACTAAGGCTTGCGAGTTAATAGAGGTATGTCTGGTGGCTTTCCAAATTAACCGCTTATTTAAATTCATAAAATTTAAATGATGGACGTGTGTGAGGGTTAACCATATCGTGATTCTCTAACATTGAACGGAGGCCATGACCATAGATTGATATAGCATCGTATGTGAGTTGGATGGGGCGCGACAAGATTGCGACAGTTGGATGAAATGGTATGTATGTGTGGGTCCAATATTGTTTTATTGTTAGCAGTTGATTTGTAATCAAGTTGGGGCTGTATATATACAATGTGTGAATAATACGCGAAGGTTCATATGATACAGTTGGATGCCATGGTATTAAATCCACTAATCCAAACTTAGGAGATGTGATATATTACGGGGTTTGGTTTATGTGATATATTGCGAGGTTGGTTGAACCAAAACCAAGTTGTAAAGTTGAATGTACAAGGTTTGTTAATGAACGCTAAGTCAATATATGCAAGGGTATTCGAACATTGGCTGCATTTTATTAAAATAACATCATATATGCTTGAGGGTTTATAACCTTATTAAAGGAAGGTTCCGCACAATATTGAAATTGACAATTGAGATTATTGTGAGTTGCCAGAATTGTGGATTTTTATTAGAGGCAATTTTTGGGATGCATTTTTAAATACACAGAGAAAGTTTAATGTGAGTTGATAATGTTGGGACCGAATATATCTATGTATTCAGATAATCATGTGTGAGAGCTCAATTTCGTGCAGGATTCGAATAGTGAATTATAAAATTCGGAAAGTGAAGTTAGCCTTCGATTGAGAGTTGGAGAAATGAAATTGACTATGGTTTGAACCATGAAATAAGAAAAGCTTCCACATGTAAACATTGCCATATTGTGAAGTTATTTGGGCCATGAATTTGTAAATCAGTTATATATATATATATATATATATATATATATATATATATATATATATATATATATATATATATATATATATGCTTATGTACACAATTTCAAAGGACAGTGAATACACAGAATGAAATGGGTTTCGACAGGCACACGCATAGGCATAGAGTTATGCAGAATAGAGGTATAAGTTATGATGTGCTTGCATGATATGAAAGAAAGTGAAAACTGAAGAAGCTTCAAGGGTGCACTTTACATCAGAATCGAAAAAGAAAAATGTTTTATTTATTTTATATTGTTTGTGATGCAAAGGCAAGTATCCTAAGTAAAAGAAAAATCCCACTATAACATGGAAATTTGTACATATTGTTATAATTTTAAAATGAGTTGGACAAAGGAATGAGAAGACAGAAGCCAAAGAGCCATGGATGTTCACTCCAAATTCCTTGTGGAATACAAACAGTCATGTGATTAACTCTATATATAATATCAACTTGATATGCATAGAGAGGTAAGAGAGAGTAAGGATAGAGAATGCAGAGTATAGAAGATTGAGGCAAAGAAGATAAGGAAGAAAGGAGCAGAAAGAGATTCTATAGAACAGATTTGATACCTAAATTAAATCAGCAAACATTTATTTAGATAAATTAAGGAAGTTGGAGCTTCCCTATCAATTTGAAGCTTGATAGCTGTCAGTTGTAGCTGACTGAGGTTGGAGCCTCCTGTAGGTTGATGCCTGCAGAAAAACAGTGATGAGAGGGAGTTGGAGCTTGCCTTTGCATCACAACAATAATAAGATGTGGTTTTCTCCCTTTATGGTTTTCCACTTACATATTTTGTCTCTATGTGTGTTGCTTACATGTTGATATGATCCAATCAATCTGTTTATTTTTTTCTGCTCTCACAATAAGGTTGATTTCACATTAACTTAATACTTTCTGCTACATTGTAATACTATTCACATATTAAGCTATAAATAATTTTGATAAAATTTTAATTGTCAAAGCTGTGATTCACCCCCCCCCCCCCCCTCTCAGTTTAACCAAAGATTCAACAATTGGTATCAGAGCAGGTTCCTTTGTACCAGTTTAACAACTGAAAGGAGATCCTAGGTTCTTAGGACGGCTAGTAAAGAAGGATGCTCAACCAATAAAGCCCCTTTTTTTATGGGCGCAAATTATGCTTTCTGGAAAATCAGAATGAGGACATACATAATGTCTCTAGGAATAGAAGTTTGGGCCGCTGTGGAATTAGGATATGCCCCAAAGGAAACTGAATCAGAGAAAGAAACCAAACAAGATTTTTTAGCTAACGCAAAAGCCATGAATGCCATCTTAAATGGATTGTGTGAAGTAGATTTTATCAAATTAATGCACAAAGACACTGCCAAAGAGATGCTGGATACTCTAGAGAACATCCATGAGGGGGTCAAGAAGGTAAATACTGCCAAACATCAAGTCTATAGAGCCCAGTTTGAGAACTTAAAAATGAATGATGGTGAAGACATTGCTAGCTTCTTTCTAAGGGTTGCAGAAATAGTAAATAACATGAAGGCTCTAGGTGAAACCATAAAATAAGTTGTGATTGTAAAAAATATTCTAAGATCTCTTCCAGCCAGTTTTAACCCCAAGGTGTCTACAATAGAAGAAATAGCCGATTGGGAAACCTTGACCATGAACCAGCTACTAGGAAATCTAACAGCATATGAGATGAGACTCCCACAGAAGAAGCCAAGTACGAGGGAGGCAGCCTTTAAAACAGAAAAGAAGAAAGAAGAAAAGGAATACATATGCTCTTACTCAGATGAAGAAGAGCCTAAATTTGTCAAGAATCTGGATAGAGGCTCAGGTAAATACAAAGGCAAACTTCCTTTTAAATGCTTTAACTGTGGAAGAGTTGGACACTATGCTGCTAAGTGTCCCCACAAGAAAGTAAAGAATCAGGCTCAAGAATCAGAGAAAAATACATCAAAGAACTGGCAGAAAGGAAATAAATTTAGTAGAAAATCCTTCTATGCTCAACAAGACAGCAGTGCATCCAAAGACTCTGATGAACCCTCAAGTGAAGAAGGAACCTCTGAATTTTATTGATGGCCATAGAAAAACTTGAAGGACTCCTGCTAGAAGATGAAGAAGAAGAAGGTGAAGTCGACCTTGAGGGGGAGCTAAGAAGTGCCCTTGAGGAGATTGATAGACTCAAACTGAAGTGCAGAAAACAAAAGGACATTCTCCTCAAGTATGTATGAGAAGAATAGAATTCAGAAATCCTCATGCAGCTAAAGATAGAGCTTGAAGAATCCAAGAAGATAGAAGACATGTTACTTAAGCAAATCAAGGAGAAAACTCAGGAACAAGAGAAGTTGGAATACGAAGTAGTATGTCTCAGGAAGAAATTAGAAAATGCTCAAAGGAAAGTGGCTACAAATTCTTCTCAAACAACAAGCTCTAGCAATTTGAACGAGATTCTAGATGCTCAAAGATCTCCTATGATAAAAACTGGAATAGGATATGAAGGGGAGTCAAGTAAAAGCAAAGAAAAAGAAAACAGAGAAATTATTTTTGTAAAAGAAAAGAAGGTTGATGAAGCAGCTCAAATAATTCCTACAAAAGAAGAAACATGTAAGGAGGGAGATAGAATCCAGAAGAAACCTCTAGTAACAAAGAATGAAAGAAACACTCAGACAATAGAAAAAGAATCATATACTTCAGATTATGACAAATTTTGAAGCCATC
This sequence comes from Pinus albicaulis, assembly GCA_034641835.2. Taxonomy (NCBI): domain Eukaryota; kingdom Viridiplantae; phylum Streptophyta; class Pinopsida; order Pinales; family Pinaceae; genus Pinus; species Pinus albicaulis. Next base: position 1,112,829,371 of record CM076583.1, on the reverse strand, counting down.
AAAGAAGACTCTTCCCTCCTATGAAAAATGCCACTTGCTGTGTCTGTCACAAGCTGGGACACATTACTGCATACTATCATGCAAGGAGGAGTAATTCAAACCAGCAAAAGATGCAAACAGTGAAGAGACTATCTCAAGCAAACAAATGGAGAAGACAATCTTACATCAGGTATGCAAATAGTTTCTATGGTTATTTTTTTTATTGTAAGGAATTTGGCCATAAAATAATTGAGTGTAGAAAATATGGACAAAGATTGATGGTCAATACCTCAAGGAGGTTTATGAATCAAAAACGTTTTGCCCATATTCACAATTCTGCAAAAATTATGATCAAATGTTTTGTATGCAACAAAATTGGACATATGCCTTCCAAATGTCCTCTGAGAGGCTGTGATTTATCATCTCACAAAAGATAACAAACAAAAGGATGCTTCCAGTGGATAAAGAAGGTGAATAAATGTGACTTGGCTCTAACTGCTCAGGACCTGAAAAGCCAGTGGTATTTGGACAGTGGCTGCTCAAAACACATCACTGGAGACAGAAGTAAGTTTATAACTCTTGATGAAAAGAAATCTGGCAATGTTACTTTTGGCAATGATAAATCAGGAAAAATAAAAGGAAAAGGCTCAATCAGCCTAGACAATGGTAGAGGAAAGGCCCAAGATGTACTATTTGTAGATGGGCTGAAAGCAAATTTGCTGAGTGTCACTCAAATGTGTGATAAAGGCTGTGAAGTTATCTTTAGAGCACAATATTGTGAAGTCAGATCAAGCACCACAGGTAAGACTCTGCTCAAAGGAGTTCGAACAGAGAGTAATGTTTACGTTGTGAAAGAGGAAGATGAAGCATGTCATCTTAGAAAAATTGAGGAGTCATGGTTATGGCATAAAAGGTTGGGACATATCAACTTTGATCACATCATCAAACGAAGCAAGAAGAAAGTTGTCAGAGACATGCCAGAAATAAAAAGGCCTTCTAATACTATATGCAAATCTTGTCAATTAGGTAAACAGACCTGCATGTCATTTAAAGCCAAAGATGAGTTATCAACAAGAAGACCGCTCCAGCTTGTGCACATGGACCTGTGTGGACCTGCAAGAACTAAAACTCCAAGTGGAGAATCCTACTTCATCTTGATAATTGATGACTTCTCTAGAATGACATGGGTGGCATTCCTCAAGAATAAATCGGAAGCTCTGGAAAAATTTAAGATATTCAAAGAATTAGCATAAAATCAAACAAGATACAAAATAAAATGCATCAGATCAGACAGAGGAGGTGAATTCACAGATTATGACTTTGCTCACCTATGCAATGAACATGGGATAAAGCAACAATTTATTGTTGCAGGGACACCTTAGCAGAATGGAGTAGCAGAGAGACAAAACAAATCTGTACAGCAAATTTCCAGAGCCATGATATAAGAGAGTAATATTCCTCAAACCTTCTGGGCAGAAGCAATTAACACAACCGTGCCTATCCTTAACAAAGCTCACTTAAGGCCAAGCAGTGACAAGACTCCCTATGAACTATGGAATGGGAAACAGCTTCAATCAAACATTTTAGAATCTTTGGAAGCAAGTGTTACATAAAGAATAATGATGAAAATATTGGGAAATTTGATGAAAGAGCAGATGAAGGGATATTTCTAGGATATGCTTCCAAAATTAAAGGATACAGGTGTTACAACAAGACTCTTCGAAAAATAGTAGAAAGCATTGACGTGAGATTTGATGAAGAACTTCCAAACAATACAAAATATACAGACTACAGCAGTCCATCAAACAACCATGAAGAAGAAGACCAAGATGATGATGAAACAAGAAAGACAACAGAAGATGCTCGACTGAGCTCTAAAGCCCCTTCTAGATACACCCAGAAGAACCATCCTAAAGATCAGATCATAGGAGACAAGAGAAAAGGGGTCCAGACAAGAAGGTAGCTAACTGAACAGACAGAAGAGGTATACATAGCCATGTTATCACAAATAGAGCCAAAGAAGCTTGAAGAAGCCAGCAAGGAAAAGTATTGGGTGAATGCTATGAATGAAGAATTGGACCAAATTGAGAAAAAAACAATACCTGGGAACTAGTTCCTAGACCCACTGGGAAAAATGTCATAGGCTCAAAATGGGTATTCAAAAATAAAATGAATGAGGAAGGATAGGTAATCAGGAATAGAGCCAGACTTTTCTGCAAATGATATTCACAAATCGAAGCACTTGATTACGATGAAACATTTGCCCCTATAGCTAGAATGGGAGCCATCAAAATGTTTCTGGCCTTTGCATGCTACCAAGACTTCAAGGTATATCAAATGGATGTAAAATCTAATTTTTTGAATGGAGATATAGAAGAAGAAGTCTACATGGAACAACCAGAAGGTTTCTCTTTAACAGACAAAGAAGACTATGTGTGTAGACTGAAGAAGGCTCTATATGGACTGAAACAGGCTCCTCGTGCTTGGTACTCAAGACTGGATAAATATTTGCAAAAACAAGGCTTTAAGAGAGGTGGAGTAGACAACAATATATACATAAAATCCCATGAAATGAACCCTCGATTGTCAGAAAGATGTTGATGACATTATGTTTGGAAGGTCAGAGATGGAACTAGCAATGGCTCATCAAGAGATGAAAACAGAGTTTGAGATGTCTATGAATGGAGAGCTTAGTTTCTACTTAGGACTTCAAATTCAGCAAAAGAACACAGGTACATTCATCTCATAGGAAAAATACTTAAAAGAAATGTTAAAAAAGTTCAAAATGGAGGACTGCAAACCTGTGTCAACTCCCATGATCACGGGATGCAAGCTGTGTGTTGATGATGGATCTGCTGATATAGATCAAAAACTCTACAGATCCATGATAGGTAGTCTATTGTATCTGACAGCATCAAGACCAGACATCATGCTAGCAGTAGGGCTAGTGGCTAGATATCAAGCAACACCTAAACAAAATCATCTTCTTGCAGTCAAAAGAATATTCAAATATCTACAAGGAACAACACAATATGGACTTTGGTATCCTAAAGGAAAAAGCTTCACTTTGATAGCATACACAGATGCAGATTGGGCCAGCTGTGTGGATGACAGGAAAAGCACAAGTGGAGGTGCATTCTATTTAGGAGAAAGTCTGGTGGCATGGTTAAGCAAGAAAAAAACATCTATCTCTCTGTCTACAACAGAAGCAGAATATATAGCAGTAGCAGCATGTTGTACACAAGTCATGTGGATGAAGCAAACCCTCCAAGACATGAAGTTAAGCATTGATGAACCTATCTCAATCAAATGTGATAATACAAGTGCTATAAGTATATCTAAAAATCCTGTGCTTCACTCAAAAACTAAACATATCCCAATCAAGTATCATTTTCTCCAAGAACAAGTGGCTCAGAAGATAGTAAAACTGGAGTATGTACCAACAAAAGAAAAAACAGCAGATATATTTACCAAACCTCTTGCTAGAGAACCATTTGAATATTTGAGAAATAGACTAGGGGTAGTATCTGTAGATGCTACTCTCTGATGTAAAGAGAAAGCACAGTTTCAGGGGGAGAACAGAAACGAAAATATCATTCCAGAGAGAGATCAGCCAACAAGGGAAGCATGAAACAGGTCCTCAAGATCAAAGGATTATGAAAAAATACATCTAGCATAAAAGAGTCAATGAAAAGGCTAAAGGGTCAGTATTTTCGATTTAATCCAAAGTTTGGAGCAGCGGGGTAAAAAGTCAGAAGATCTCAGAGAGAGGAAATGCAAGAAATGTTGAAAAAGGATAAAAACAAAGGATCAAAGGATATAATCTACACTAAGAAATGTGAAACCCCTTGCCATTGATTTCAAATGGGGAGGAAGAGCTAGCAACAAAAGGAAGGGTCCTAAAAGGAAAACAGAGAAAGTATATTGCCATCAATGCCAAAGGGGGAGACTGTTGGAAATGTTGTCATTGATGGTAAAGGACAAAAGAGAAGAACAGAGGGAGAGTACATTTATAGAGTCAGGGAAGCAAAAAGAGAGGTAGCAGAGGCAGCCAAAAAGAGACCTACCTACATAGAGAGCTACATAGGCTACATAGGACTGTAGTAGAGATAGAGTAGAGGAGAAGGGCCAATTTTGTGTGGAGAATACCTGTAACTCGTGAGCTGGGTGTAATTAAGACTCTGTGATTTGTTTAAAGTCTGTCTGCGCGTTCAGTAATGAGAATGTGTTCCTGATGAATCCTTGTAACAATATGAAACTCGATGATTGAGTTATATGTATGTAGGCTATTGAAATCTCAGTGGAACACGAATTAACTAGGCAGAATTTATGAGCAAGTATGACTACAATTCGAACCTCGCGTTGTTATGAACTCTGTAAGGCGACTAGAATATAGGGGAGTCGACCTTGACTACCTCTGAGCTTAATTCGCAGATTGGACCTATGTTGAATTGAACCCGATGAAATTCGACTGGAGACAATTCCCATTCTCATCGTTTAACCGGCATAAGTGAAACAGAGATGCGTATTGTTGAAATAGGCAGAGGCCGAAGCTGTGTATGGACAGAAGCGAGTTTCATTGAAGGCGAAGAGTGGAATTCATAAATAATAAATGTGGACAGAACCCTGAGGGAGAAAGCAACGGAACCACGAAGAAGTGAACAATAAAGGCGGGTTTCCGGTTTTGATTGCACCGCCTTCGTCGGGCAAGCTGTATTTAAGAATTTGGATCGATCCCATACACTGGGTGACACATGTCCGTGAGCGATTTTGGAAAACCACTCTCATCGCGCATTATCGTTCGTGCATCTAAGCCAAGCGATATCCATCGGATCGTATGGAGCAAGGCGACGTGCTCTCCGCCGTCGGATGTGGAAGGCCGTTAGCACTGGGCCCATGTGTATACACATATTGATTGTTGCTACCTAACTAAGGTTTGCGAGTTAATAGAGGTATGTCTGGTGGCTTTCCATATTAACCATTTATTTAAATTCATAAAATTTAAATGATGGACGTGTGTGAGGGTTAACCATATCGTGATGCTCTAACATTGAACGGAGGCCATGACCATAGATTGATATAGCATTGTATGTGAGTTGGATGGGGCGCGACGAGATTGCGACAGTTGGATGAAATGGTATGTATGCGTGGGTCCAATATTGTTTTATTGTTAGCATTTGATTTGTAATCAAGTTGGGGCTGTATATATATAGTGTTTGAATAATACGCGAACGTTCATATGATATAGTTAGATGCCATGGTATTAAATCCACTAATCCGAACTTAGGAGATGTGATATATTATGGGGTTTGGTTTATGTGATATATTGCGAGGTTGGATGAACCAAAACCAAGCTGTAAAGTTGAATGTACAAGGTTTGTTAATGAATGCTGAGTCAATATATGCAAGGGTATTCAAACATTTGCTGGGTTTTATTAAAAGAACATCGTATATGCTTGAGGGTTTATAACCTTATTAAAGGAAGGTTCCACACAGTATTGAAATTGTTAATTGAGATTATTGTGAGTTGCCAGAATTGTGGATTTGTATTGGAGGAGATTTTTGGGATGCATTTTTAAATACACAGAGAAAGTTTAATCTGAGTTGATAATGTTGTGACCGAATATATCTATGTATTCAGATAATCATGTGTCAGAGCTCAATTTCGTGCAATATTTGAATAGTGAATTAGAAAATTCGGAAAGTGAAGTTAGCCTTCGATTGAGAGTTGGAGAAATGAAATTGACTATGGTTTGAACCATGAAATAAGAAAAGCTTCCAAATGTAAATATTTCCATATTGTGAAGTTATTTGGGCCATGGATTTGTAAATCAGTTATACACACACACACACACACACACATATACAGCAGGTGCACAATTTCAGTGAATAGGTGAATATGCACAGAAATGAAAATGTGGGTTTGACAGGTATACACGCACAAGTGCATAGAGTTACAGTAAACAGAGGTATATAGGACAGTTGTATGACAGCGACAGAAAGGAAAAATCCAGCAAGCCAAGGGCTGAGTGAAGTTTATATACTGTAGCTGAAAATGTAAATGTTTTATTTATTTTATATTTTTTGTGATGCAAAGGCAAGTATCCTAAGGAAAAGAAAAATCCCACTAGAACATGGAAATTTGTACATATTGTTATAATTTTAAAATGAGTTGGAAAAATGAATGAGAAGACAGAAGCCAAAGAGCCATGGCTATTCACTCCAAATTCCTCGTGGAATACAAACAGTCATGTGATGAACTCTAGATATAATATCAACTTGATATGCATAGAGAGGTAAGAGAGAGTAAGGATAGAGAATGCAGAGTATAGAAGATTGAGGCAGAGAAGATAAGGAAGAGAGGAGCAGAAAGAGATGCTACAGAACAGAGCTGATACCTGAATTAAATCAGCAAACATTTATTTAGATAAATTGAGGAAGTTGGAGCTTCCATATCAAGTTGAAGCTTGATAGCTGTCAGTTGTAGCTGACTGAGGTTGGAGCCTCCTGTAGGTTGGTGCCTGCAGAAAAACAGTGGTGAGAGGGAGTTGGAGCTTGCCTTTGCATCACAACAATAATAAGATGTGGTTTTCTCCCTTTATGGGTTTCCACTTAGATCTGTTGTCTCTATGTGTGTTGCTTACATGTTGATATGATCCAATCAATCTGTTTATTTTTTTCTGCTCTCACAATAAGGTTGATTTCACATTAACTTAATACTTGTTGCTACATTGTAAGACTGTTCACATATTAAGCTATAAATAAGTTTGATAAAATTTTAATTGTCAAAGCTTGTGTTAAATTGATTCACACCCCCCCCCCCCCCTCTCAGTTTAACCAAATATTCAAAACTTAGACTTTCCCTGATCTATTTCGCATAGAAAAAAATGGCGTTGATAATAAAAAAGAGCCGAGCGATACAAAGCTCCAACCTTTTCGGTTGGTAATTGTACGGTTCGCTTAGAAGCATGACCAATGGCACATAGTCGTTAACAAAAGGAAAAAGGCTCGCGTAAGGCTCAAAAAGGGCTAAGCTCCCAATACCTTAGGTCATGGTCACGGGTACCGGTCCTATGGAAGATAACAAGGAAGGTGCTAACGGAAAAGGGCCTAAAGATGATTCAAAAAATTTAGCAACGATTTGTTTTTTAATTCAAAGAGAGTTTCAAAGGTCTTCCCAGCCTACAAAAAATCATTGTGCATGGAATCCTGGGTTGGAGACAGCGGCATGGTATGAAAAGTTAGCAACTAGCATTTGTGGTGGAGATTAAATCCCGGCCGCAACATGAATGAGTTGGCAACATGAACAATTTGGTGGTAGAAACATAAAAGGCCTTATGGCTTTGGCATGAACAATCAATAGCTAGTTTAACAATAGCTTTGGTGGAGAGTGAAGCCCGATAGTAGCGTGAATGAGTCAGAATCCTTGGTAAATGATATTTCAATGGTGTTGTTTGGAGTTTAAATCCAAACACAACAAAAAAAGGAATATTTTTCATAATATTCAGTTGTAGCAGCAAATTTGTCAGCTAAGCCAAATTAAACCACAACTAAAAATAATAGGAACACTACTAAATCTTGAAACAAAGACATAATTAAAGAAAACAATAGTTAAACTCATAATTTATTGAAGTAATAAGTTAGGCATAGAAGAAGACTTGAAGAGCAGAATGATAGGAATAATTTGAACAAGACAAAGGAATTTTTTTTTTAATTCAAGCAACATATTTAACACTAACATAACCAAAGTTCAAATTAAAAGAATTATTCCAAAATTCCTATAAACGAAGAATTCAAATAAGCAGAGCATGGTTGAATGTGTGGTAAGAAGCAGTAGGCGGTTGCAATGGCTATAGGAATTGTTGACAACAGTAAAGTGTTTCTAGGGTGTTGTATGAGGCATAGTTGTTTGTGTTGGTGTTGTTGTTGCATGTTTTGTATCAACAATCATAAATTGTTGAAGGTGATGGTGTTTGTATCAACAACCGGATATTGTTGAAGGTGTTTGTATGGTCTCTTCGGTGAGCAGTAGCAGTGAGAAAGATTTATTTGATTCTGAAAAAAGTGGCCTATTGATATGATTTTGAAAATAAATGAAAGATGGATCAACTCGGCTAGCGAATAGTAGCTTGCAGACTAGGGGTCGCAACTTCTTCTATTGAGTGCTAGAAAATATTTGGTGGCAAGAGTCCCTTTAAGAAGAGACTGATAAATGAGTAGGGGAAAATTTCGCCATTAAAAACTATCCCATACGCTTCTTGGTTATATAGAGGAAATTACCTCCTAATCAAATTAGAGACGTTGTTGATGCCACTTAGAGAGAGTCTTGTAAAAAATTGATCACAACATGTACACAATTTTGTTTTGTGCAATTGCAAACATATCCTCCAATGCTTAGTAATACCAACATATCCTCTACTGATTAGCACTAGGCAATCATTACAAGAATGAGAATGACAATGAAAAGACTGCATTTAGACAATCATTTCGTATGTACTTATTGACTTTACATACCTACATTAGGCAAATTTCGATGTCTAAAATGAGCCTCCTAAAGAAAATAATAAAATAATAGTTAAAATAATAAAATAGGAGTTACGAAGTTCAAAAGGAAAAAGGAGAAGATGTAAAATTAATTTCCACATCCAACGAGTACCACTCTACATACTTTTGTGTAGACCCACACTGAAAAAATTGAAAATACATGAATTTCGTTTTTTTCATGTACTTTCATTTTTTTTGGTATGGGTCTACTTAAAAGTATTGAGAGTAGATATGTGTTGCATGTGAAATTTAATTCTACAGCCAACAAAGTCTCTACACTTGGAATTTGGGTAAACCTACAAAGAAACAAGATAAAAATAAAATAAAAAAATATTTTTCTTCTTTCTCTTACAAATATATTTGCTCCCAATAATGACATTATCATCTTCAATATTACTAATTCTTTTAAAATTTATATATATTTTCTCCCAATAATGACATTATCATCTTCAATATTACCAATTCTTTTAAAACTTATTTTTTTACAATATTTTATGATTATGATTATATTTTATGTTTTATTTTAAGGCGATTTTAGACCTTAAAATTCTACTAATGATTCTATCCTATGTTTGTATTCATCGTGACAATTAGTTTGTAATGATTGCATATTACAGTTTAACTTAGTTCGTTAGTATAATTAAATATATCACACATTATATATTAGTATATAATTTCGAATAATAGTGAAATGGATTACTTATCCTCAGTGTTGCAAATAGACATCCGTTTATCTTTTATAATATTGGGTTACAATGAATATAAGTTATAATTTTTTTAATATTCAATGTTATGTTTGAAAGCATTGTTTCTTTCAATTCACTATGTTTAAACATTAAACCAACTCAAAGTGTACTATAAAAGTATATTATTAATATCGTGGTGATGGTGAATGGAACCAAAATGTTTGGTTTGTTGGATGGTCTATGTAACGCCTTTTAAATATCAAAACAATTGCTAAAGGGTCATGTTCAAGTTGTCAAAATGAATCCTAATAACAAGGGTTCAAGCTTTATATAAGAAGGGTAAAGAAATATATGATCATGGAGAAGAGGTAGTTCTTGTATAGGTGTCTAGGTGTAGGTAAAGAAACAATTGAGGATGTTGATGCACACATACACATTATTTGTGAATAAATTACTCTACCAATTTGTTAATGAAGGTGTATGGATAGGATTCATGGTGGTGGGAAATAGAAGACTAGGGAGATTAAGCATACTAGGTTGATGATATGTGTTTTACTACAAAAGACATAGTGCATCAAGACATAATGCTTTCATGAGGCTTTCACATGGGGTGTATTTGACATTAGGAGTTTTAGAGAGAAGGTGGTTGTGTGACTCGTAGGGTCAAATTATTTTCTAGAAAAACCTATCCCAATGCACACCTTAGATTTTAAAACAACATTCATTGCAAGGACATAACTCTAGAGATCACTATGGAGAAATTTTCATCCTAATCTCATTTTTTATGTTTAGTATCTTTTTCGGTAAACAAAATAAATGCCCCTCCTATGATTTGTAGGTAGTTTGTAAGAAATTTGTTTTCTATCTCACATGGAAATGAATTTTAAAGTATCATTTACAGTAATTAATATTTTATTTTCAAAAGTTGGAATATATAATAAAAGTATTGATATTGTGAAAAATATTATGGAAATTTAAAGTTATATATTTATAAGAACATCATATAAATATTAATTTTGTTAAAATAATTATGTATATTTAAAATTTTATATTTATAATAATGCTATGTTATTAATAATAAAAGTATTTGGGAAAAAAGTGATTACATTTTAAGTATAATAGAATATTTTAATAATATTATTATGAAATATATTTTTAACTATGATTTATTTTATTTTGGGACTAGAGGAATTAAATAATTTGGTCAGTTTTATACTCCCTCGAGAGGGGTTGATTTTTATATAACCTCTATGCACCTACTTATGCCTCTGTGACAAACATAGGCAACTCGGGCATATTTGAACTTCGAATCTTCTCATACATTACTTTTCATCATTTTCACGACAATCACCCCTTAAGCTACCTCTAAGACTATAAATTTAATTATTATTAATTATTAATATTAATTAATATTATTTGATTATTCCCTCAAATAGTGTGAGTAGCATGGAAAGCGGGGGAGGAGAGGGGGGGTGAGTTCCACCACCCCACCATACAAATATGCGAAGGGACATGGAAAAACACCCCAAACAAGTGTAATATACATGAGAGAAATAATTAAAATGGCCTTGATTGGAGAATGAAAGTATTGTGGGAGTTTGACGATGAAAGCATAATACATGCGAGGGAGCGTGGCTTAATTATGTTTAAAATACATGTTTCAATGGAAAATTGATCCAAGTGGATATTGGTGGCCACCTGCCTATTCCACTTGGACCCCTACCATTGTTTCTTTCAGTTTTTCAGTTTCCTTAATTGTAGAACAATTTACTATTTTGGCATTTTTTCGAGTCCTAAACTTCCAGAGTCGTTTTTAGACACTAAGAATTTGACCCATGTTGGCCACTCAAAATTTCTAGTCCTCGGAGAGATATTTCTAATGAGGTATTGTGCATGTCAAATGGAGATCGGATGCCAAAGTTACGTCCCCAAGAATTTGTTGTACCAATTTATCGAAACGAGACCCATATTTTGGCGATTCATCTCCTAGGGTTAGGTTTTTAGATTTTTATGGTTTTCCATTGTTTCTCAATAATAAATGGGCCTTTGAGCCTCATTGTAACACAGTTCATAGGCATGTAGCTGCCACATCTCTTCTCAGAGATAATTTACCATCGCCTGAGCTAGTTTATTTCCATTCTGTCTGTAAGCATATTTCAATTATTTGATATTAATGAAATGAAGTTTTATTCATGTTGCATCTCTATATTTATGCTTATCTATTTATTTTATTGTGATCCTGCATAGTATTGGATCAGTGGTATCAAAGTGGTCTGCTCTTTCTTGGTCTTTGTTTGCATGTCCCCAATGAGATTAGGGTATAAGGAGTTAGGGCTCAATCTAGTTGAACCTTTGCAAGATCAACCTTGCAAACCCTACAATCCTCCCATGGCAGAAGAAAAGAAAGATAGTGGAGCAGGATATCCTATCAAAATATAGCTCAAGGAAGCCCTCGAGAAACAAAGGAACACGATGATGGACAAATTTTCTTAGATCCTTTGGCGGATGCCCACATGCGACACATGTTCATCCAGTAGTCACTATAGAGGCACCAATCCCTTTAATGTATAGGTCAACTTTGAAATTCCTACATTTGAAGGCTAGATAGTTGCAAATGTCATAGATAAATAGTTAAATATGTTGAAAGGATATTTTTTTGTTCATGATTTTTCCAATAGGGAAAATATTACTTTTGCACTCTTGAAAGCTAGCCCCACGTCAAGGACTAGCGGGAAACCTATTGTGATCAGAATGAAGAGGGGGAACCCTCACTGTTATTGGTCGTACCCACTTGAAATTATTTACACGATGCCATCAATGAAGAGTACTACCCTATCGACAGCTATACTGACAAGTATATACAATGGAATACACTACAACAGCAGAGGGATCAAGATGTGCATGGGATGACGAGTATTTTTTGTGCCCTGCGCAAAAATATGGGTATAAAATATTTTGAGAAACATATGGTTCTCAGTTACCATGGTTGTTTTCACAATAAATTGAAGAGGAAATAGAATTCCTGGACATCTCCTCGTTTGGTGCAACATACCGATATGCTGCTAAAATTGAGCATAAATTCAAGCAAAATATGCAAGGCTTTGGATCTACGAACCCAAAGCAGAAAAATGTGCCCCCAAGCCATAGAGAAAAGGAGAGAGCTCGACTGGGACCCCCCATGGCAACTCCTTAGAGTCGCAAGCCAAGGGTGATGGGAAGAAAAGGAAGGACACCAACAAGTGGTGTGAGTTCCATAAAATCCCCACTCACAACACGAATGAATGCCACACAAACATGGGTGATGGTGGTCGAGCTGAGAGACTCAGAGACGTATGGTTGTTCTAACTCTAAGCTAGAACTCTACAAGGGTAAGCAAGTCATTGACGTAGAGCACACTACAACGATAGCAACCACCAAGCTCCAAAAGGTAGAAACTAAAGATCTAGAGTAGGGGGAGCACCTCTCTCACTCACAGATGTGGGTGAAGGGCTCGCCACTACAATTCATTATCAACAGTTGTAACCACACTCGCAATCATACACCATTTGGTGGCTTCACCAAGGATGAGATCTCTGCATCAGCCAGGAGTGTCACCTTCCCTATAGAATCAAGCTCTTCACGGGTGAGGTGTTGTGTGATATAACTCCTCTTGAAGTTTCTGATGTATTATTAGGTCAAAAATAATTATTGAAGCTTCATGCCTTGTATGAGTCTAGGCCTCACACTGATATTATTTCTTTGGGTAATAAGTTATACATGATACCATAGGTAGCCCCGCCTATCAACATCACCTTGATCTCTCTTAAGAAATGTAGTAAGATCATCTCCCAGACCAGGAATTTGTTTCTTTCTGATTCACTCTCAAAGTAAGGGGAAGGTTGTAGCCACATCCATGGCCCCTGGGAAAGGTTCCTCCACACAACAAAAGCAGGTGGATACGTTTTTTGTAAGAAGACATGGACATCTTCTCCTCACCCATTGGGGTACCCTTGCATAGTCAGGTCAAGCATTCGATCGATATGACTCCAAGAGAAACTCTACCCAACGAGCCTATATATGGCCGCTCCATTCTTGACAATGAAGAGATCAATAGGAAAATCTAGGAGCTGTTGTAAAAAGGGCATATCCGTCCAAGTTCCTCGCCTTGTGGGACCCTGATTATGTTTGTACATAAGAGGGATGGGACCTGGAGGCTTTGCATTGATTTTTAGAAACTAAAAAAAATCACTGCAAGGAATAGGTATTCAATCCCTTGGATTGATGACCTTTTGGACCAACTCAAGGGGCCAATTGTTTTAGCAAGATCAATCTGAAGTCTCGCTATCACTAAGTTCCAATAGAGCCCACAGATGTATGGAAGGTCGCCTTCAAATCTAAGGAAGGCATTTTTTAAAGGTTATTTATGCCCTTCGGGCTGAAAAATTTCCATGATAATTTTATGAGGCTAATGGATCAAATCTTGCAGCCCTTCACCAAACCATTCGTGGTTGTTTATCCAAACGACATCCTCATCTTTAGCAAGAGTTAGGAAGAACACTTGCAACATAGTCATCCAATCCTTTAAACCCTTCGTTAGCAACATTGTTCCAACTTGGAGAAATGAACCTTTGGCATGAGTCAGGTCCAATATCTCGGTTACATCATAGATGAGTGTGGCGAGCATGTTGATCCGACTAAGATATAAGTCATTTGGGATTGGCTAGCCCCGACCATTGTAACAGAGCTTCACAACTTTTTGTGTCTTGTAAATTTTTATTGGAGGTTCACGTTGGGATTCTCCCATATCACTTGGTATTTTAATTATATTAATAAGGGTGGGGTGAAAGCAAAGTTTTCCTGTTCTGAATCCCAACAAAAGGCATTCATTGAGTTGATGCGCCACCTCTTCTCTACACCAGTACTCACACTGGCATACCTGCAACAACCATTTAAAATTGAGACAGGTGCCTCCAACTATGCTATTTGTGTAGTCCTCACCTAGCACAGGCATCCAATGGCCTATCATAATGAGACACTTTCTGATGCAATTTGGAAGTACCCCACCTATGATAAAGATATGTATTTTATCATGCAGGCTTTCTAGCAATGGAAGCATTACATTCTGGCAAAGGAGTTATTCATCCACACCAATCATCGACCTCTTTAGCTCATACAGACACAAGGGAAGTTGTAGAATTATCGTCACTAGAAGTGGTCTACATATTTTCAACAATTCCACTTAAACATTAAATAAAAAAATGGCAGCACTAATCATGTTGTAGATAGCCTCAACCCACCCCCAGTTGTAGCGCTGACTACTGTTCTCAACTCTTGTGGCCATGAGACCTTTGGATGGTCACAACTATACAAAAATGATCTAGAGTTATTATCCACATAGCATATGCTAGTATATGGAAATAAATTTCTTGATTTCCACCTCCAGGATGCATTATTATGCCACGTGGGACACATTTGTGTTCCTTCAAATGATTATGCCATGCTGATTTGGGAGGCGAACTACAGTCAAGTCACAAGACACTTTGGTGTGGAGAAAATTGTGGTTGTACTACAAAAGTACTTTTATTGGCCAAAACTCCGACTGGATGTTGGGAAATATATCAGATCCTGGAATGCATACGCCATCACCAAGCCAACCATCAAGAAGCAAGGTTTGTACACTCCTCTTCCTACTCCAAGCCAGCCTTGGGAATCCATCTCCATGGACTATATGTATGGCCAACCTTCTACCAAGAATGGTAATGACTGTGTATTTGTGGACATATTTTCTAAGAGGGATATATTGGTGGCCTGCGAGAAGAGCATCATGGCAGAGGACACTGGAAAACTCTTCTTTGAATGAGTATGGATACATTTTGGGATCCCAGAGACCATTATATCAGATCAAAATAACAGGTTCCTGAGCACATTCTGGTCAAGCCTCTGGACACTATTGGATACCAAGCTTTCCAAGACGATTGCATTTCATCCCCAGACTGATGGCCAAACAAAGGCCTTCAACAGGGTGATAGTGCTCATACTTCGCATGTACAACTCCATGCATTCATGAGCTTGGGATGAGAGCCTCCCCTGTGTGCAAGATATTTATAATAGAGCTCTCCATAGCTCGACTAGTCGCAGTCCCTTTCAAGTGCATCTAGGACTTAAACCATTGTGTCTAATTGATGCTGCCATACCTCATGCGACTACACAGCCAAAATCCACACATATATTGTCTGAGGCTGATAAAGAAAATATATTTATTAAATGTATCCAAAACATCCGTGAGTAGGTTCATGACATTCTAGAGAATTCGAATTCCAAGTACAAGCAATGACATGATCAACATCGAGTATCACACAAGTTTTAGGCGGGTGAAAATTTTTTGTTGCAATTGCAGAAAGAACGCTTAACCAGATCTCATCGGAAGCTCAAACCACTTTGATATGTGGCTTACAAAATTAGAAAGGTTGTGGGAGACAATGCTTTTGAGCTCAGAATTCCCCCATTCCTTGGCCTCCACCTAATGTTCAATGTGGATCGCCTTGGGGCATACTTTCCACCACTAGTGGACTCATCAGACATTGCATAATAGCTCACACCAACAGAGCTAAACCTTGAATACATGGAATAGGCCACAACTTATCGGATCATGGACACACAGATCAAAAACCCTTACGAGCAGATGATTCAATTGTATCGGGTTATCAAAGTTGGCCAACTTCTGCACCAAGGCAAGTGGCTCACTAGGGACCAAGTTTATGTTGAGAAAAAAACACAGCGGAAACATCAATAAAACACAACACACAGTGTTGTGTAACCAGCTTCAAAAATAGAAGAAAAGAGATATCAACGCCTTAGAAATGAGCCACTTCGAGGGGGAAACCTCCAATACATTACATAAATGAACAATTATTGGATGATACAAATGACAAAACCTCCTTTCTATATATAGGAGTCCATGGGGCCATAATGTAATCCTAGCCAACCTAGCAATAATAATGTAAGGGCACAATAATAACAATATGGGGGTTATAGGGGTACAAAAAAAAAATAAGGGGGGTTATACTAACATAATAAGGGACTACACTATTAATATAGGGGCTTAACATGCCCCTCTCCTTCAAACAAGTGTTGTCCTCAACGCTTGATTATTTCTTGATGCTTCTGTATAAAATTCTCATCGTCCCATGTGGAATCTTCTATAGGAAAGTTCTTCCACTTGCTGAGATAATTTGAAATTGATTGTACTTGTTGAGTTCTTGTTTCTGTGACTGATTCAGAACTTCTTTCAATGTGATATTGATCTTCCGGTTGTTTCATTTGATTTTGCACCAAAGTTAGGTTATCCTTTGAGAGTTGGAGAACTTGTTGTTGATGCTCATTGTGATATTCCACTACTTTATCATCCATAATAGATTTTATTTGATCCTTCAAATCATCCAAATTAGCTCCATTTTTGCTTTTAAACCATCTATGTCATCTTCGGTTGCTCTTCGTAAGATCGAAATTTGTTGCACTTGGTACCGTAATTTTGATATCTCATATTGCAATTCTTCCTCCTCATGCTTCATAGTATAGCTTTTTGAGGGCTTAATGGGTATGGAATTATTTTTTGGCGGCATAATAGAACCCATTACTGAAAAAAATTCTTCAATATGCCCTTGGAATCAATTCAACTTGATTCTTCAAACAAGACTTATGCAATTCGGAAAAACAATACACACCTTTTTCTCGCTTTTGAGGAGCTCGATATTGAAATTGGATTATATCTGTGATTTCGGCCCTTAAATATTTGAAATTCAACACTGAAGTAGCCCTCTGAATTCTCTTTTGAATTCCACAGGTCTGACCTGATTTGGATTCTCTAAGACAAAGTTGTGTCCAATCTCCCACAATGACCTAATTCTGGACTGGTTCAGTAGAGCGAACTTGTAGGACTTGCCACGTGTCACTGTTTCATTATTTGTCTCTTAAATTGATAGCAAAGAAACTACAGTCCGTGTACTTTCAACCAATTTTTACGGCACTCCAATCCAATGCCCAGAGAGAGAGTTATTGAACTTTTCCCACGATCACCTCTTTGAGATGAAATTCAGGAGCCTGAAAAAGCACTACCTTCCACAGATCATATCTCCAAAAATATTGTGAACCAAGCTCTGAAATTTTTTGATGAATTTCCTCAGGATTTCAGCTTCACACCATATGAATTTCAGATTCTGAACCTTCGTAGAAAAAAATTTATAGCGCAAATTCCACGATGACCTGTTTAGGAGCCTGAAAAAATACCTGACTTCCACAGATCATATCTCCGAAATTATTGCGAACCAAACTCTGAAATTTTTATACAAGCTTCCTCAGGATTGTTTCTTCGCACCCTAAAAATTTCAGCTTCTGAAACTTCGTAGAAAAAAAGTTATAGCGAAAATGCCACGATGACCTGTTTGGAGCAGCGAAACCCTAGAATCCAAAGCTCCGATACCAAATGTTGTGTAACCAGCTCCAAAAAGAGAAGAAAAGAGATATCAACGCCTTAGAAATGAGCCACTTCGAGGGGGAAACCTCCAATACATTACATAAATGAACAATTCTTGGATGATACAAATGAAAAAACCTCCTTTATATATATAGGAGTCCATGGGACCATAATGTAATCCTAGCCGACCTAGCAATAATAATGTAAGGGCACAATAATAACAATATGGGGGTTATAGGGGTACAAAAATAACAATAAGGGGGGTTAGACTAACATAATAAGGGACTAAACTATTAATATAGGGGCTTAACACACAGACACACAGAATAAACAAACATGAAACAACAGAGATTTTAACGTGGTTCACCCAACCAATCTGGGCTACATCCACCAAACAGGGCATCGGCAATCTCATTCATCAACTGGAGAATTACAATAGCAGAGTTTCTCATCTGCTCTTCCACTCACCTCACATTCCTCATGCTCATTTGCCTCTACGGTCTTACATTTTATAGCTGGGAGTAGAAACTGAATCATAAATTCAGTCGCAACAAATATAGGATGCATTAACTCCACATCAAGATTACATGGAGTCAATTTAGCAACAAATCCTATTGTTGTCACATTCATGATATTTTTTCCAAATTTAATTAAAAATAAAATCTCAACAATCTCCACCTTGACAAAAATTAGCCTGATACACTTTTCCATTATTATTTTTATCTTTTCTGCAAGCCAAGAGAAGCCAGACACCATCGTAGCTTCTCTAACAAAACTGGTTTCGTGAACATGTCTGCACAGTTTTCCTTTGTATGCACCTTTTCAAGAGAGACTCCCCGTTCAGTGATAACCTATCTTACAAAATGGTACTTGATAGGTATATGCTTTGATTTACTGTCATAGGCCGGATTTTTAGCCAAATGAATTACACTTTGACTATCACAAAATAACTTGATGTTGTCCTGTAATCTACCAAACTCACCAAACAAACCTTTCAACCAAACCGCTTCTTTGCAAGCATGTGAAGAAGCTATGTATTCTGCTTTTGTAGTGGATAAAGCAACAATGGTATATAGCTTTAACATCCAGCTAATAGCTCCACCTGCAAGAGTAAAGACATACCATGAATTTGACCTTCTCTTATCCAAATCACCTGCTAAATCAGAATCAACATATCCACAAACAAATTCACTAATTCTGTTATAAGTGATACAATAATCACTTGTGCCTCTTAGATACCGAAGCACCCATTTCACTGCTAACCAATGTTCTTTTCCTGGATTTTCCATATACCTGCTGACAACCCCAACTGCATGTGAAATATCTGGTCGAGTACAAACCATCACATACATCAAACAACCTACTACATTGGCATATGGAATTCGAGACATATATTTTTTTTCTTCATTTGTGTTAGGACATAAACTTGAAGAAAGCTTAAAATGGGAAGAAAAAGGGACTGAAACAGGCTTCACATTGTTCATACCAAACCTCAAGATTATTTTCTCAATATACTTCTTTTGTGATAGCCATAGCTTACCATTGCTCCTGTCTCTAAAAATCTCCATGCCCGAAATCCGTCTTGCTACTCCTAGATCTTTCATATCAAATGTCCTAGCCATCTGAGCCTTTAACCTGTTGATCTCTGTTATGCTTTTTCTTGCTAAAAGCATATCGTCAACATATAACACTAAGAAATGAACATGCCATTACTTAATTTCTTAAAGTAAACACAATGATCATATTCACTTCTTATATAATTTTGACTCATCATGAAAGAATCAAATTTCTTGTACCATTTTCCAGGCGACTGCTTCAGACCATACAATGATTTCTTGAGCCTGCAGATAAATTTCTTGTTGTGATTTTGAACAAACCCTTCTGGTTTTTCCATGTAAATCTCCTCATATAAATCTCCATGTAAAAATGCAGTTTTAACATCTAGTTGTTGTAATTCCAAATCAATTAAAGCAACTAATTCTAACACAATCCGAATTGAAACAATTTTTACAACTGGTGAAAATATCTCATGAAAGTCAATGCCTTCTTTCTGAGAAAAACCTTTCGCAACCAGTCTCTCTTTGCACCTGTCTTCTTTATCATCAACACCCTTCTTCAATTTGTAAACCCATTTACACCCCACATTTTTTCTGTCTTTAGGAAGTTCTACCAGATCCCATGTGGCATTCTTGTCTAATGCCATCATCTCGTCCTTCATAGCTTCTTTCCACTTATCACTATTAGAAGCTTCTACAGCTTCCTGATAGCACAAAGGTTCATCATCATTAGCGGTTAAAGTAACTAAAGTACATAATCATCATACCTTTTAGGAGGACATCTGATTCTCGTAGACCTCCTTAAAGATGTTTCTGGTACTTCCACAATTTGTTGATTATTATCTATAGGAACTTCTTCATGATCTGAATCTGAAACATGTTCATGATCTGAATCTGAAACATGTTCATGATCTGAATCTAAAACTTGTTCATGATCTGCACTATCATCAGTATTTGAACTGGTTTCAGACTGAATATGTTGAAGCTTAGGTACATTATCCTGTTTCAATTTATCATCTACATCTGGATTTTCAAGTGAAGATTCATTGAATTTAACATCTCTGTTAATGATGATCTTGTGAGTAGTAGGATCCCACAACCTGTATCCCTTAGTCCCATCACCATATCCAACAAATATATATCTTTTTGATTTAGGATCTAATTTAGAACGTTGATGTTTCGAAACTAGAGCATATGCATCACAACCAAAAACTTTCAGTTTAGAATAATCACATGGATGACCTTTCCATACCTCTTGAGGAATTTTGCATCCTATTGCAATTGATGGTGATCGATTTACCAAGTAACAAGGCGTAGAAACCGCTTCTGTCCACAATTCCTTCTGCAAATTGGCGTTACTAAGCATACTTCTTGCTCTCTCTAAGAGAGTCCTGTTCATGCGTTCAACAACTCCATTTTGGTGAGGAGTATATACGGTAGTTTTATGTCTTTCGATCCTAGCGTCCTTGCAACAATTATCAAATTCCTTTGAAATAAATTCACCACCATTGTCAGTTCTTAAACATTTAATGGTTCTTCCAGTGATGTTTTCAACTAATGCTCTAAACTTTTTGAAAACTGTGAATACATCAGACTTCTTCTTTAACATATAGATCCACAATTTTCTAGAGAAATCATCAATAAAAGATACAAAATATGAAGATCCTCCATATGAGGTTGTAGGATATGGACCCCAAACATCATAATGGATATAATCAAGGATTCCCTTACTAGTATGTTTTCTAGTTTTAAACTTCTGCTTGCTTTGTTTCCCAAATATACAATGTTTTCAGAAATCTAACTTAGAATATTTTAAACTAGGAAGTAACTTACGATCAGATAAAAATTTTAATCCTCTTTCGCTCATATGGCCCAACCTTTGATGCCATAAACGAATAGAATTACTGTCATTTTCAGATACTGTAGAAGCATGATCTGACTTTGTTCTTCCTTCTAACTGAAAAAGATTTCCAACCTTATTTGCTTTCATTACTAGTAAAATTCCTTTATAAACTTTCATTACTCCACCTTGAATAAAGGTTTTATATCCATTTGTGTCTAGCACTCCTAGTGAAATGAGGTTTTTTCTTAGTTCAGGCACGTGTCTTACATCAGTTAAAATTTTATTTGTCCCATCAAAAATTTTAATCTGGATGCTTCCAATTCCCACAATATTACATGAGACATCATTTCCCATGTAAACAACTCCATCATTGATTGATTTATAAGTTTTAAACCACTCTCTATGAATGCACATGTGATTTGACGCACCAGAATCTAACAGCCAATGTTGATCATGATTAGACAAAATAACTAATAACACTTCATCACTCATACCTGAAATAGATGCCGAACCTGTATCTGTCATATTTTCTTCTTTCTTCTCTGTCGAAGAGTCTCCTTTGGATGTTTGCTATCTCTTCCAACAATACTTCTTCAAATGTCCCGATTTGCCACAAAACCAACACTTTACCTTACTCTTATTTCCTTTCGATTTTGAATGCGAGTTGTTGTGCTTAATGAAGAGTCTTTCTTTAGAACGACCTCTAACCATTATTGCTTCTGATGTAGAGGTCTCTAAATTTTACCTTTTCCTTGTTTCGTTAGATAGCAAAGCTCCAACAACATCATCAAATTCGAGGGTTTCTGATGAACTAAGTCTTATAGAAGTAACAAAATGATCCCATGACTCGAGCAATGAGCATAATAAAGTTACAGCTTTATCTTCTGATTCAAATTTTACTTCTATACTTTCGAACTGCACCAGGAGAGTATTAAAGGCATTTAGATGATCAGTTATCGCCGTACCTTCCTTCATGCGCAAACTGTACAATTTTTGCTTCAGAAGAATCCTATTGGTTAAGGATTTTGTCATGTACAGCTTTTCAAGTTTTGTCCACAAACCAGCAGCAGTTTTATCTGACACGATGTTAAACAAAACATCATCCGCCAAACACAAATGAATGTCACTCAGTGCTCTTTCATCCATGTCACTCAATTCATTATCCGTCATGTTGTAAGGCTGTTTGGCTTTTCCCAACAGTGCCTTCGCCACACCTTGTTGCATGAGTAGATCATACATCTTAACTTTCCAGATCTCGAAGTTGTTTTTCCCATTGAACTTCTTGATCTCAAACCGAGCATTTTGTGTTTTTGCCATGTTTAGTAGCTCGTGTCACAAAATCTCCAATTCCAACTTTTAATAAATGAAGATTTTATTTTAATCAAAAACGTTAATTTTTATTAAAAATGCCTTTCCCTTTTAAAAAAAGAAGAAGAAGAACTAGGCCCTAGCCCTACCAAATATGATGCCATATTGGCATATCACAATTCAAATCGATATACCAAAATCGATATACAATGAATACAAATTGAGATACCACTACAAATCGGTTTTAAAAAAAAACTTCAAATCGATTTAAAAAAAAAAAACATTGCATCATTGTACTTTAATGCAAATCGAATGGCATTTCAATAAACCGATTTTTAAACGGCATGAGCAACAAATCTTCGTTTCATATATCGATACTTCAATGCAAATTAAAATAAAACAAATCGATTTTTAAAATTCAACAAGCCCTCACCGATTTACAGCTCACGGCTCTTCCACAGTCCACATAGCCACCTTTCAACGTTGGTCCAGGCCCGATCAATGGCTCTGCAGCCCACGCAGATATATACTTTCAAGGTATATGGGATTATGCTATATACTATCCTGTCAATTAACAAGCCCCCCACAATGCTGTCAATAGCATTACAATCGAACCAACAAGTAAACACATTCCAAACAACACTTATAAAGTTTTGAAAGCAACAACTTTTGTCGTTTCTATACTAGCTTTCTTCAAAAGTAAGAAATCTACAATGTAACCAATGCCGATTTATACCGATCCCAAAATAATTAAACCAACGACTCTTAATCAATCGAATCTCGACAGCAGTGGAAATGTCTTCTTCATGCAAACAGTATTCCAAACCTGCACCGCCGTCAAAAAACTACAGCTCATAACGTTGTAGCTCCAGCTCACGGCTTTGAGCACTTCGGCAATGCACAACACGTAATGCACGACCATTGACTGAACGCTACCTAAAAACGGCTATGAACACGGCTTTGCTGTGATAAATCTTCTCAGCTTTGCATCTGCACATCTCTTCCACATGGCTTTGCTGGAGAGAATACGCTACTCACACGCAGCAGACTCAACGCACATACCAGCTCAACAATAAGCTCTGATACCAATTGTTGAGAAAAAAACACAGCGGAAACATCAATAAAACACAACACAGAGACACACAGCATAAAAAAACATGAAACAACAGATATTTTAACGTGGTTCACCCAACCAATCTGGGCTACGTCCACCAAACAGGGCATTGGCAATCTCATTCATCAACTGGAGAATTACAATAGCATAGTTTCTCATCTGCTCTTCCACTCACCTCACATTCCTCATGCTCATTTGCCTCTACGGGCTTACATTTTATAGCTGGGAGTAGAAACTGAATCATAAATTCACTCACAACAAATATAGGATGCATTAACTCCACATCAGGATTACATGGAGTCAATTTAGCAACAAATCCTATTATTGTCACATTCATGAGATTTTCTCCAAATTTAATTAAAAAGAAAATCTCAACAATTTAAAAGAAGTTTCCTCATCTCATGGAGGAACTCAAGGCAATGGGAACCATATCTTCCTTAGGGGGGAGGACTAATATAGGTGGATATTGGTGGTCACCTGCCTATTCCACTTGGACCCCCACCATTGTTTCTTTTAGTTTTTCAATTTCCTTAATTGTAGCACAATTTACTATTTTTGGTAGTGTTTCAGGTCCTAAACTTTTGGAACCATTTTGAGGTCGTAAATGAATTTTTTTTGTAGTCCTCGGATAGATATTTCTCATGAGGTATTGTGCTGGTCAAAGAGAGATCATATGCCAAAGTTACATCTTGAGGAAGTTGATGTACCAATTTACCCAAATAGGCCTATAGTTTTGGAGCTTCATCTCCTAGGGTTAGTTTTTTGGATGTTTAGGGTTTTACATTGTTTCTCAATAATAAATAGACCTTGGAGCCTCATTTTAACATCTTCCAGAGGCATGTAGCCACCACATCTATTCTGAGAGATGAGCTACCATCGCCCAAGCTAATTTATTTCCATTATGTTTGTAAGCATAATTCAGTTATTTGATATTAATGAAATGAACCTTTATTCCTGTTGCATCTGTTTTTATGTTTCTCTATGTATTTTATTGTGTTCATGCATAAATCCAAATAAAAAAAATGGCTTATATCCCGAACATGATAGAACGTTGGTCTAGTTTGAAAGTTGGAATGAGGGAAGAGGATGGAGATAATTGAAGTGTTGGAAGATAGGGTTTAAGGAGAAGGTCCTATTCACCCCATTGCAAGTGCAACCAGAGAAGGAGAGAAAAGTTTATGCAATTGACCATGTGTTTTGGAAAATATCTAACTCAAAGTAGTGGAATAGTAGGGGTGGAAGGGAACATCAATGTTGAAGAAGATAGTATCAAGATATGAAATGATAGAGGCCAAATTGGTTGTGTTGGAGGGTGCCTATCCTTAACTCTTCAAGCCACATATGCTCAAGAAATATATCTTCTTATCATTGGTTTATTTTTCATATTATAGGATCCTATCTATTTTATCTAAATGTGATACCATCATTTAGTCTATGGATAAACTCAATTATGGAGGTGGGGGGTCTATGTAGTCTATGTAGTCTACGTGTCGATATGCAAACCAGATTCATTAATAGGAATTTGAGAGACATTAGAGGGAATCGAAACAAGGAATTTTGGAGGAATGAAGTTACGCTAAAGGATATTTGTTAGGTCCCTATATTACTAGTTTACTGCCTTTTTATAATTAGTGTAGCCCCCTTATTGTTATTGTTGTACCCTTGTAACCCCAATATTGTTATTATTGTGCCCTTACATTATTATTGTTAGGTTGGCTAGGATTATATTATGGCCCCATGGACTCCTATATATAGAAGGAGGTTTTGGTCATTTGTATCATACAAGAATTGTTCATTTATGTAATGCATTGGTTGTTTCCCCCTCGAAGTGGCTGATCCCTAAGGCATTGATCTCACTTTTGTTCTATTTTTGGAGACGGTTTCATAACATTTGGTATCAAAGCTTTGGATTCTAGGGTTTCACTGCTCCAAAAAGGTCATTATGGAATTTTCGCTATAACATTGTTTCTATGAAGGGTCGGAAGCTGAAATTTTTACATAGCAAAGCCAAAATCCTCAGGAATGTCGTTGAAAAATTTCAGATCTTGGTTCGCAATATTTTCGGAGATATGAATTGTGGAAGTTAGGGATTTTTGCAGACTCCTGAATTTAACCTAAACAGGTCATCATGGTATTTTCACTATAACTTGTTTTATATGAGGGTTCAAAAGCTGAAATTTTTACAGAGCGAAGCTGAAATCCTAAGGAACGTCATGGAAAATTTTCAGAGCTGGATTCACAAAATTTTCGGAGATATGAGCTGTGGAAGTTAGGCTCCAGAATTTCATCTCAAAGAGGTGACTGTGGGAAAATCGTCATAACTCTCTCTCTAAGCATCAGATTGAAATTCTGTAAAAAGTTGCCACAAGTACACAGACTGTAGTTTCCTTTATATCATTTTCAGAGCTGAAGGAGGAAACAGTGACACATGGCACACCATACAAGTTCGCTCTACTAAAACAGTCCATAATTAGGTCACTGTGGGAGACTGGGCATGACTTTGTCTTGAAGAATCCAAATCAGGTCAAACCTGTGGCATTTGAAAGAAGCCTCAGAGGGCTACTACAGTGCCAAATTTCAGATATTTAAGAACCAAAATCACATATATAATTCAGTTTCAATGTCAAGCTCATCAAAAGTAAGAAAAATGTGTGTATTTTTTTCGAATTTCATAAGTCTTGTGTGAAAAATCAGTTTGAATTGATTCCAAGGGCATATTGTAGAACAAATATCAGTATTGGGTTCTAAAAATGCCTCCTAAAATGAATTCAACACCCATTAATCCTTCTGAAGGCTCTGCTATGACTCATGAAGACGAAGAATGACAACATGACATATCAAAATTACAAGAGCAAGTGCACCAAATTTCACTCTCGCAAAGAGCAAAAAAAAATGAAATGGAAGTTTTGAAGAAAGATATGGAAGCTAAGATGGATGGCATATAAGTTGGCATGGAAGCTAAGATGGATGACATGGAAGCTAAGATCGACTAAAAAATGAAAGAAAACATGGAAAACATGAAGAATGATCTAAACAAAGGCATGGAAGGTTTGAAAAAGTTGATACAAGAAATGTTTCTTAATGGCGAAAAGATAGTAGAGGAAACTCATGATGAGAACAAAATAAGTGTTAATCGCGATTTCATAAACTCTAACGTTGGATGGATGAACCACAATATTCCAAAGATGGATATGAGGAAGTTTGATGAAAAGGATCCTGTAACATGGATACTAAAGATGGACCAATATTTTGATCTCAATAATGTGAAAAACACACAAAAGGTACGCATTGCAACTTTACATTTAGAAAAAAATACATTTGTATGGTATCAATGGCTTTTCTCTCGTAAAAAAATTGTCACTTGGTCAATTTTTACAGAGGAAATGATAACACATTATGAGGATACAAAAAGCAACACCTTCTTTAGCCAATTGATAAATCTCAAACAAAAGGGTTCAGTGGTGGAGCATAGTAAGGACTTCCAAGAATTGAATATAAGGGTAACTGATATTCCCGAGGAACACAGGATTGATGTCTTCAAAGTGACTTTAAAGGATAACATCCAACATAAATTTTGTGTTTGGGAACCCGATTCATTGGAAAAGGCATTCAGGTTGGCAAGAAAAATTGAATGTAAAATTATGGCGACAAGGAAGCCTACCACTCACATACATAAAGATGGAAGTGTTGCTACTCCTAGACTTCCACAACCTACAAGGTTGACACCACAAAAATTGGAAGAAAAAAGAGAAAAAGGGCTTTGCTACAATTGTGATATCAAATACACTAAAGGTCATAAGTGTGCTAAGAAGAATTATTTTACATAGATTGTGAAGAGGAAGAAGAAAATGAACAAGAATCTTCAAAATAAGAGGATATACACCAAGAACCAATCCTAGAAGAGGAAGAAATGAGTCTGACCATATTGTGTAATGCATTGGCAGGAATTACCACTCCTCAAACTCTCAAGATAGAAGGACATATCAAGACGAAAAAGGTAATAGTGTTGATTGATTTGGGTAGTACCCATAATTTTATTCATTGTAAGGTAGCCAAGGAATTGAATTGCTTCCTATACCCAACACCAGAATTTCAAGTGATGGTTGCAAATGGAGGAACTATTAATTGCTCTGGAAAATTCCATAATATCAAGATAGCCACGGGGGAATATGTATTGAATAGTCAAATGTTTTCCATTCCAATGGGAGGTGTAGATGTTGTACTAGGAGTATAATGGTTACAATCTTTGGGGACTGTAGCTTTTAATTTTCAAGAACTTTTCTTGAATTTTTTCAGAAGGAAAGGAAGTCAAATTACTGGGTATCACAGGGAATTCAGGGAAGATAATAAGCTCTAATGTCATGACAAATCTTCTAAAGAAAGAAAAATGAGGCGTAATTGCACAATTATGCTCAATAGAAGTTCCAACATCAAAATCATCTATTTCTGTGGATCTCCAAAAAGTCTTGGACAATCATTCCAAGGTGTTTGAAACTCCCAAAGGACTCCCACCTATTCGCGATCATGATCATGCTATTCATTTGATTCCAGGAAGTGTTCCTCCAAACATCAGGCCTTATAGATATCCTTATGTCCAAAAGAGCGAAATTGAACGTATGATTGCAGAAATTTTAGAGGTTGATATAATTCAACCTAGTGAAATTTCTTTCTCCGCTCCAGTAGTATTGGTGCACAAGAAGGATGGATCATGGTGCATGTGTCCGGATTATAAGGAGCTCAATAAGCTCACTATTAAAGATAAATTTCCCATTCCCATGATTGATGAATTATTAGATGAATTACATGGAGCAATTTATTTTACCAAGTTGGATCTTCATTCAGGATATCATCAAATTAGAATGAAGACTGAAGATATTCCAAAAACAACATTTCGAACTCATGAGGGTCATTATGAATTTCTGGTCATGCCTTTTGGCCTTACCAATGCACCTTCTACATTATAAGGGTTGATGAATTCCACATTCAAATCGTTCCTTAGAAAATTTGTGCTATTATTTTTTGATGATATACTAATCTACAATGGGTCTTGGAAGGATCATGTTCAACATGCTGACATGGTGCTCAAACTATTGCAGGGAAACAATTATATGCAAAAACATCAAAAAGTTTCTTTGGAGTACAAGAGGTGGAATATCTGGGTCATATTGTATCTCATGAGGGTGTTAAGGTATACCCTAACAGAATTAAAGCCATTAAGGAATGGAAAATCCCCACAACCATAAAGCAGTTGTGAGGATTTCTCAGGTTAATAGGGTATTATCGCAAGTTTGTTAAGAATTATGGGAGAATAACAACACATCTAACAACATTATTGAATAAAGATGCATTTTCATGGACCCCTGAAGCAAATAAGGCCTTTGAACATCTTGAAGAGGCCATGTGCCTAGCACCGCTATTAGCTACGCCAAACTTCACCAAAACCTTTATTGTGGAATGTGATGCCTCAAGAAATGGAACTAGTGTTGTTTTAATGCAAGAAGGAAGACCCATTGCTTTTGAAAGATGTCCAATCAAAGGAAAGTATTTACAAAAATCTATTTATGAGAAGGAAATGTTAGCAATACTACATGCACTAAAGAAATGGCGACCTTACATAATGGGAAGACACTTCAAGGTAAAAACTGACCATGATAGTCTTAAACACTTTTTCGAACAAATACTATCTTCAAAAGAGCAGCAAAAATGGGTCACAAAGATGTTGGGTTATGACTTTGAAATAATCTACAAAAAAGGGAAGCTAAATGTTGTTGCAGATGCACTCTCAAGAAAGAATGAATAGGTGGAAGCATTGCTTTGTGCCATTTCTATTATCCAACCAAATTGGATAACCGAAGCAAGGGATGAATGAAAGAAGGATGAAGAAGTGTGGACACTCATTCAAAAGTTGCAGCAAGATCCTAGTACATTTGAAACATTTAGTTGGAAAAATGATTCCTTATGGTACGAAGATTGCTTATATATTTGTAAGAATTCCCAACTAAAACAAAATATTCTTTTGGAATTGCACACTTCTCCTTTAGGAGGACACTCAAGATTTTTAAAAACTTACCACAAGGTGAAGAAAGAATTTTTTTGGCATGGCCTTAAATCTGATATTCAAAAGTTTGTAGCGGAATTTTTGGTTTTCCAAAAAAATAAACTTGAGACAATTAAGACCCCAGGTCTTCTACAACCTTTATAAATTCCAAGTCAACGTTGGGAGGATATTTAAATGGATTTTATCATAGGTTTACCTAAGTCCGAAGGAAAGAGTGTCATCGTGGTGGTAGTTGATAGACTTACCAAGTATGCACACTTTTGTGCATTATCTCATCCATTTAAAGCAAGTACAACTGCTACTACATTTATGGACACAATTTAAAATCTACATGGAAACCCAAAGATTATTGTGAGCGACAGAGATCCCATTTTTAATGGAAATTTTTGGACAAAGTTATTTTCTTGTTTGGGTACTCAACTATCTCATAGCTCATTTTAACATCCTCAATCTGATGGTCAAACTGAGATAGTGAATAAATGTTTGGAAGGATATCTTTGTTTTTTTGTATTTGATAAACAAACAAAATGGGTCAAGTGGTTACCTCTCACTGAATAGTGGTATAACACTTCCTTACATACTGCAGCAAAAATGACCCCATTTATGGCACTTTATGGATATCATCCATCGTCCATCACATCATATTTAATAGAAAATTCTAAGGTTCAAGCAGTGGAAGATCACATCGAGCATCAACAAGAAGTTCTCCAACTCTTAAATGATAACCTAAATTTGGCACAAAATCGAATGAAACAACAGGCAGATCAACATCACAGCGAGAGAAGTTTTGATGTAGGAGACTGGGTACTTTTATAGTTACAACCATACAAACAAATGTCCCCCAAGCAAGCTAAGAAGGATAGTAAATTATCGCCAAAGTACTATGGTCCTTTCAAGGTGTTGCAAAAGATTGGTAATATGGCATACAAATTGGAGCTTCCTGCTTCTTCGCGAGTGCATCCAGTTTTCCATGTTTCATGCTTAAAGAAGGTTATAGGTGAAAATATTCCACTTCAAACAATATTGCCAGAACTTGATGAGGAAGGAAAAATCATATTGGAACCTGAAGCGGTCACGGAAACAAGAACTCGACAACTATGGAATCGATCAATTTGAGAGTATCTCATCAAGTGGAAGAACTTACCCACTGAAGATTCTACATGGGAGGATGAGAATTTTATAGAGAATCACCCAGAGCTGCTCAAGCATTGAGGACAACACTTTTTTGAAGGAGAGGGGTGTGTTAGGTCCCTATATTACTAGTTTAGTCCCTTATTGTTATTAGTGTAGCCCCCTTATTGTTATTGTTGTACCCCTATAACCCCAATATTATTATTATTGTGCCCTTAAATTATTATTGTTAGGTCTGCTATGATTATATTGTGGCCCCATGGACTCCTATATATAGAAGGAGGTTTTGAACATTTGTATCATCCAAGAATTTTTCATTTATGTAATGTATTGGAGGTTGCCCCCTTGAAGTGGTTAATTTCTAAGGCGTTGATCTCTCTTTTATTCTATTTTTGGAGTTGGTTTCATAACAATCTTAACTAGGGAAATAGGATTTCAGTATGTTTAGAGTCGTTTCCACTATGATATGAACATCCTTAGAAATATTTGGGAAAAATATTAAGGAGATTTAAGGGCAACATAATACATGGGTTGTTGCATCCATGGGCGTGTAGCTACTTTTGGCGGGGAAGAATGTATAGGAAGCTTGAGAACTCCAACAAGAGCATATGCCAATATGGAACACCATAGCTAGGGTGGTTTAAAATAGAAAGCATTAGGTTGAGTTGTCACATCTTACTCAACCCACCCACTAGGTATACAAGCATAGGGTGTCCAGAATCAAGGTGGTAATAAAGGTTGGAACTATAAAGTGGTAGGGACCAGGGCTTAGTTGGAAAAGGTGACATGTTTTTCACAAATCAAACATTTTTTAGTGAGTGATAGACTTAAGATGTAGTAGGGTAGGGAACCTTGCACAATACTATGTTCTGCAAGATACACAAAATCCATGTGGAGCCCCTAGAATGCCTATAGTGAGAGCTAGAGTAAGAAGAGGGGCTTCCTACACTCACGAGCATGCTCATAGAGGAAACACTTTTATCCAATAATGGATAGAGATATTTATGGCTAGGTACAAATAGCAAATCCCATATCACTTACAAAGAGAGGTAGCTAGATATGTGGGGGAAGCATCTTCCCATAGAACATCCCTCTATGATTTGACGTCATGGTAAAATGGACACACTAGATCCAAGATATGGGACATGCTTATGATAGAAGTAGCCAATATATTTTGGTGATTTACTTAAACTAGGAGATGAAATATGTGCTGGGACACAATCGGTTGAATCATCATGACTCCTGAATGGACCCTATGGATGACATGAGTGGACATCTAAAGGACAATGACGATAGACTAGAGATGATTGAGCACAATGTGGTGAGGATAAGCAATACCTTGGCATTCCACTAGCAAGAACAAGACCACCTACAATCCCACTAGCAAGTTGTGACTTAGACCCAATAACTCAATTATGTGCATGGACTTGGGCATTCACTATTACTTTTGGAGTTTTGTCAAGGCAAGCTTGGATAAGCAATTCTACAATGTGAGGTATAACATGTGCATGGTTTAGTAGATTTTAGCTATTAATTTTGTTGTTGGGGTGAGTATATTTTTAATTATGGTCTGATCTTCCTAAAGAGAAACCCATATACTTTAAATATCTTATACTCTAAGCTCTTGTTTAAGAAGTTAAAAAAAATCACTTCAAGGGAAATAACAGATGATTATGCATAATTATAATTAACTAGAACGCATTTTAGCTAATAATTATTGACATTGTAGCATTTCAAGAGCACTAAATTTATTTCTATGGTCATAATAATATATTGTGAAGACTTGATTTACTTATTGCATTTGTCCAATTACAAAATTTATTTGAATATTATATAACATTACACAATAAAGGTGATTCCAATTGTTTGTCAAATTCAAACAGGTGAATAATAAAATTGAATAATATTCCATTATAAAGAAGAGAACAACACCGTGTGATGACTATTCAAACAAAACAATACCAACGCAACGTAGAGAAAATTGATGCCCAGAAATTCGAAAAGGTTGACTGCAAACCAACAACATTTATCTATAGTTCTTATCTTTATTTTGGTGTTGACGTTTTGGGGATAAGGTTTTTAGATAGAGTTGAGATTCGCATTAGATTAGATTTGCCTTCCGGCACGATAATGTGATATTGATAGGTACATTTCAATTAGAGATTCTCGTAATTCCGTGGAAAGTTGGAGTTGAGAGTTGGTTTTTTGAATAGAACTCTGGAAACATAAAAAAAAAAAGTTGGCATTCCCAGGTTAACTGGTGCAATTTCTAGCTTTCTTTGTTCTTTCTGCGCGTTGGATGGAGTCCCATTGAAGAATAACTTATCGTTCGTAGTCATCGCTTAGGAATCGAGAGAATAAAGAATAATTTATAGTGGAATATGGCCCTCTGATTTATTCCGACTGTCCATTCCAATGAGATATATATAGCAGGCGGGAGTCATGATATGTTATCGGGTCATTCCTCGTTGTGATATTAATCGCTTGCTCTGCTCGAACAGTAGCCTGGTATAGATGGGCAGTCTTGCATGAACATGTAAAGCGTGTTACTCAGCCAAGAATGGCTTGCCTACTGCACTGGTCTTTAGAATTGCAAATAATTGAGTGTTATGTTGTTTACCATCACTTCGAGTTCGTTTGTAGGCACGTCATCTCTTGGTGCAGTATCCCGCTCTGCATGCATCCCATGACGAAGGAACCACAAGCCGTTGAAGCCTCTGTGCGCAGCAACGTTTTGTATTTTGGATAACATAGGTATGGATACCTTCTATTCAGCACTGGAAATTTCTTCAAGTTTCAGTTTTCGTCTTCGGATTGGATACAAGTTTCAGTTCTTTCTTTAAGATTTTTGTGATCCATATTAACTTTTGTAGTTTATTTTTGAATAAATGGCATATGCAATGTTTTAGGGTCAAAGTTTCGAACTTATTATTTAAGATTGACCAAATATATTTATCAATCAAATTAAATAACAAAGTTTCAGAATTAACAATTACAATTAGCAATTGTTCTATATGTTGTAAAGGAAATCATTGAATGATAAAAATTAGTAAACAAAGTGTCATTCAAGAAAATTCTCAATGTAGAATGTTCATTAGGAACAAGGGATGCCAATTTGGCTTTCAAATAGTAAATTGGCATTTTACATTTATGAAACATCAGATTATTTGAAAAATGCACAAGGCCTCCGGATTTGTCTTTAATGTGACTTTTTGGAGTTTAGAGTGGATTTTCTGGCTGAATTTTTTGACGTGAAACCTTGATTTGTGTTATTTAAAAACCTTGATTTGTGTTATTTAAACTGGAGGCATCCGGATTTGTCTTTAATGTGACTGTTTGGAGTTTAGAGTGGATTTTCTGGCCAGAACAATCCGGCTGAAATTTTTTGACGTGAAATCTTGATTTGTGTTATTAAAGTCATTTTTTTCCTACATATATGGATTTAGTGCCCTAAAAAACCCCTAGGGCGCTTGGAATGTCCAAATTTTACCATCAAACTTGTGATTTCAATAAATTCCTGTTGGATTTTAGCCAAATTATATCATA
The DNA here is from genome assembly GCA_034641835.2 of Pinus albicaulis. Classification (NCBI taxonomy): domain Eukaryota; kingdom Viridiplantae; phylum Streptophyta; class Pinopsida; order Pinales; family Pinaceae; genus Pinus; species Pinus albicaulis. The sequence continues at coordinate 1,112,795,154 of CM076583.1, read as the reverse complement.
AAAATAAATCGAAAATCTTTTCAAAAAGTTGCATTAAACACAACTCCTAGACTCGTGCTAGTGTTTCTCATCATCACTACTTATGCTAGTTTATTTTTAATATTTATATAATCATTTATTATTGATTTTTTTTTTTTTATTACGCATATTAGCACAATAAAAAGGCAATTAGAGTGGTCTCATTTTCCAAGACATAGAGGCTATTTTATCTAAACACAAGATAATTTTGAAATTAAAAGAAAAATATCAATAATATTTTACATAACATTTTTACAGAATTTAGCATATAATTTAAAAGTAAAACTAAAAACTATATTAATATTTACATGAATTTTTTTAGATAATTAACCCCCAAAAAAACTACTATAAAAAATGGATTGAAAAAAAGAACTAAGAGAACTAATAAACATGATTAAAAACCATGAAAACCCTAAGGGTGAATGCCCTGAGTTTTAACAACATATAATAAAAGGCTAATGAAAGACCATAAATAAATAATGAGATGCATTCAAAGGTAATTGCAACTTAGAATTTCTCACTATCAGGTATATAAAAGGAAAGTACTATTTCTAACTACATTGACTATTACATGCTCCCCAAAAATGGAGTTGGAAAAAAGTAAATGAGCAGCGAAGGCATCTCAGATTAAATGCCCAAAACTATCTGGAAGTTGTTGCAAGCTGGAAGCATTTGTCAAATCGATGTTCTCAAGAGTTGTAAGCTTTCCGAATGAATCAGACAGTGACATCATTTTCTCGCACCCTTTTAACTCCAAGTATTTCAAGGAGCAAAAGAAAAATTTCCACTGGGATTCCATGGAAATGTGTGTTATCACTCATAATTTTGTGAAACATTACTTGACATGGTCATACAATTCACTCCTCAAAAGGATAAGATTTCCTTAAACCTTTTCAAGTTGGTAAAGGAAAATTTCATTTTTTACATATTTAACCTATCTTAAGGTTCAAGGCCACTTCCATTTAGGTCATTTCATGTCCCATCATTCATCATTTTATGTCAATTTCCATTCAATATGAATTTAAATTCAAAAAGGGCGCTTAAGTCACTTTTACAACTTTTTTACAGCAAAACAACAGTTTTTGTACGAAACTGCCTAATAGTTTCATAGCGGAACTGTCAGAAATTAAACTAATTACGCTATGAAAAACTGTTTTCTGGTTTGTCTTGTCAAACTTGATATGAAGTGTTATTTCATGATTGGAGGAGTTAGGGTGAAGGTCATTCGAGTTTGTTAGGGTTAATTCAAAGGTACAAAGCCATGTTCGAGGTCATCATTACCCTTTTTAGCATGCATGGGTCATGATTAGTGCATGAGATGTCATTTAAACAATCAAAACATTACCCAATTAGTATTTTTGTCATACTCTGCTTTATCTTTGCATGAAATTGGATTTCTTGAGAGCTGCTTCATCTAGCCAAGCAGTTTGCTGGCAGATTTAAAGGTTGTGGGTGTCATCAAGCAAGCGAGGCTGAGAAGATATAAAGCACCCATGGCTACAAGGAAGAAAACAAACAAAGGTGGTCATTGCCACAGGTATGAGCCCATGGACATGAATCTTCTCAATGAATACCCAATTTCCATGGAGGTATTCAAAAGAACATGTTGCTTGCAATTCTGTCAAAGGTTGCGGGGTTGTCATCTACAGGTTTCCAATGATTTTGCTAATAGTTTCACAAGAACAACTTCAAAGGTGGGAATGCTAAACCTCACAGTGACACCAGAAAGTGTTTCAATAGCAGGAGGAATCCCTAGAGGAGGGTAATAGTGGTTTAAAGGCATCAAGCTCACCATGCAGGATTGTAAAGAGTTCATCAAACCAGAGCATAGTGAAATTGATCTGACAAATTCTATCCCTAGGAGTTTCATGAAGGACAACTATTCAAAGTTGTTGATGATAATTCAGAAGTATTTTACCTGTGAATGATGATTTCACATGGTCTACTCCTACCACCTTAGGCTTATTCTGCATTTTGTGGGTAAGAGGTCACTTGACTTGCAATTTTAGTTATACATAAGTCTAGGTAAAATGTCAAATAAGTTTCAAGTTAAAACAAAAGGAAATGAAAATTCTCTCTTTCACCATGGTTTGATTAAGCTATTGGTGTTAGAGGAATTGAAGAGACTAGACAAACACTAGACTTCCTTTCCATTCACGAGTGGTTTTAAGTTGATGTTGTCACTCCTAAGGGAGCTTCCAAACCTAGAAATATTTCATCACCAACAGTGGCAGAGGAAGTTGAAGAAGGGAATAGATCATCCCCACCATAACCAGTGAGCATGGAGACAGAGCCTTTGTAGAATATTAAGACACCTAAAACAACACCTGCAAAACAGAAGCAAACAGTCAGTAAACAATGCAGCAAGAGAGTTACTAGGAGCCAAACAATGGTTAAGGGTAACTTAGAGGACATCTTAAATGCAATTGACATTGAAGAAACTCTCATTGTCCAAGAAGAAGACATTGAAGATGGAGAAAGGAAGCCGAAGAAAGGTAAGACAGCTAAAACGTTAGAGTTTGTAGGTGATGATGTTGGTTTCATGTTTCAACCTAGAAAGCCAATGACCAGACATGCAAGAAAGGTCATGGAAAGCAGCAAAGAGACTCAGAAGGTCAGTGAAACTGCTCAGCCACCAAGCATCATAGATCTCTCTTCACCTGCAAAAGAAGAGTTGGTAATCAAACAAAGGAAGGGTAAAGAGAAATTAGTGAAAAATCAGAAATTGAAACCCTTAAAGAGCAATTGAAGGTGGCAGGAGAAAAGATATTAGTTTTGAAGAAAGAGGCAAAGAAGCATAGAGTTGAAAAGGTTCGGTTTGAATAAATGAGGAAAATTTGGGAAGATCAAGTCACAAGTGTTTCAAAGACCTTGGAAAATACAGAAAAGTTGATAAAGTGGACTCAGCCACTAAGAGGAGAGGTCAAGCATATCAAATGGGTTAACTTTCACTTGCAATCCAAGAACAGGGCATTAAAGGGTAAAGTACAAGATCTTCAGGAGCAATGGGACTTGATTCATGAAGAATTGGAAAAGAAAGGTTCGAAGATGACAGTGGTAGAAGAGCCCATAAGTCAACTGATTGTAAATGAGGAGGAAACACCACAGGAGTAGTCAGTTGAGATGTAATATGTCTTATGAGGTTCATTACATGTAGAGAACCCAAATTTTGCTGCTAGAAGTAAGTTTTTGAAGACAATATTGAAAGGAGCAATTTCTGGTTTTTGCACAGTTTCGTAGCGTACCTTAGGCTTGAAGTGAGAAATACACTACGAAAAAACCTGTAGGTGCCTTTTTGCATTTAAAGTCAGTTTTTGCATTTTTTAAGGAGGGGGGTCCATGATGGTAAGGTGTTATGACATGATGAAGATGATGTAACAACAAAGAAGTGAAGGGGATGGATGGAAAAGCCACTTTTCCCACACTACTAAAACTTGCTACGAAATTGTCTTGTTTTCGTAGCAAGCAATTGTTGAAGGATTTTGAGCATCTTAAAAGAAGTTTTTGCCAGCTGAAGACCTCCAACAAATCAGAGGACCTTATCAGTAGATATTTATGACTCAAAGGGAGTTCCATGCAGCGAGGTCATCAGTCAAAACGACATTGAAGATGAAGGACATAAATTACTAAAAGGAATGGTTATGTTCCACAGATTTAGGGGTGCTTTAAATATGTAAAGTGGTGGTGAACTTGGTCATTTGTCTTTCGAGTATGTGATATTCATTGTGTAACCATCATGTAATTGTTTCACAGATAGGATAGAGGAATGTAATAAATAGGAGATAGAATAGTATTAGGAGTTGGTTTCTTTAAAAAGGTAGTTGTCAGTTTTATATTATAAGTTATTGCTTTCAGTTATGAAAGGTGTCATAGGATAATTCGAGGATCTAATCATCATGAAGATCATCCTTATTTTAAAAAATATCTATTTAAAGACAAAACATCGAAGAAGAATGGGTTTGGAGAATATTTGCAAAAAACTGCTACTTATATGTTTTTTACCAATATCAGTAAAACACAAAGTGACATTCTTCTTTATAGACCTAAGATTCTCATGAGGTTTTTGATATCTTATTGATATTTACCTTATGTTTTATCATTTGTAGTATATTTCATCTCTAATTACTCATAATTCATAATATTATGCTCTGACTTCCTTTAGTGGTGAAATGACTGTGTTTTCCTATGTTGTGTGTGTGAGTTGCCTCTGTTAAAAACCTCTATCTACCTCAGCTTCCATGTGAAGAACCACTATCACTGAAACTGTTGATTGTTGACTCCATAAGCCCAATGGTAGCAATCCTGCATTTTTCAACTTACAATCATACAAAACAAGTTAAAATTTCTATAGAGTTAGCCATCTAGTACTATCATTATTCAAAATCATAAATCCCCTTTGAGAGGGCCCTCTCAAACCGAAGAGGCTAATCTTCAGTTAGAAGTGGTTTGAAACAGTTACACCGAGTTGTTTGATGAGCAGCCAATCAAGTTCAATTTGGTGATAACAATGTGGACAAATAATGATAATATTTTTGAGATGCTTCAGTTGCCATATGGACTTGGGAAAGGCTGAAAGAGGAGTGATGATATTTAGCTCACGCAAATTCAGAGGGGCCTGCAATGTTCAAATTTGAGCTATCAAAAAGATGTATGTGACAATTTTCACTTACAAATGGAATTTGTAATGAGATTAAGAAAGAGAAATTATTTCAAAATATCTCACTATCGATGGCAGGTATATAAAAGAAAAGTACTATTTCTAACTATATTGACTATTACATGCTCCCCAGTTGGAGCACTCTGCACAACAATAGTGGAGTTGGCAAAAAGTAAAAATCAAAAATCACACAGAGAGTTGGAAAAAAGTAAATGAACAGCGAAGGCATCTCAAATTAAATGCCCAAAACTATCTGATAGTTGTTGCAAAAATGATGCACATGATTAATCGTCTTATTCCGTGAACTTCAGTTATTACCTGTTCAGTTATTACATGTTCATTGATCAAAAGTAAAAAACAAAAATCATACAGAGATTTGGAAAAAAGTAAATGAACAATGAAGGCATCTCAGATTAAATGCGCAAAACTATCTGGAAGCTGTTGCAAAAACTATGCACGTGATTAATTTTCTTATTCCATGAACTTCAGTTATTACCTATTCATTCATTAGAACTCTAGTAATATGATCAATGGTGAAAAGTACACAAAGTTATTTTGATTAGAACTCTAGCAATATGATTATTAGAACTCTAGTAATATGATCAATGATTCAAAGTATAATTCTCTCTTGAATGACAGGAAAGCTTTAGAATAATATTTATGTTTTAATGATAATTATGTTTTTGAAAACATTTAGTGTCTTGATGATTTTATTTTATTTTATTTTTATTTTTATTGTCCATGAAAACATTTAGTCCTTTATTATTTATATTTTTTTCCCCACTAAATGAGAAATCAGAAGGAAAAGTTGCCATTTTTGGAAAAACTTTAAAAATAATATTTGATTTTTATATTTAAATTAAACTGAAAAATTCATCCAAAATATATTGTTTTTCCAATAAATGAGAAATCAGAGGGAAAAATTGAATTTTTGGAAAAACCTGAAAAGTAATGTTTGCTTTTTATATTTAAAATTAAACTGAAAAATTCATAAAAAAATATTAGCTAAGACTATTATGCAATCGAAAATGACGTAAGGAATAGAAAGTGTAAAGCCAAGCTAGCAAAAACTTAACTAAGAAGCTAAGCCTCGGTTCACCAATTCGAATACTCCCATTGGAAACATTATTTGGGGAGACATCCCCAAACCACATAATATACCTCAGCTTATTCTCCTTCCCCAAGTCCCATTTTTTTATCATTTCCAAGTGATTCCTGAGTTCAATATTTGCATTTTTTTATCATTTTCAAGTGATTCCTGAGTTCAATATTTGCAGCATTGCAGTGTCGTGTTTTGGGCCCAATCTTCGCAACATTGGAATTCTAAATCTCTCGTCTTTCCGAAAATCGATTCCTTATTGTCTGAAAGACCAAAGTTGGTCACAGTAGACAGTAGATCTGCTCATATATTGGGAATTATCTTCTTTTTTTTTCCTGGTTGAAGTTATTGTATACATTCCAACTACTCCTTATCAAAACTTTTAGAAAAGTATGCCAATGATTTAACCTTAGATATAGTTTTGGAAATCTTGTGCTTACATCTAACTTCACTTTTGCTATGGAATTGGATTCGACAGTTCATCATACGACTTCTGTATGTCTCGAATCACAGACCTCTTATTTTAAAAAACCAGATCTCTTATGCTTAATCCTCGATCAATTTTGCTGCATTCTCAATAAAATATTAATCTTAAAATATTTGAGCTTTACTCCAGGTTATAGGGATTTTCTTCCTATACAACTACTCTTATTTATTTATGAAAAATTGTAGTTGAAGTTAAGAATTTGAAAACACTTTTGACATTCAAAACTCGCACCATCAAACATGGAAGAAAACTATAACTATTACAGTGCAGACCATTACCAAACTTTCTGTTTACATATCCAGATATTTGGAGCAACTATTTTGATGTGTTTTTTTTATCATAATAACACATTTTGGTATTTATAATGTTGGTATTTTTTTATGTGGTAGGAAAGTATATTAATTATTATTATGTATTTATTTGTACAATTTGTGTAGTATAATGAAAACTCATTTATCTTAAATTTGCATCTATGAAATATGGGAAATGTTAAAAATTTAATTGTGATGGAAATCTATAATGATGTATATTTGTATATATATAATTTATTTTTTGTTTTATATATATCATTATTGATTTCTCCACTCTTGGAGTCTATGATTATTCACAAAGGCATTATTATAGAGGTTAATTTAACTATCTCTAAGAAAATCGAAAACCCAATTGATATTGTTGATTCCAAAAACTGATATGTCATATAGAATTTTGATCTATTTGCCACAATGCTAAGTTGAGTTAAATTTTTCATTGAATTCAACTAGTACTAAGTTCCATTGCAAATGTCAAATTATACAATATACTAATCAACACTGACAGCTATAAGCCTTTCTTGAAGAAGTAAACACTCTTGCTCATTACCAAATCCTTACAAAAATCTTCTAATCCTGGATTCATAGATCCATTAGACATTTCAATTGCTCTATGGCTTTTCTGGATGAACATATCTAAAAAAACCAATTTTCATTATATAGGAATTTATAGGGCTATATGAGTTTTGTTGTAATCATTACCACAATAAATAGTTTTCATTTAGGGTTTCCAATTCAAAAAAACAATTTTATCCTTTCACAATTATTAGGATTTAAGTCATGGATTTTCTTTTCATGCTAGTAAGCAATAAATTATCATAATTATCAAATTAATAACGTAAAGTGTTTAGTTGCACAACTACGATATTTTAAACATTAATATGTACATGAAAACTATATAAATCCATTTGACCAACAATTCATATTTCTTTAAAACATCGGTGTTCTCATATATTCAAGTCTTTAGAATTGGTAGTTTTCATATGGTCACCTTTAACTAACTTCTATACAATCTTACTGCTAATAATATCACTCATTTTTCTCTTCCATGGATGTTATCTTGTGCATTTTATCATAATGAAAATTTGTCTAGGTACCACATTCTAAATTGAGAAAAGAAGCTTGAAAAAAATTGAAAACACAAATGAGAGTTATGACAAGGTGAAGAAGGAAAATCCACAAACTCATAGAAGATATCTTGGAAGTTTGAAAATGAAAGATGAAGAAAATGTTGCATACTATCTGTTTCATGTGAATGAATTTGTAAACATAATAAGAGGACTTGGAGAGACATTTCAAAAATCGATGGTCCTGGAAAAGGTGTTAAGGTTACTACTCATAAGATTGGATGCCAAGGTCTCTACCATTTAAGAAAATAAGTATTTTCATAAACTAATGATGGATGAGCTGCATGGAATTCTCATCACATATGAAATAAGGGCCAAAAAAAAAAAGGAAATCCAACATAGAAGGAAGAAACTTTCAAAGCATCAAAGAGGAAAAATGGAAATAAATATTGGGATTGTTCCAACAATTTATCATTTATAGAATTATCACAATTTGCAAGGAAACTAAAAATGGGACTAAAAAATTCAAGGAAAACTTTGTTTCAAATGTTTTAACTATGGTAGAGTATGATATTTTGGTTCCAAATTTCCATATGGAAAAAATGAATATATTTGTGATGAAGAAGATATAACAATAAAATTAAAGCTAATAAACACAAAAGAGGAAAATTTATTGATAAGAATAGTTTTTACTCATGGGAGGACAACAACTTGTCTAAAAAAAGTGATGCATATGCTTCTAATATTGATAGCAAAGAATTCTTGTTCATAGCCATTGATAAAAAGCCTATGGGAAAGGAAAATGAAGACAATCTAAAAAATTAGATTTAAAAGATGAAGAAAATGATGAGGAAGTGAATCTTGAGCATGAACTTGTTAGTTCCTTAAAATAAATAGATAGGCTCATATGAAATAATCCAATGAAGAAGAAGAAATAGCATATATATTAAAAGAAGGTTGACCGCCTTGATGACACAAAACCAAAAATGGTTGTCATCCTGAAGAATCAACTTGTAAAGGTAAAAGGGATAGGATAATTAGTGAGAAGACATGTAAAAGGAAGGGAAGAAAATTGAGCGAAGCTAGAAGATAAATTATTTCGTTAAGAGGGTTCTTCCCATTAGTGGATTCTCCCACAGCTAAGATTCATTTAACCTCCATAGACCACTAGTTTATTTCCTACCACAGTGTTAAGTACAATCCATATTTCACATATGTTGCAGTTTGTAGACAACTACTACTCTTTATCATGATTAGATAAAATAATAACCAAGACAAAATAATTTTTTATATGTGATGCTTCAACATCTATTTTTGTGAATACATAGAACATAAACATAAACATAATATCATGGAATATCTTTAACATCATTCCACATGTGTTATAGGAAAATGTTTCACATCTTGTGAGTTGGCCTACAAACTGGATCAATAAACATCCTTTCACTCCTTGACATCATCATGGCACACAACCCTATGCATGAAACACTCATATCCTAGAGGTTATTCCTGAAAAAACCTCGTTTCAATCATTTTAAGGACCAACAGTCCCTGCTCTCCTAATGGAAATCGTTCCCCTACAGGTTGTTGAAATTCAACAAGAAAATGCACCACATACTAGTGTGGAATTCCAGTCGCACATTGGTGAGGAATTCAGTTACACATTACTAGTATTAAATGTTGGCTTCTAATTTGTTTTTCCCTTAAATAAATTGGACAATAGATTGTAATTTCATCTCATAGCAACATGTATTAGTTAACTAAGTCACGAATACTGAGTTAGCTCAATAATTTCGAGTTGAGGATCTAAGATGAGGCATGTAGAGTGATTCTATTATTTTGGGGGTCTAGTTGTAGTTGTAGCACTAGTGTGGTGTGAGTGTAATAAGTTAACTCAAATTAATTGAGTTGAAATTAGTTTAACTAGTTCTAACTGAGTGATGAGCTAGTGAGAGGTCCAGTGAATTAAATTAGATTAATTCACAAGTAGTGATCAATGAGATAACTAATGATTCACTATTATAGCTGCATGCATGCCAGTTCTGATGAAGGCCCAGTTGAGACAGAGGTTAAAGGGAAGATAACTATCAGTTCTATTATTAGCAAATTTTCCGAGTACAATTATAAAGTCACAGGAAGGCCATGATGGATTGTGCAATCAAGGAAGGTTGGATTTCCTATTTAGTAGGGATTTATTTCTCTAGGAATTGTGTGAGCAAGACAGGTTGGAGGAAGGCAAGGAATTGGCTAACTGTTTGTCCAATTTTGCCTAGATCGGTGTGAGACGATTGGTAGAGTGCAAGAGATTCTTGTGAGAAAGAATGCAATGTATTTTTTCATGATTCCTTGACTTAATATACAATAGAGATAGAAGGGTTTTGTGTAGTTGTTTTCCCCAGGAATATCTTGTGGTGTGCAATTGATTTACTTCTTTCTCTTACTTGTGTTTGATTGAGTGATCCTGTTTTATATTCCCCAAATATTCTAGAAGAATTCAGTATCTTGTTTTAGTACATTACATGATCGGATTAAATCCATTGGTATAATGTCTATAATTCTCCAGTATGGCTTGTGTTGATTACCTACATGTTGTTCCACTATGTACATGCATTGGTTCTAGAAATTCGATAAAAATAGAGAAATTATTGAAGCCTATTTTTCCAAAATATTACAGAATTTGTTACAACCATTTACCTCAAACAAAAAAATTGGATCCTATCCTATTTTACTTTGGAGTTTCAACCCTTATCCTTTGATCCCATCCTCCCATCAAGAGTGGATCTCAAGCCCTAGATTGGTATTTGGATAAGAACTACCAACTTACTCCCCTTTACTACATATATGTGGACATCCACAAGCCAGGGGTTGGATTTTGGAGATATAATTATACCCTCAGACTACTACTGTAAAGAGTTAACATTCCATGCATTAGGGTGATTAGAGGTGCACTTTGTGAAAAATAAGGAACAAGTCAACTTGGAGGATCTTTTCTACAAGATCAACTTCTATTTGTGCTTCTAACACCTTCCATTTATATTAATGAAAAGATTTGTTTGTTTTCCTATATGTGATGTTATGATTTCATGTATTTTGATTCCATGTTCATCCATTGAATGGTGTATTTAGATGATGCTACATAGATTTCGTAAATCGTTGGCTTGTGTTGTCTAATTGTGCAAGTTCTAATTTTGGTGATCAGAGCTAGGATTGGAGCATTCAAGCCAAGAAAGGAGTGAATAATGTGTGATATCACAAGTAGGATTCATCCCATTATCTATTTACTTTAAGGAAAATAATAACTACTTTTTCTCTCTGTTTTTCTAGACTAAGCCACCCAGTCTAGTGAAGACACTTCTGTCCGCAGTCATAGATTATGTATAAAAAATTAGCAACTCTGTTGGGGACATGTATATTCCTTTGGGGGTTTCTTTGTCCTTAGTATTTATTTACACCTATTCTTCGAACCTTCAGTTTCATCTTCAGTCAAGAACAAACCTACGAAAACCTTTCATTGAGTCTAAATTGCAAAATTTATGCTGAAACTTATTCTTGACCAACGCTCCCTCTAGTCTAGGGATAGAACATTGCAAATCTGCAGAACCCTCTCTATGCCTTCGTTGAAATGAATTGGTGCCTATTCTCCACCCGCGTTCGCCCCTTTTCATGCATGAATTTTTGTTTTTATTAATTTTGTCTTTGACCATCCTTTTTCCAGTTTCTTTTCCTTGAGTCCTAAGTGTCTTCTAGTCCCTATCAAGCCTCCATTTGGTTTGCATTTGTGTTTGATTGCCTTTGATAAGGATCTCTAAATATTTTCATGTTCTTATCATTAGGTTTCTTGCAAACTCATTTTTTTTTATCATTGGTTGATTGGATGAATTGTTGTTCTAGTTCTAATTCTGAAAATTTTATTTGAATCAGTGATTAAACTTTGCATATTAGTTTTCTTCATTTTCAAAAATTATGAGACTTGAAAAGAAAAATATTTGTATTCGAATTGAGGGTTTTTTGTGTGCATTGAAATTAGAATAGTCTCATTTGAAATGGATTGGATTTTGCAAATTTTTTTGTTGCACATTGTTTGTTGCATACTCTTTATCTCTTCCCTTCCCTAGATAGATTTTCATTGAAAGAGAAAGATTCCATTTCTTCATGCTAGTTTTCATTTTAGAATATTCAAGTGACATTCATGGTGAGCCCCAAAAGTGGAACTTAATCAAAGATAAATAGTAAAATTTATTGAGTCAACCTAAGGACCGTTTGTAACATTAACACAAACATTTAAAGGTCTAGCGTAGAGACATGTTCTGGTGTTGTTAAACATAGGAGTTGTCCTTGTTTTCTAGCATTGCATCCCAGGGGTGAAATCTTATTCCACTTACATTAGTGTATAATATCATTCTCTACATACCTTTGGGCGTGTCCGACGACCCTCCACACACATAAACTATATGGGTCCACTCTCATATAACGATTATGCATTAGACAACAATACTATGGATTCCACTCCCACGTACCATCGAGTATATTTTGGGAGTCCCTTATAGGTTTCTATCCTCTCCATAAGTAACCAAGTTTGTCACCTTGTACACCGGGATACACCAAACACAACATTTATGGAGATTGGCTTTCGTACGTTAAGTCCTTGGTTTTCCAAGGTGTATATTTCAATTCACGATTGCTTGGTTTTCCAAGGTGTATAATGCAATTCTCGATTAATTACCCTCTTTTTTATTTATTCTATGTTAATTTATAAAATTTATTAATCCAACGTGGAAGAACAAAATCCGCCACCCCGTCATTCGCATAGAATGAAAAATAATCCTCCTCTTCCACGAGAGGCTACTCATGGTCATCATCAAAATCATAAGATGTTGCAAACTATTGAATCTAGAATCATTTGTCCCTTTGTGTTTTGAGCCCGATATTACATCTACTCTTGTTGGTGAATATGGTACAATCGAAATAGAATTCCCATAAACCTTATTGCCTGAGGTTCATTAGGGGAATTTTGAGGTCTAAAATGGGCCTCCTAAGGAAATAATAAAATAATAGCTAAACCAATAAACTAATATATATTAATTTTCAATTCACTTTTTGCACCACAATCCATGTAACCATAGTTAAATTCAATTCAAAATTTGTACCAAAATAAAATTAATAAAAAAATTGTATTGATGTGACTATAAATAAGAATGAACTTTTCAAGAAAAATTCATTATCATTGAACAACTAATGCATTTGTCCTTTGTACTTGAATAACTTAAAATATAAATATAAATATAAATCTATAAAATCTTAATTATATTATATGCTATTAATTAAAATTTATATTATTTAAATTGTATAATAACATGTAATTAATATACTATATAAAAATAATATAATATAATATAATAAATGTATAGGGATATGCATTGTTTCCTTCAAGAAATATGAAATGACAATAATATATTTTTATTCAAAAAGTGTGAAATGACATTTATTATGAGTACTTTACTTTGACTTTAAAAGTACTTAGAGCACTACCATGGTTAACCATGAGTTTTTATCCACCATTGAGAATGTGACAAGTACCTTTAACTCAAGCAATGCCACCTCAACCATTAGGGATGATGTCATCCCCTAAAATGTGATGGTTCTCATAAAGTGAATTTTGATTGTACATTTTCCTTAGGAGGCCCATTTTAGACCTCAAAATTCCCCTAATGCTTGAACCTCACTTTCCCGATCATATACCTTAATTCTTGAGGTTGTTGAACCTAAAGAGCCTTAGCCATCTTCACCAGTTACTTCAGTTCCTTCCCCTTATATCTTACTTTGTACTAGACATAACCTCCACCTATATATATTAGACCTAACAGTGAACCTCTTCCATACAGACTTATGAGTATTGAAGAGATCCCGAAAGAAGAGCCTTTTCCTTCTACTCTTGTTCATTGCAGTGGACTCTATTTTTATCATATTGATCATATTCCTCCTCTTTAGACTCTAGCACAAACTCGTTTACCTGAGTCTTTGGAATCACCTATGGATCGCTCATGGAAATATTCATTGGGTTTGTTAACCATGACTGGATCTAATTTTATCTCTTAGCTTGTGTCCACCACTATGGTTGAGACATAAAATTTTGTTTCCTCATCTATGTTTACGACATCACCAGAAACGCATCTGTATGGTGACCCATCCATACCACTTGATTATTAATATTTATCTGGTACATTTTTTGGTGCTACTTCCAGTCCTTGGACCTCTCCCATGTCATCTAATTTGGGCTTTCCATCTGGTACTTCTCTTATGAATGCCACTCAATCTAGTCCTCCTCCTCCACCTACACCTAAAATTGAGCATCAAGCTATCCCTTATGTTAGTGGGGAAGGTTATCTTCAATAGCCTAACTATGCTTATGTTTGGTACCCTCCATGTGGATCACAGTTGCCTCCATCATCCCCTCCTCCTTTAGAAAGGGGGAAACCTATTTTTGGTATACCTCAGGTTGGTAATCAACCTTATTATAATCCTCCTTATCCTAGAATGGCTGCTAGTTTTTTGAAACCTACTTTTCCCATCCCACTTGGTTCATTTTGGGACTGATTGTTGAATCAAGAACCTCTACCATATTCATCTCAAATTCATATCTATCCATTTGTACCCCAAAAAGCTCAAACATTTGTAATCCTACCTTTGTAGGATGTTGTTTCATCACAACCTATTCTGTCAGTATCTGGTACCTCTGAGGTTCTGCTCAGTCAGCCTTTACAACATACCTTACAATCTCAACTGCCTGGATAAGGTAATATTCAAATTATAATAGTACAAATGTGTATAATATGGTGCAGTCCCAATTGAACCCACCTTATGTCGAGATTATGAAAAATACCAAGGGGCAACAATATATACCCTATTAGGGAATTCCTCAAGTGTATTTTCAAGGAAAATACATCCAAACCCAACCATTAGAGCCTTTGAAAGGTTATAATGGAACTGGTCAACAAGGTTATGCGTATGCTGGTTACCAGAGTCTTTATTCTACTACCTAGGTTCCTTCTTATTAGAAATCTCCTTATCTAGGATGAAATTACCTGTTGCTCAATCTATTCCTTCTTATCGAGGATATCCTTCACCAAATTTCAACCAATAGTTACCTTTTGTAGCGACTCTTGAATTTCCATATTTGACTCGGCTTACCAACAATCCCATTTCCATTGGGGAATTTTTGAGGTCTTAAATGGGCCTCGTAAGGAAATTATAAAATAATAGTGGAAATAATAAAACAATATTATATTACATCATCATATTTTATAGGGAAAAAAGAAAAAAACTACTTTTTCAACTCGTATTTTCAACTTTTCTCCCTACGGGTTTACTCAAATTTCAAGTGGGAATACTCATTGGATGCATAATTTGATTCCTCATCGGAGGAGTACCCATTTTGCATAATTTTGATGGACCCTGCTACATTAAAAAGGAGAAATACATGGAAAACATGATTGCAATCACATTTTTCATATATTTCTAATTTTTCGTGTAGCAGAGTCCATCAAAAGTATGGAACATGGGTACTCCTTGGATGAAGAATTAAATTTTGAATTCAAAAAGTAATCCCACTAGAAATTTGAGTAAAACCTTATGGAGATAAGTTGAAAATAGAAGTTGAAAAAATAGTTTTATTATTTTATTATTTTTTAATCTTTTTACTCTTTTACCCCAAAAATGGTGAATCATCCCCCATGGTTGACATCTTTATCTTGAATCCTATTGGTTCTTATAAATTTTAGTTTGGTTGTACATTTTTTCTTAGGAGGCCTATTTTAGTCCTCAACAATTCTCTTATGTCATTCACCCTAGTGGCCAATAATTCCAACCAAATTTTCTTCTGATATCCCAAAATTTAATGGAATCCTAGAGAAGACCCATCAACCCATGTCATGTTGTATCATATGTGGTGTTCTTCGGACTCCCTTAATGATGATTGCATACGCTTACATCTTTTCTAATGTACTCTTATAGGTACCACAACTAAATGGTATGTTGAGTTACCTAGAGCTTCGTTTCACGATTTCAATTCCTTAGCTACCACATTCCTCACACATTTCCAGTTTCCCATCTAGTATGAAACTGGAATGGAAATTATGACCAAATTCAAACAAGATAAACATATTCACATTTACGATCACATTCATGAGTGGTGGTGTCATCGCTGGTTGGTTAAGAGCTTTGTTAGAGAACGATTATTAGTGTAATGGTTCATTAAATCCCCATTTCCATCTATCACAAAGGATGTATCCAAAGGAGGAGTCGTAACTGAAGAGAAACTAATTTCTCATGCTTAGCATTTGGACCTCATCTAAACCCAATCTGGCACGCTGTGTGAAAATATATCAAACCTTGCAAGACTGTTGAGCATTGTTCCTTCCACTCCTGGTAAATAATCTCATGTTATCGATGGCATCATTTGTTCTTCCAGTTTGCAGATATTGAGAAAAAAATCTGGTTCTACTCTCACTTATTCTACCCAACACTCTTCATCCAATCCTCCTGCAACTTCTTCTTCTAAGATAAATTTAGTTTCATATGATAAATGAAAATATCAACAACAACCAGGAAGTAAGAAGACAGGGAAAGGAAAAAAGAAGAAATATTATTCATCGTGGGATAGACAAACAAATTTTCCCTATGAGAAGAAACAAAAATCTCGATACCCATTCTTGATTTGCAATGAGAAGCACTTTACTCATGATTTTCCTCAC
The DNA here is from genome assembly GCA_034641835.2 of Pinus albicaulis. Taxonomy (NCBI): domain Eukaryota; kingdom Viridiplantae; phylum Streptophyta; class Pinopsida; order Pinales; family Pinaceae; genus Pinus; species Pinus albicaulis. The sequence goes on along the minus strand of CM076583.1, from coordinate 1,112,778,768 downwards.
CACGTGGAAGTGAATCAGTTTTTGAAATCTTCCACTGCTCCCGTTGTGTTAACCGACCCGTTTCCCAATCACGAGACCCATATGCTTTCTCGGGACTCATCTTCCTCTAACATAATTTTAATTCTTTCTTCTGAGAATCATAAATATGATGTTATGGTGGATACTTGGAACAAGGAATATGGTAATGCTATTGATCAACCTGCCAATTTGGCATCACCTCCATTCGATCCTCATCCACCTTCGATTCTTACAGAGTTAACTAATAAGCCTCGTACGACTTTATTCATAACCATCATGCCAGGGTTACTCAAAATTACAATTTAGTTGAGGACTTGGCTCATTCCCCATCAACTATGTCAACCCTCGAGGTGTTGTAAAACCGCCCCATCTAGAAAAATGTTTTGCTCTTAGCTATAAGATGTGTGGATCCTTTGGAGTCTAACCTTGTTGTTTTCAATCACGAGAACTATTCCCCTCAACTTCCATATCAATTTTCCTTTATGATTGAGTTTTTCTTCCGTGGTAGGAACATTCATCATTCTATTATGGATGAGTGAGCCTAAACCCACATCATCTCTATGTCTTTCTAGAAGGCGACTAGTTCTCCTCAACTGAGTTAGTCATCCACCACATTGAGAGATTTTGATGGAAGAACATATAAGCCTTGTGGTATTCTAAATTATTTACAAGAAGAACTAGGAGGGATGAACGTATCTATAGAAGTATAATTTATCGACAGACCTCTTGATTATAATCTTATACAAGGTCGCATGTGGGTTTACTCCATGGTTATAGTTGTTTCAACTTATTTTTGTATGGTCGCCTTTCCTCATAATGTCAGGATCATGGCCATCGACCAAGTCACATTTTTTTCCTTTGATTCGCATGTTATTGGAATTTTCCCACTCATAAGGGAATCCCTACACTCTTATCAGCGTGTCGGGGTTGGAAAATTGAAGGACTCCTCACTCATGGGGACTTTTTCTTGTCCTCCTCCTCCTCTTCCCAAAAACTCATCTTCGGATTATTTTATCAACATGATATCGTCTTCTACTGTACACACTGATTCATGGATAATACCAGACAAAACCGACATCAACAGTTTTGGTGACGAAATGGCACTTAGCCGTATTGAACTTGATTACGAAGCTATATATTTGGCTTATGTGACTCATACCTTTTCCTCGATCAATTGGTTCAATCGATCATTATATTACAGCACATCTTCTGATCCATTCTCTCATGTATTTTCTACTAACAAGAGCATGATGGAGATCATGATTCCAAACGACGTGCCATGGGATGATCATCACCATTATTCCTCCTTACCAAATTCCATTGAGGGTAATCTCAGTGATGTTTATCTACTGAATTTAATCATATCTTTTATGAGTTATTTTTATATCCATGAAGTCAATTCAGAGAGGAATCTCTTGAATATATAAGAGACGATACCTCTTAACATTTTTGTTAAACTAGGTGCTGTAAAAAATCTACACAATGGTGCATCTTGCTCTCCATCCGAGATTGAGACTTACAAAACAAAAAGTAAGAATTTTAGGATGTATTTTACTGGACCTATGAGGAGATCTCAGGTATCAACCCAAATATAGTAGTGCATAAAATTGAAACGTATCATGATGCTAAACCAGTCTCGAAATACCTCTACCTGGTCCATCCAAAGAACATTATCATGATTAAGAGTGAAATTGAAAAACTCCATCGTGCTCGTTTCATCTGTCCCATTCCTCTCACTGATTGGGTGTCTAATGTCATCTATGTTATGAATAAATAAGGGACTATCCAAGTGTGTTTCGATTATCAGGATGTGAATCATGTTTTTCCTAAGGAAAAATAAATAATCTCATTCATCGACCAAAGTTTTGATGACTGCGCTAGTTGTGAAATCATTTCATTCCTGGATGGTTTCTCTCGATATAACCAAGTCAAAATTATCTCAGTGGATCAACCTAAAACTACATTTATTTGTCCCTTAGGTACATTTTCCTACAAGAAACTCCCATTTGGTCTGAAGAATCTTGGGGCTATGTATTACTTACTTTTTCATGATATTAAAAATACCATGCAACCCTATTTGGATGATCTCCTTGCTCATTCTAAGCATTAAGGTGATCCCCCAATGCATCTCAGGTCCATTTTATTACAGCGTAGATACTATAATATTATATTGAATCCACACAAATGTGTTTTCTACATGAGTTATGAAAGACTTCTAGGTTTTCTTATTTCAAAACAAGGAATTTGTATTGATCCTCTGAAAGTACAAGAAATCATTGATGTGCATGCACCTTATTCGCTCATTCAGCTTCAACGACATCAAGGGATAGCTAACTTCCTACGACGACTCATCCCTAATTATGATGAGTTGACCAAATGATTCACTCGCCTATTTAAGAAAGGGGTCCCTTCCATTGGGATAATGTATCTCAAAAATCATTTCATGCCCTTAAAGGTGTACTGGTTCGAGCATCCCTATTGTATCCCCTTGATTACCAGCGTGACTATTTCCTCTACCTCGATGCTTCCATTTCTACTATAGAAATGGTATCGATCCAAGAAGACCATGTAGGGATAGAACACCTCATATATTACTTAAGTCGGAATCTCAAAGATAACAATATCAGTTATACTCATGTAGAAAATTTTAAGTGGTCTAAAGGTTTCTCCATTACATCTTACTCCAGAAAACTATGGTTGTTTCATATTTCAACCTTATGACATAAATTTTGTCACGTCAATTCGTGGGGGGGGGGAAATACTCTAAATGGATCATCATTCTGCAAGAGTTTGACCTTGAATTCATAAAATCCAAGTAAAAAAGATCCTTGGTTTTCACTAAAGTTATGTGCAACCTTCCTTCCCCTGATTATGAATAGACATATGATGATTATATCACTAACGAGGCGTTGTTTTTTATTTTGTCATCTGACCCATGGTATGGAGACATTCTTATTTATCTCCAAATCCATAATTTCTGGTCTGCTAACTTTTGCTCTGAGTAGCGACATATTTGATACCAAGCCAAAGATTGAATCCTCATTGGAGGCACTCTTTGTCGATGTGATATCGATATGATTATAAGAAGGTGCCTCACACATGAGGACAATGAGAAATTCCTTAATGAATGCCACTCGAGGGAATGTGGTGGTCATTTATTTATCTATGCTACAACATAGAATATCTTACGTGCTGGTTACTTCTCTCCCATTATTTTCTAATATTGTATTCTTGCCATCCAGAAGTGTCATGCATGGCAAATTTATGATCGTAGCACCCGTGCTTTGCCCACTCCATTGCATCCCATTATCGTCATTGGACCATTTGCGAAATGGGGTATCGAATTTATGACATGTAACCCTCACTCGGCTAAGGGGCCTAGTTATATCATTTCCGTGATAGATTATTTTACCAAATGGGTTGAGGTAATGCCTATATATAACAATACTGTCGAAACGGATGCATATTTCATTTCCAATCACGTTATCTCATAGTTTGGTGTTCCACAAGCCATAGTTACACATCATGGAAATAATTTCTGAAATCATATGTTGATTGAACTAACTTCTAAGCTAGGACTTTCCCATGAAAGTTCCACAACCTATTATCCTAAGGATAATGCACAGGTTAAAGCTATCAAAAAATTAAGACCATGCTTCAACGTATGATAGGGATCCACCAATCGAATTGGAATTTTTTTATCTATGATTCCTTGTGGGCACCCCGAACCTCGATGAGGACTTCTACTAGATTTACACCCTTTCATTTGGTTTATGCTATGGAATCCTTACTCTTAATCGAATGCGATATTCCATGATCTTAAAATGGAGGATCGTCCTCTGACACTTTGAAAACTTTTAAGATGGGTCTTCAAAACAACCTGTTTGTTTGGTTATACTTCAAGCATGAATTAGTTCTCATGTGCACATTAATTATAATAAACATAACACATATAATTCAAGTAACCATCTAGAATAACAACACAAAGTTTGATGACAAAGATCACCTCTCCTGGGCTACGTCGCCAGACCTTGTTCAAAAGGCTAGGTTGCTCATATTCTAGTCTTAAGAATGAGGTACATCAATATGCCTATTACAATGTGGGGATTTCCACTTCAAGGAGATGTTCTCCTACAGAGAACTCTCACAAAACTACATGAAAACTTGCAATCGCCATTTCCACTACAACAATATAGAGAGTCTCCTACAATGACTCTAAGCCTCAACTAGAAATGAGAAATCCTGCATCAATAAGGACATAATTCAATTACTTGCGTCAACTTGACTTGGATATAAAAACTTTCATGTAATGAATTATAAAGATTTGGTTGCCACAACTATCGAACGGACTCTGTAGGTGTCCAAAGCAAACCAAAACCCCTGTTTCGGTTCTTCAAGCACTCTATTTGGCTTCTGTATTACCTCAAAATGCCAATTTCCAATTGTTATTCAGAAGCTAGCTCACAACTTCACTTCCCCTTACTTTTCTCTTCATTTGTTGCATTAGCCATTTTATATTACTCTAGAACTCTAACTTTAGAGTTTGGTTGTAACAATGTTGCAAACATAGAAAATTGAAACTATTTTAGCAATTTAAATTAATTCGAATGCAACCATATATCAAAAATAGTATAAAACCATATCATATGGTTATATTGTTACATCCATATATATGGTATCAAATTATTGGACCAACGGAATTTTATAGATCAAAACCATGGTGCATTTTGTTAAATATACGATTTTTACCATAGTCATGGCGTATCAGTCATTGGACTGGCAGATGTATGTTTCTTGACCCATGGCACATTGCATTTATTCATATAAATAATTATGGCAAATAAACCTTCGGACTTATGGTAATTCCCCATGTGGCTTGTGGTTGCAGCATGTACCAACTTTGGAATACCATATTGTCTAGTCATTGGACAACTCTGCCATATCTATGGCATCTCAATATTTCCACCAGCACTGACACGTCGACCCTCGTGGCATGTACTATTCACAACCCCGTATCACATATAACATACTTCCAAAAGTCATATGTTAACCCTCCATGTGGGATCAGACCTTTCGGTTTGTTTGCATGGTGGCATGATCTGGTGCTTTAATGTGGAAACTTTTCCAACTCCGCGCTAGATCTTTGCAAACTCTGCTATGTTTTTGTGGAGTCTTATTATCATTTTGGAGCTTCGATACATATATCTTTGGTTTTTGTAGGGCCGCCGGGTTTACGGGCTCTACCAACCCTTCCCCACTTATGCCAAACATTAATATTTAAATATAATTTTATGCACTCAATTCTTAACAAGGAGCATATTTTGGCATGATGGTGGAGCGTTGTGGTGTTGATAGTTAGGTCCGCGGTTAAAATATATTGAAGGCCTTGCAGACCCATAAAATTTTTTATTATGGTACAGAGAGGCCACGTGGTGGCCATTCATTGGCCCACGTGGCACTCCATTATTTTCTAATTAAAAATCGACCAACCAATCACAAACTTGAAATTTTGACAAAACATAAGGAGACACTTGGGGGAATCGGAATGCACCATGTGTCTATTGGAACCACAAGCTTTGACTAGTGGATCCACGAGTTTACTGTTGACCTTGACCAGGTGATTTTGAATTTTGTCTAGCATGGACCTGAACTTTGACTGTGTGATTTCTCCCTCATACGGAGGCCATTTTGTGAACCGAATATACCATCAGAATCAACGCGAAGAGCACTTTGACTTGGCGCTGGTTTCATGAGCATATGAGAATGTTTATTTTTGAGCATGTTGGGATCTTATGTAATATATTACCATCCTAGTCTTCAAAAAAAAGGTTGTACGTCTCTTATGAACATCGTTGTCTGAAAATATTACATAGCCAATATGACTAATCTCAATCAAGATCCATCTGGATCATACCTCCCAACTAAAATACTTTTAGGCCACCAAATGTTTATTACATAAGGAATTTATTACATCAATTATTAGTACATAGACTGTCTAGACCTTATTACAAACTCAACTAGACTTACTGATGTGATGACAAATCAGAGAAACACTATTAAACATAAGGTATGAAATATGTCCAATTCGAAGTAACCAATTTCTCTAGAGACTTACATTCTTCCTTGCTAGTTTTTTTTGCTTCACCTTGTCCTAATTGTGTTGTTGTCAATTCACATGTGAGATTTGAATTTCTTTCATCTTACATTGTGAACAAACTCTTTCTCATGAATCTGCAACAATCATCTTCTTCCTCGATTTCTGTTTTGATGATGTTGATTCCTTCCTTCACTGTATCAAAGTCTTTCCTACACTTTTCTTTACTTGTAGGGTATCCTTCCGCGGACTACTCCTGCTAGCATGCACCTCCTTTTTTTAAACCTTATGCTTCCATCATTCCACTACGAAATGGTTGTTACTTCCACATAAATTACATGGATATGTCCTTTTAACAATCTTCATAATGAAATTTTGATTAAAAGACTCACCTTCTGTATCAATGTTATAATAACTCATATGCTTACCTTTACGATCCTGTAGCTTTTTTGGAATTTTCTATGGATGTAATGACCAACATCGATCTGCTATGTGACCCTTATATCCACAATAGTCACATGTTGACTGGTAAATCCTAATCTTTCGTATTGGGGTCTTTCCTGAATTGATATTGGTTGGAGTCTACCTTGGCCATGCTTGTTGAGGCCTTGTCCTTGTTGATATCCCATTTTTTTCATCAAATTAATACCCATTCATTTGGTATGTTTCTCTAAATATCCAATCTCATGATCGATTTAAGACTCTTACTTCTCTGTCTCTGAACCATTTCCATGAGATGTTAGTACGTAATAAATTTCCTCAGAAGGTGAGGAAAAAGTACCAATTACTTCTTCCATTGACTGTGCTTTTGATATAGCAGATGGAGATGAACTATCTTCATCTAACTGATTAAGTGTATATACTTCATTGTCTTTGTAATATTCCAAAAATTTAGCTTTCAAATAAAAGGAATATTATAGTTTGTTTCATCACTAGGTAGGTGAATAAGTGGGTAGGGAGGCCCATAAATCTCCTTAGAAGGAAAAATAAAACTCCTAATGTGAAAGGAGGAAGAATAAGAAGCTAGATTAAGCACCTTTGGGTGCGAATTGGAGGGGATACATGTTGAATTGGTCAACTTTGACCAAATCAACAACATTGTCATGGAGGAGTGGAATTTATGATGAGACAACACAGTTTTAGTGCAGGACAACTTCATGAGCTTAGTGGAAAGTATGGATGGAACCCAATGTGAGAAGGCTCACATACTATATATGGAGGGGATGGCAGCCATTGTTATTCATGTTTTAGATTATCATTTTGATATTGGTCTGTTTAGACTCTGCATCCTTTAGCTGTTTAGCAGGGTTTGATATGTTGTTTAGCACAAGGGTGTTCCTTATCAGAAATCCCTACCTCATCCTCAGGGAAGGAGAGGTTCATTGGGATGCATTTCCTCATTTAGGAATTCTAGACAAGCTACCTCCTTCAGCTACAGTGCAGTTTCTGTTTAGATCTGGGTTGTGTTGCAGGGTGAAGAAAATGAGGATCACATTCAGCCAATTTCGGGCTTGTTTTTCAATGGAGGGGTAGCCTATGCATTTGAGGATCAGCGAGGAGGGATCCTAGGCATATTTCTACATTTTTGGCATCAAGACAACCATCTACCATCCCTCACAGCGTAGTTACAAACCAGATCTACGTTATTTTTAGAGGCAGTTGTTGGGAGGGTTCATTGAGCTCATCAGGAGGGTCTATTTCTGAATGGAGGGATCAACCTTCTATTGAGAAATACCATTGGAGGAGGACATTATCATTTCAGATCTGTCATAGCCTCATTCTATTCAGTTTCAGTTTGCAGTGACATATCAACCCTAGGATTATTACCACATTGTATATTTTTGTTGGTATTTCTAGCAATGTTTCCTGGGTGGCTAGAAATCATGTATTAGAGCCCACATCTTCTTTCCTGGGAATTGATTTTGTAATTATCAGCCATATTACATTAATGTATATTTACATCAGTAGCTACACTGGTATATACAACATTTTCACTGCTTTCTGGTATTCTATAAAATAGCAGCAACTCATGTGCTTATTGTTCTAGTCATTGGAGGCTTGTTCTTATTGCTTGAGTGGTTTGACCCTTAAGATATTTTTTTATATTGTTGCTGATATATAAATAAATTGATGGTTTCATATTGATCCCTCTTATGATACGTTCATATTTTTTATGTTTACATTATTATGTCTTATATTGCTGCTATTTCCATTTTGGAATATTACAATGGTATCGGAGCATAATCTTGGCTCAGCCTGTGCATGCAAGAAATTATGCCATTAGGAGGAGAAGCTTCTCATAGGAAGGAGAAGTTGTATAGAAGAAACAAAGGCATGACTCCATTATTTGGAGAAATGAAGGAAGAGAGGATCTTCGAGCTTCTTTTCCAAACTATGAAAAATATCAAGGAGATGAAAGGGGAGAGGTGTGGAAAATTTCCAAGAGGGTTTGAAAGAAAAGCAAGCCCTAGATATTGACATGATGGGTGTGTAAATTCAGCCACACATGCATATCCACAGCGCAGTTTATTTCCCACATTCACTACAAGATAAATGGAGGAAGAAGATGCACCCAAGGAGGAGACCTTGAGTGACTATCTTCAGGAGTATGAGTCTCATTCTTGGAGATTCAAAGAGCACTTGGACTTCCAAGGATTTTTCCAACTCAAGGAAGATAGAAGATCTAGCAACTATAATAGAAGCAAGAGAGGTACAATCTTTCTATCTAACTTTGATGGATCAGCAAGGTGCACAACCAAGGCTCGGGTGAAGGAGCTAGATTCCTATTTTCTGCTACACCAAATCTCAGAAAAGGAGGCCATTAGAGTAGTAGTGTTACACCTTAAAGGTATGGCCCATGATTGCTGGTTTTATAGTTGTGCTTCATTTCATCATGAAAATGTATCTACTTATGAAATTTTCACTAGGAGGTTAGTGAAAATATTTGATGCAAAACATTCTGAAACATCCTTGGTTGAGCTAGCCAAGCCTAAACAAACAAAAATTTTGCATGAGTCGGAAGGATATATAAACCCAACTCCACTCCATATTTATGTTGAAGGGGATAAAAACATGCATAATACCTTGCCACGGGAAAGATCCCCACTTCTTGAAGAGCCCTCTTCTATGGATGAAGACATGGAGATTCCTACTTCAAGGGAAGACCAAGATCTAGGGTCTCTCTTTGATGATGAGGCATTCTCAAATATTGGTGAAGAGGATGAGCAAAGAAGGGCTAACAACTTTGTACCATTAGGAGAAGATCCATCACCACATGGAGGTGGAAAGGGAGATATTGCTTCTATTAGAGGAGCCCTTGTGTCTTTGGAAGGAGTTCCAAATGATCTAACATGTGGGGACCAAAGCACAATTTCGGATCAGCATGCATCAGTTTTTGTGGATTGTGAAACTTAGCAGGTGGAATGAGGAGAAGAGGAAAACGATCAGCATCAAGGGATGATGAGCATCCACCCTTATCTATTTTAGGAGGTTTCTGCACAGAAGAAGGAGACTGTATTGCGCAATGAGAGGAGGGACAAATCAGTCCACTCATATATACAATCTGCTTTAGATCTTGATGTCTCACTCCATGGAGGCATTCCACCTGGGAGGCCACCAGATCTAGAGTTGGTGAGAGACATATTACCATCTGGTTCCAAAATATATTATGTGATTTCCAAGAAGATTTATACTTAAAATGTTATGGATCACAGAAGCTTGCACTCTCAATCTTACCATTTGGTCCACCACTCTTAGATTCCAGAGGGATGGATACCTTGGAGGGGTCTAGTACAACGCAGAGAGTCTAGGGTAGACTCAAGGAGGAGGGATACACTCTCCCATTTTCAGCATTACCCACACTCACTACATATGTTGCACTGACAGAAGTTGTTACAGTATCCATGGATTTGGAGAAACAGAGGGTACTTCCCTTGAGGAATTAATCCTCCATGTATTGGAGTATATAGAGGCCAATCATGCTCACATTGGCCAATTTCAGGAGGATCTTTTTTTATGGTAGCTTCTCATGGGAGGACAACTTCCAAGGGTCACCACTTCTAGTTGAGCATGAGAAGTTGCATGATGGGCATGGCAGCACTTTGAAGGATGAATTTGTCATGAGGGATGTCAAAGGAAATGACAACATCATATGGGGAGCTTCACATTTCAAATCTTCAATGTTTTCTCTTAGGAGGATTGATCCATATTGGAGGTCTCAACTTTTGGTAGATTACTCCAAGGATATTGGTGCTTGCATGATTCTTGATGACCCGGAGGGAGATGATATATACATGGTAGATGATGGGGTCATCTATTCTTATGGAAGATTCTTCTTGACTAGAGCTTCTAAGCTCAAGGAGAAGTTGTTACATGCGTCACTTGTGGACTTTCTTTCTATGCACCTTGATGCATATCATTCCTTGATGGAGGAGTTCACTTGGGAGGGAATCCAACAGGATGTATATCAGCATATGGAGATATGCATAGCCCGGATGATGATGGAGAGGTTGTCCCAACTACTTCCCTACTCATTGAGTGTGAGGGATAACTTTCACTTAAGCCATTTTAGCTCAATGACCAAGGTACATAGTAGAGGATGTACATTTATGCATTATGATTTGTACTCTTTTACTTTTTGTGAGCAGCATATTGTACCAAGGAGTATCATTCCTTATTTTATATTGTATTTTGATGTACTTGAGGCCATTTTCAGTGTTGATGTTGGCCATTCTATTGGTGGTTTGTGGGAGAGGCCACATGATTCTTGGTGTGCACTATTGGCACCATACTTTACTTTTATGATCTCATCTTGTACGATGATTGTGGTAGCAAACAAGTGGCTAAAGAGACACTTGTTATAATTTTTTCTGAGGCAAGTAGGGGATGCACTGCTCTAGTTCCACAAGTGGGACCATGATCTACCTCCCAGTTGTTATATGGCAGCTTGTTTTTATTTGCTTTTGCTTCCATATATTGATGATGTTCTTGTTCTTATGGGAAGCTTTGTTGGGAGGATAGCACAAGAGTTGGAGGTGACCATTGGGAGTATGATTCTCCATACTTCATATGTTGAATGTTTCAGGAGAAACAATGGGCAGACCATGATTTCCACACTACATATGTTGTCTTCATGTGGGGGGGCCATTTGGAGAACTTGAGTTCTTGGGAGAGGCACTTCATGGATGTTTTGATTGGTAGGGTAACTTGGGTCATACTTGCAGACCATAATATTTCAGCCCAAGTTCAGCAGCAACCCCATACATATCCTAAATGGAGATAGAATCAACATGAGTGGGAAAATCTAATCTCTCCATATAGCCCCAATACATTGCATGAACCTGGGGTTGAGGATTTCTTTGATGAGCTACCTAGAATGGATCATTTCATTTGGATGATAGCATGGGTATCAAAGTCTCTCTTTGGGAATGCGATCCCCTATGTTTTTCATTGCTCCTACCTTGAGGATGCCATTGGATAGCAAGAAGGTTTCCACTTACACCTTCCACTTTCTCATGGTGTGAGCCATGTGGGGTTGCATACTTGGGAGGAACCATTGGAGGGAAGATTTATTGCAGATTATTTTGAGCAGTGGTGGGGACTATTGATGAGGAGGCCAAGAGAGGAGGAGGGGAGGAATTTTGCTCCACATTTACATTTTTTTAAGGACAAAAAAAATTTGGAGGGGAGGGTTGTAATATTCCAAAAAATTAGCTTTCAACTAAATGGAATATCATTGTTTGTTTCATCACTAGGTAGGTGAATAAGTGGGTAGGGAGGCCCATAAATCTCCTTAGAAGGAAAAATAATACTCCTACTGTGAAAGGAGGAAGAATAAGAAGCTGGATTAAGCACCTTTGGGTGTGAATTGGAGGGGATACATGTTGAATAGGTCAACTTTGACCAAATCAATAGCGCTCTCATGGAGGAGTGGCATTTATGATGAGATAGCGCAGTTTTAGTGGAGGACAACTTGCACGATCTTAGTGGAAAGTATGGAGGGACCCAATGTTAGAAGGCTCACATACTATATATGGAGGGGATGGTAGCCATTGTTATTCATGTTTTAGATTATCATTTTGATATTTGTCTGTTTAGATTTTGCATCCTTTAGCTGTTTAGCAGGGTTTGTTGTGTTGTTTAGCACAAGGGTGTTCCTAAATGGGAATCCCTACCTCATCCTCAGGGAAGGAGAGGTTCATTGGGATACATTTCCTCATTCCAACATTCTAGCCAAGCTACTTTTTTCATCTACAGTGCAGTTTGTGTTTAGAGCTGGGTTGTGTTGGAGCATGTAGTAAAGGAGGATCACATTCAGCCAATTCTGGGCTTGTTTTTCAGTGGAGGGGTAGCCTATCCATTGGAGGATAAACAAGGAGGGCTCATGGGCATATTTCTAAATTTTTTGCATCAGGAAAACCATATACCATCCCTCACAGCATAGTTACAAACCAGATCTGTGTTATTTTTAGAGGCAGTTGCTGGGAGGGTTCATTGAGCTCATCAGGAGGGTCTATTTCTGAATGGAGGGATAAGCATTCTATTGAGAAATACTATTGGAGGAGGACATTATCATTTTAGATCTGTCATAGCCTCATTCTATTCAGTTTCAGTTTGCAGTGACATATCAACCCTAGGGTTATTGTCACATTGTATATTTTTGTTGGTATTTCTAGCAATCTTTCTTGGGTTGGCTAGAAATCATGTATTACAGCCCACATCTCCTTTCCTGGGAATTTTTTTTTGTATCTATCAGCCATATTCCATTAATGTATGTTTAAAGTAGCAGCTACACTGATATATACAACATTGTCACTACTTTTTGACATTCTATACAGTAGCAGCAACTCATGTTCTTATTTTTCTAATCATTGGAGGCTTGTTCTTATTGCTTGAGTGGCTTGAACCCCAAGATATTTTTGTATATTGTTGTTGATATATGAATAAATTGATGGTTTCATATTGATCCCTCTTATGATATGTTCATAGTTGTTGTGTTTACATTATTATTTCTTATATTGCTTCTATTTCCATTTTGGAATATTACAGTCTCCAATAATGTATGGACTTCGATATGAGAGACTTCCTCTATTTTGATATCCCTCCATGGCTTCAATCTTCGCTTCTAGTATTTGTTTCTCTTCTTGCAAATCTTACACCATGTGTCACAATGCAGCGTTCTCATGCTGGTATTGCTGATTGAATTCTTCCAATTCTTGAAACCGAATATTCTTTGTGATTTTACCCATCCTTGAAATCTGGTAAGAACCTTATCTGATACCAAAAGTGATCTAAAAAGGAGGATCATCTTCTGACACTTTGAAAAATTTTAAGATGGTTCTTCAAAACAACCTGTTTTTTTTGTGATCATTCAAGCATGAATTAGTTCACATGTGCAATATAATTATAAAACATAACACATATAATTCAAGCAGAAATTTGAAGGAACAACACAGTTTTTGATGATGGATTTCACCCCTCCTAGGCTACGCCTCCAGGCCCTACTCAAAATGCTAGTCCTCTCATATTTCAGTGTTAAGAATGGGGTACATCAATATGGTGATTACTATGTGGCAATTTCCCCTTCAAGGAAATGTTCTCCTGTAGATAACTCTCACAAAACTACATGACAAGTTGCAATTTCCATGTCAAATACAACAATACAGGGAGTCTCCTACAATGACTCTAAGCCTCAACTGAAAATGAAAAATCCTACATCAATAAGGACATAATAAAATTACTTGCCTCAACTTGACATGGAGAGACAAAATTCCATGTATTGAATTTTAAAGAGTCAGTTGCTGCAACTATTGAACAAACTCTTCTCGTGTGTCCAGAGCGCACCAGAACCCATGTTTTTATTCTTAAAACACTCTATTTAGCTTCCATATGACCTCAGAATGCCAATTTCCAATTGCTACTCAAAAGCTAGCTCACAACTTCACTTCACCTCACTTGCCTCTTCATTTGGTGCCTTGTCCATTTTATATTACTCCGAAAGTCTAACTTTAGAGTTTGGTTGTAACAATGTTGCAAACACAGAAACTTGCAACTATTTTAGAAATTCTAATTAATTTGAATGCAACCATATATAAAACATAGTATAAAACCATATCATATGGTTATATTGTTACAACCATATATATGGTATCAAAGTATTGGACCCACGGTATCGTATAGATCAAGACCATGGCACATTTTGTTAAATATATGGTTTATACCGTAGTCGTGGCATATCATTCATTGGACCGACGGATGCATGTTGCTTTAACCATAGCACATTGCATTTAATCATAGCAATAATTATGGTTCTTAAACCTTGTGACTTATGGTAATTCCCTGCATGGCTTGTGGTTGCAACATGTACTAACTTTGGAATGCCATATGGTTTAGTCGCTGGACAACTCCGTCATATTCATGGCAACTCAATATTTCCACCAGCACTGGCATGTTAGCCCCTGTGGTATGTACTGTTAAAAACCCCATATCACATATAACATACTTTCGGCGGTCATATGTTAACCCTCCACACAGGATCGGACCTTTGGGTTTGTTTGCACTGTGGCATGATCTAGGGCTTTAATGTGGAAACTTTTCCAAATCCTTGATAGATCTTTGTATACTTTGCTAAGTTTTGGTGGAGTCCTATTATCATTTTGGAGCGCTGGCACATATATCCTTGGGGTTGGCGGGCTCCCCCAACCCTTCCCCACATATGCCAAACATTAATATTTAAATCTAAATATGTGCTCAATGCTTAACAAGGAGCATACTGTGGCATGATGGTGGAGCACTCTGGTGTTGATATAGGTATGTGGTTTGAATTTCCTGGAGGCCTTGTAGACCCATAAAAAAATTTAATAAGCTACAGAGAGGCCATGTGGCAGAAATTCATTGGCCCACATGGCGCTCCATTATTTTCCAATTATAAATAAACCAAGCAATCACAAATTCAAAATTTCTACAAACTAGAAGGAGACACGTGATGGAATCCGAACACACCATGTGTCAATTGGAACCATGAGATTTGACCAGCAAAACCATGAGATGATTATTTACCTTGACCAATTGACTTTGACTTTTGCCCAGCTTGGACCTGAACTTTGACTGTGTTTTCCCTCTCATACAAAGGCCATTTTTTGAACCGAATATACCACCAGAATCAATGTGACGAATAATTTGAATTGGAGGTGGTTTCATGAGCATCTCAGAATGTTAATTTTTTTAGCATGTCGAGATCATATGTAATCTATGACCATCCTCGTCTTCAAAAACATGACTAGACATAGCTTATGACCATCCTAGTCTCAAAAAATTACATAGCCAATATGATTAGATTCAACCAAGATCCATCTGTATCATTCCATCGCTCAAACTAGCTATCAAACTTCTTATAGAAGCTCATAAAATATGTATCAAGGCGCAATACGAAAAAAGTGTCAAGATTTGTATCTTCTCAAAAGGAGACATTTTTCTTTTGTATGAAAAAAAAAGTTGATAAGTTAAGTTCAGGAAAGTTCCAACCAATGTGGTTCGGCCCATATTTTTTCAAGTGTGTCCTTACAAAAGGAGACTACAAATTATTTGATTTTACTGGAGTCCCTTTGGCGCAGCGTAGGAATGGGTTGTAGCTTGAAATATATTAGGCTTGATCTCATGTGTAGTACATTGTGTATAATTTTTATAGATTTGTTTAGTATGTTTTCATTGTGTCCCATGGAAAATATTAGGGGCTAATATTCATATATGGGCTAATTTTCCATGTTTTTTCCAAAACAATATTCGCCAATTTCCATTTTTCTCTAAAAATGATTCTCCTACATTTTATAGTATAAAATTATTTTACCTTAAAAATCGCCAAAAAAATTTATAGATGAATATAAGATCATTATAAATATAAATATTTTTACAAAAATATTAAAAAACATTTTACAATTCTCATATTAGGGACTAGTGAGATTCGCCAAGGTTTCTAAGCTCTAAGATAAAGTTCCATCCTTAAAAATTTCCTTCATGTGTCCCTTCAAAGTTTCCTATGGTTTTTATTGATCCTTTTACATTCGGTATTTAGATTTTTGGATCCCTTGCATCATACAATGGTTATGTTGATCTTTCCAATCGTAGTACTCAGAATCTATCCTCTGCAGCGTGGGCTATATTTGATCCAAAGGGTGAGTTAGTGAGTCTACAAGGGATTTGTATCAGTCGCTCTACCAATGAAATCACTGAGTGTAACTTGGTGGTCGATATACTATATGATGCTATCACACATGGTATCTTCCATTTAGTCATCAGACTTGATTCAAAACTTGTGGCACTACAATTGGGCAATGTCTATTTAGTCAGAAGTTCCACCATATTACACATGTTTCTAAGGGTTCGCCTTATAGAAATACATTTCGACTTCACATGATATGAACATATTTAAAGAAATCTAAATACATTACACATGTTTCTAAGGGTTCGCCTTCTAGAAATACATTTCTACTTCATATGATATGAACATATTTAAAGAAATCTAAATACACTGGTGGATGCACTAGCTAATCATGTTTTAGATAGACATTTGAAATGAATTTAAATAATTTTCAATACACATCACATCAATTGAAAATAAAAATAGGAACATAGAAACACTGAAGATGGATATGTGTGTGTGTGTGTGTGTGTGTGTGTGTGTGTGTGTGTGTCAAGTTTTTGTTTTACAAAATTTCTATCTCGGACACACATGGCCACATGACCTACATCAAAAAACATATGCATATATGACTGTGAACCTCAATAAACTAATAGTGCTCATGATAATGTGTCATTGCACGATCCATCTTACACAATACCCAAAAAATACGGCTAGGCACCCCGATAGTATATCGTTGAAGTGGCATAGTGATGTGATCGACCACAGTCTCATCAAACTCATGTCGCTACCCCTCCATGTGGCGCTCCACCTCTGCTAGGGTCTCTGGTACATCAAGATCCTATAGTACATCTCATCCTACTGCAAATATCTGTGTTCGTACTGCAACCTCCTGTGGCTCTCCTGAACAACGAAGATATGAAGCTCCTAGAGGTCGAACATGTCCAACATGTGCACCAAACAAATCATAGTTTAGTCTTGGAAACATCAAAAAACACAAAAAAAAAAATTGTAAAATTTTTCTCAAAAACTTTAAAAATGGTTATAATGTTTTATCCATAGCATCCCATTGCTCACCGCCAGGAAGTACGAGCTTAGGGTCATCACGAAAATCCACTCTTGTGTATGGATAATCATCAATAATGATCAAATGTTTATGTAGCCACCTAAAGAAGGTTGGTGTGAAACTTACCATTGATTGACCTTCATGTCGAGCCATAAGGTCTATCCACTTCCTCATCCATGGAACTCTCACATAAATGGGCTCAAGTGTGTTCTACTAAGGTCATAACAAGGGAATATGCTCAAGGGAAAAAGAAATCATAATTGAACCGTAGCAAAAGTTTTTGAGTTTTCCTTCTTTTTCTTTAGACATTTGTTCCTTCCTGTTGACTAATACCCCCTCGCTCTAATTGACTACTATTGGCTCCAACCACTCTAGACCATACTTCATGTATGGTTTTCTAGCTAAGTGAAGTGTTGAGCTACTATCCAATCTAGAAATAATGAAAAGGATTGTTCTTAGAGGTAGATGGGTCACAACCCTAATGTTGATCTTCCCATCACTAATCGGTTGTGACTGAGGTCTACAATGAGTGGAAATGTAGTCCTTTACTAACTCTCCTTACCTTCTCCCTCCTAGGAGAGAGATTTGGCACCCGTCATGGATGAACCTGTTATAGATTATATTTCTTCCACTTTGATCTCAAGTAGATGTTCCCCTAACCCGAATGCATGTGCTTGTGCATTCCATGAATGAACTAGGAACTTAAGTAATTCCATTTGTTTTCTCATGCCAGGAAACCATAATGATTTCAACAATCCACATTTTTTGAGTTCCTGAAAGGTGGCAGGATCATTTATTGCGTTCATGTCCTATTCTTCATGTTCTCTTTATCTCCACACAAAGTCCATTTTGTGTTGATGACAACCTGAAACATCAATAACACACTCATTAGGATCCTTTGTAGAAATTATACAAACAATGTATACCAATGGATTCAATTCGGTCATGTGATATGCTAAAGCAAGATACTAAATCCTTCTACAAATTAATTGCGGAAAATAAACATGATCGCCAATCACAACAAGTAAATAAAGAGGCAAACCCAACCACAACACAAAATTTTTTTCGGGGAAAGATGACTGCTCCAAACCCCTCTATCTTCTACTGTATATTCACCAAGGAATCATGAAACAATTACAATTCACTCTTCTCACAAGAGTCATTTGCACTCTCACAAATGTCTCACACTGATCCGAACAAAATCGACCAACACTTAGCCAATTTTCATCCTCTGATCAGCCTGAATTTCTTGCGCAATTTATGTGGAATGAAATCCCTATTCTTTATGAATTTCAGCCTTCCAAAACTACGCAATGCTCATGGGAAATCCTATGGGTGTATTACTACATGAAAGTAGTTTTCTAATAATACAATTGATAGTTAACATCCCTTTAACCTTTGTCTCAACTGGGTCTCCATCAGAACTGGCATGCATGCAACTATTAATAGTAAATCATCAGTTACTTGATAGATCACTGCATGTGAATTAAATCTGATTTAATTCACTTGACCTCTCACTAGTGCAACACTCAGTTACAACTAGTTAAACTGATTTTAACTCAATTAATTAATTTAACTTAATTTAACTAATGCACTAACTGCAACTTTGACTCAATAACTAATAGAATCACTTTGCATGCCTCACCAACCACCCTCAACTCGAATTCCAAGAGCTAACTAATTTAATCACACTCAGTTAACCCTTACAAGTGATTATGAGATAATATTACAATTTATTGTCCAATTAATTAAGGGAAAGTGAATTTAGACACAAATTTCTTGTTGACTTTTCAACACTCCCTCTCAAGAAGAAAGGGATTATCAGCTACCCTAATCCTGCCACTGTGGTATTCTAATTTTCTCTTGGCGACCGCCTTCGTCAGAATATCTGCATCCTGATCCTCTGTGGGAATGTACTGAAGTAACATAATGTGTCTCTGAAAACAATATCTAATATGGTGGTACCAGATGTCTATATGCTTGGACCTATCATGGAATACCGTATTAACCGATAGTTTTATGCAACTCTGGTTATCACAATGTATCACCGTCAGATCCATCTGATGACCAATCAAACCAACAAGAATATTTCTCATCCAGATGACCCCACATGTAGCCTGACTAGCTGCCATGTACTCTTCCTCGCCTGAACTGAGTGCCACAGATCTCTGCTTCATGTTGTACTAAGAAACTATTGGCGATCCTATGTTGAATATCCCTCTTGATGTGCTCTTTTTTTCTGATGGACTGCCTGGCTAATCTGCATCTGTGAAGCCTTAAAGCTTCATTCCCTCTATCTATTTTTACTATAATCCATACTTTGTAGTGCCCCTAAAATATCTCAAGACGTGCTTCCCCGCCTTCCAAAAGAGCTTGGTCGGCTTAACCATAGCTTTACTAAGTTGTTTAAATGCGTAGAAAATGTCTGGTCTGGTGTTCACTAAGTTCATTGAGTGAACCCACAAGCTTCCTGTAAATAGTAGCGTCCACTACCTCACCTGAAGTAGCATCTTCCTTCCTCCAGTTTCCTGCAAGAGGAGTCTCCATGAGTTTACATCTCTCCATGTGGAACTTCCTCAGAATCTCTTTGGCATACTTTCCTTGAGAAACAAATAGCTTCCCATCACGATGTGATATCTCCAAACCAAGGAAATAGTGAAGGAATCCCATGTCCTTCATCTCAAACTCTCTTGCCAGATCCTCTTTGCAAGAAATTATGAGTTTCTCATCACATGTCAAAATAATATCATCAACATAAAGTACAATAATCAAAAGCTTACCATCAACCACAATCTGGTATAGGTTTGCATCTGCATCACTCTTCATGAAGCCCAACCCGGTGAAACATATGTTAAACTTGGTGTACCAAGAACGAGGTGCTTGCTTCAGCCCATACAATGCTCTCTTGAGTATACACACATGTGACTCATTGTCAAAGGTGTCAAACCCTTCTGGCTGCTCTATGTACACTTCTTCCTCAATAACTCCATTTAGAAATGTACTCTTCACATCCATCCGATGTATCTTCCACCCCATCTGCGCTGAGAGTGCAAGGATATATCTAATCGGTGAGTACCTCAAAACCGGTGCAAAAGTATCCTCATAGTCAATCCCCTCAACTTGTGAGAATCCTCGAGTTACAAATATAGCCTTGTACTTATCCACACTCCCATCTGCTACTTGCTTCACCTTATAGATCCATCTAGATCCAACCACTGACTTCCTGACTGGTATTGGGACAACTTCCCATGCACTGTTCTTGACAGTGGAGGCATATTCCTCAACCATGGCATCAACCCAAATTGGTTGCTGCACTACTTCCTCAAAGGAGGACGGTTCTGTCAAAATACACTTACTCGTAAGAGCCATGTATCCAGTAAACCTATCTGGAGACTGTCTATGTCTGCGCAGTGAAGTAGGTGCTCCTACATGTTCTTCTGCATCAGTCTCAATCTATCAACTTCTGTGGTGCGACTCCTACCATGTCTGATGGATGGATTTGCATGAGTGTTTGTTGCCACTCCATGATCCTCTACATGTGGCTGCTCCAAATATTGAGGTTCATCCTTTGGAACCAAGAGTTCCTCATCTACATGCAAATCAAGCTCCCTCTCAAGGGACAATTTCATGGCTTTCTCCTCATCAAATTTTATATCTCGTCTCACAAAAATCATCATGTTGTTTGGAAAATACACCCGATAGTTGTGGGAAGTATCAGTGTACCCCAAAAATATCCCAATCTCAGTTGTTGGTTCTAGCTTCTTTCTGGAATATTTGGTCACATGGAAGTAGATAGATTAGCCAAAAAATTTAAAATATGAAACATCAGGTTTCTTACCAGAAAAAACCTCCTCTGGTGTACTCATTCCATGTATCTGATGAGGACTACAGTTCTACAAAAATACCATTGTGATCCATGCCTCTGCCCACAGATGCAACAGTAGGCCCTGATCATGCAACATCGCTCATATCGCACCCACAATTGTTCTATTCTTTCTTTTTGTGACCCCATTATGTTATGGGTTATGAGGTGCAATCAACTCTCTCTAAATTCCTTCTTTGCTACAAAAGTTCTTGAATTAATTTAAGATGTACTCACCTCCATTTTTTCTCCTCAGAGCCTTCACATGCTTCCCCGTGTCTTTCTCAACCAGTTCTTTGAACTCACAAAATATTGAGAATGTATGATACTTCTTCTGCATGAAGTAGTTCCAACACTTTCTAGAAACATCATCAACAAATATCACATAATACATGTGATTTTTTGTCTAAGCTGTAGATAATGGTCCACAAATATTTGAGTGAACTCTCTAAAGGATTCTCACTGCTCGATTCTCCTTCTTGTGAAAAGTGGATTGTACATAATTCCCCATAGTACATCCCTTGCATGTGTCTATCTGCACAATAATACCCTTTGGAAGCCCCATAGAAATCTGCTAAATGACCTTCAAGGCACCATTGTGTAGATGGCCCAATATCTTGTGCCATAACTCACCCTCATCCTGGATCACCACTTTGTCTGCTTTACCAATCAATGTTGTGTAGCCATCTACATCAAGTTTTTAGAGATTCTTCACACGAATCCAAATATTCTTGGATTTTCCTGTGGCTTTGTGATGAAAAAATAATTTCCCTTCACTTAAAACCACATCATAACCTCTATCCTCCAACATAGAAACTGAAACTAAATTAATTTTCAAGCTTGGTACATGCATGACATATTTTAATAAGAAGGGCTTACCTGAATGTCTCTGGAAGGTAACTATACGAATCCCAGTAGAATTGTACCTCCCATCATCACCCATTTTGATATGTATCCAGAGATCCTTCTCCTTCAAGCTACTGAAAAGTTATTTGTCTCTCATCATGTGGAAATATGCACCATTATCTAAGTACCACACTGATCCCATCGCACTATACACCATGCATGCGATGAGCGAGAAGTTCAACTCAAATTGCGAGGCCAAAGTCTCACCAGCTAAAGATCTTGAAGCCTTCTTGTTATTCTTCTTCTGTGGACAATTAGTGGCATAATTTCCATGCTTGTGATAGTGAAAACATTCCACTCTGGACATGTCACACTTCTTGCCTTCTAGAACTTCCCTCTAGTTCATATTCCAATCTCAAGCCATTGAAATCCATCTTGATCTGCCTGTCGCACCAAATAATATTTTTGCAAATTCTAATACTATTTAGCGCAAACTCAATTTCTTCTCCACCATAGTGATTTCGTGCACTCCGATACCATGTATAAATTATACAAAAAATATGTATACCAACAGATTCAATCTGATCATGTGATATGCTAAAGCAATATACTGAATCCTTCTACAAATTAATTGTGGAAAATAAACATGATCGCATATCACAACAAGTAAAGAAAGAAGTAAATCAAACCAAAACATAGATATTTTTCTGGGCAAAGCTTACTTCTCAAAACCTCTCTATCTTCTATTGTATATTCATGAAGGAATCATGAAAAAATTACAATGCACTCTTCTCACAAGAGTTTGTTGCACTCTCATAATTGTCTCACACTGATCTGGACACAATCATCCAACACTTAGCCAATTTTCAGCCTCTACTCAACCTGCCTTGCTTGCGCAATTCATGTGGAATGCAATCCCTATTATTTAGGAATTTCATCCTTCCAAAATTGCACAATGCTCATGGGAAACCCTATGGGTGTATTACTCCATGAAAGCAGTTTGATAATAATACAACCGATAGTTAACATCCCTTTAACTGACATGCATGCAGCTATTAATAGTAAATCATCAGTTACTTGACAGATCATTGCATGTGAATTAAATATGATTTAATTCACTTGACATCTCACTAGTGCAGCAATAAGTTACAACAAGTTAAACTGATTTTAACTCAATTAATTGAGATGATTGATTTCTCATGCATTAAACTAATGCACTAACTACAACTTGGACTCAATAACTAATAGAATCACTCTGCATGCCTCACCAACCACCCTCGACTCGAATTCCATGAGCTAACTGAGTTTATCACACTCAGTTAACTATTACAAGTGATTATGAGATAAGATTACAAATTATTGTCCAATTTAATTAAGGGAAAATTGAATTAGACACACATTTCTTGTTGACTTTTCAGCATCCTTTTCATGCAAAAAAACCTAGAAATTTTGAGAAAAAATGGAATTTATTTTGACTAAGAAATTGTGCCCAATGCTTCCACTGAAGGGATGGCAGAGCATTTCACCCCTCCCTACAATGAAATCTTTCCTTGGTGCAAGGCATTTTTTGATAAGAAGGGCCTGTGTTGCTCCCAAGGTGAACTTTTAGAACCTAGGGGCTCTAAAAAATATATAAAAATGGAATTAAATCACCAAAAGGGACCATGAATTGAAATAGAAGGGTATTAGCTCCAACCTGGAAGTGACAAAATTATAAATTATCCATTAGATTGATCGCAATCAACTGCAGAAGATCGAGGGAAAAAAGGGCTCAGAACTCTCATTGTTGAAGGTGAATGTCAAATTGTAAAAATGAATAGTCATTTTTATTACTTATGGTCATTTTTCCATTATTTTATCATATTTAATGTTTTGACCTACTAATATTTCATTTTTTTTTTAGAAGCTCGATAGCTATTTAACGGATTTTGTCATGTTTTCACAGATCATTTTAACTAAGGAGTATAATTTTATCACTTTTCACAATCCATAAAATCACAAAAAATGAACCCCCTATAGTTCTCTTTAAACTCTTCTCAGAATCCCAAAATATGAAAATATTGACAAGTACTTGAAGCATACTAGCTGCAAAAATATCAGAATACACCACTGAACTGTGGTTTATGGGTCCACACAACTGCCTTACTCGTAGCATATTTCAAACTTTGTAGTTTCCAAACATATATACATGCACGATCACAGCGATTCCCTTACACAAACCACACATAAAACCCAAAACAAATGCATATACACAGAAGTTCTTACCAAAGGGTCCCACAACACTTTTGACCAATTGTAGGCGATCACACTTCACACACTTTACAATATAACTTAAAGGTTAAACCTCATTTCTTGCGATATACGATATTGCGCAGAGTCGAAACATGCCCTTCTCCATTTCACATCACAAACCATTTAACTTAACTTGTGATGGCCTTAACACTAACTTCTAAATGTTTTGATTTACGAAATCGCTCCCAATGCAATTCACTCTCCGCTATTTACCTTTTCTGGATCCGACGGTCCACGTTATGTCTCCGCCGACTCACTTCGCATTGCAAGTTAAATGACTTAAATTGCGAATTATTAATCGTAAACACTATACTTTGCGATGTGTGATGTCCTCCCTACTGCGATGTGATTTCTCATTGTTGATCAGTGTCGGATCTAATTTTCCTCTATGTGCCTACAAATCCAATGGTCCTTCGATCCTCGTTGTGTCTTGCAAGTCCGAATGTCCTTCCTACTATGCTCTTAATGTAATATGTGATCCAACAAAAAAATAAAACAAATGGTTTAAAACAGAGAGCCCGATCAAAAAATACAAAATAATTGGAATTAATTTAGAAATGAAATATACATAGCCCAGCCCTTGGATGGTTGGTTTTTACATTTATTTTTGTTCTCTATTCACTCCTCTCTCGCACCTACTCCACACCTATTTCACTCTTATTCACACTCTATATCATCACACCTATATATATACATATATACTCGGAGAGGTTCTTCTCATCTTTTAATAGATTTCTATTTGAACCACTCTTAACAAACAAATTCTATCATATTTCTAAGCTCTATCCTACTTGGCTTAATCTTCTCATAGGGAGAAACCAATTGCTATTTTATTCCTACTTAAGTTAGGAAATAAAAACAACTAACTTCTCTCATTTAAAACTAAGTAAAATATTAATAACCAATGTTTATCCACCTCATGTTAGCCACAACATGTGAACACACAATCACATTTCTAGCTAATTTTGGATGCTCCTGTATCAGACTCTTGGGGAAGAAAATATTGATCCATCAATGCTTCAGGATATGTACTAAACTTTTGTAATCTGTTGCTATCATCCAACTGGCATCTTCCACTGGGTTTCCTTTCCATTTGATTAGATACTGATAATAGGTCTGTCCCCTGGTCTTATTTGCTTCTCTTTTCTCCAGAATGGCTTCCACTTCTTTCTTTTTTGTTTTGGCATCTATTCATTCCAATTCAAATTTTGGTCCTCCTCTTCTATATATTCTTCTTGTAGTTATTCCTTTGTTCCTTTGTATGGGTACAGGTCACTTGTGTGTTTGATTAAAAAGGTGAAACTCTACAAAAAATCCACCCACTTTGCATGCTTTTGGTTCAACTTCTATTGATTGTTCATGAATTGTAGTGCATGGTTATATGAATACAACAGAAATTATTTGGGCAACAAATAAGGCCTCCATTTCTTCAAATCCTGCACAATAGCATAGAATTCCTTATCATAGGATGAATACTTCTTCTTAGCCTCATTTAAATTTTCATTGAAGTAAGCTATCGATCTCTTCTCTTGACCGAAGACAGCTCCAATTGCGATCCCACTGGCATCAGCCTCAACTTGAAATATCTTATCAAAATATGGCAAGGCCAAAACAGGTCTTTCAGTGATCTTCTTTTTCAACAACTTGAAATTTCGATCTATTGCTTCTGTCCATTTAAATGGTTGGTTTCTCTCCTTTATAGTTTCAATTATTGGTGCACAGATATGACTAAAACCTCTTATAAACTTTCTGTAAAAGCTTGCAAGACCATGAAAACTCCTTACCTCAAATATACTTCTCGAAATTGGCCAATCCAGTATTACCTAGATATTTTTTGGGTACATCTTCAAGCCTTCTTCTGAGACTATAAATCCCAATTAAATGAGCTCCTTCTTCATGAAAATACACTTCTTCAAATTTATGAGTAACTTCTCCTTTTGCAAAGTACTTAATGCCAACTTGACATGCTCCAAACGCTCCTCTTTACTCTGACTAAAAATCAGAATGTCATCAAGATAGACTATCACAAACTTTCCTGCATACTCTTTCAAAACCTCGTTCATTAGGCTCATAAATGTGCTTGGTGCATTAGTGAGCCCAAAAGGCATCACTAACCACTCATACAATCCATTTTTGGTCTTAATAGAAGTCTTTCATTCATCACCTTCTCTAATCCTTATTTGATGGTATTCACTCTTCAGATCTATTTTAGTAAAACTCTTTGACCCACTTAAACAATCCATCAAATCATTTATGTGTGGCAATGGAAATATATACCTGATAGTGATCTTGTTTATGGCCACTCACCTCCTTTCTTTGGACTAAGCACGGCTAGTACTGCATATGGACTAAGACTTTCTTTGATCAGTCCTTTATCTAACAGATGATGTACCTATCTTCCAACTTCTTCATTCTCTTGAGGGGTCATTCTATATGCTGCTTTGTTTGGTAAACTTGCACCAGGTATTAAATCTATGTGATGACTGATAATTCTGATTGGTGGCAATTTACTTGGTAACTCATCAACAAATATATTAGCATAATCATCTAATAGATTTTTAATTTCCACAGGAATATTGTCTAAATTAGTAGAAGTCAGAATTACCTTGGGTTTACCAACAACAACAAAATTCATTTATTTCTCCTTTTTGACTTTTTGCAGCAACTCCTTTCCACTAATCAACATAACATTATTCTCATCTATTCCTTTATCTAATTCATCATTCAAAGGAAGCAATGTATGCTTCTTTCAATCCTTCTCTATGGTGTAGGTATTCCTTTTGCCATCATTTTTACACATTATTTTGTCACCATCCCTGCAATCCCTATCCCAAACATTGGAGGACCATTTCAGTGACTTCTGTGTATTTTCATACCTTGCTAAAAGTTTCATTACATCCCTTGGCATGTCAAGGAAATATCCTCTGTTGATCATTCCTCAAGCAGGCTCCAAAAAACATATGATTTTGGGTCGGCGCTGGTAGGAAATTATGGCCTTGTGCCAATAGAGAAATTAACATTGTTCCCAATGCCCATTGGCGCTCTGTCTCAGTGGGGCACCCGCATCAAGCTATTTTTGGAAATTTTTTAAAAATAGAAATGAAGTTTCCATTCCTAACCACTTTGTGAGTGGAGTCATCATGGTTTTTTCGACTGAATAACATCGAAATCCTCCCTTTGGCTTCTTGTTTCCTACAATTGTGAAACTCCCCAAAGGATAAGGCCTCTCTTCCACCTTATGAGGAATCCCAAACGACCTCCTCCTCTTCTATAAATACTTCCTTCTCACATGGTTTCAGCTAGCTGAACAATCCTTACTATAGCTGGTGTGAAGAATAATGCATAGAGGAATCCATTGTCGAGAGAGAGTTTAGGCCCATTTCCTCACCAAGTCTAATCCTTGACAAATGATTGAGACACGCTTGACTGAACCCATCGAAGGAGGCTACAACGTCAAGGAATTAAAGTTGTAAAATTATTTTCTCTATCATTAATACATGACTAGTTTTTTGGTTCCAATTTTGTGTTGAATCATATGCAAACATTTGATTCTCCTTCACCAATCAAATAGCCGTAAATGAAAGTAATTTTTTGTATGTTGTCACCATTCACTTGATCCTTGTGTAGGTACACAAACATTATCACTGAAGGACCACGACGTGTGAATAAAAATATTAGAGGATCGCTACTGCAAAATACAACAAAAGCATTGGCCCAAGGTAGGTCATCTATCCTAACTCGTTTTCATTTATAAGCTAGGAGTCTGAAATTCCTCCCTTGTTGCTAGACCCACTCTAGGGCTAGAGGGATCACCTCTGTCCACAGAGGGGATTTACCTGCTCAACAAGTTGGCGACAACACTGGGGATCAATGTGCTTCTCATCTCTCGTTGTTCGTCTAGTGGCCAGGTTCTAGTCACTATGCTTCAGCGTACGATTGTGATGCACAAGTCCAACTGGTATCTCATGTTGTTTTCAGCTCTTTGGGCTTACCGAAACTCGGTGAAGGATGCGACCCGAATCACTCCATTCCATCTTGTTTATGGTCTAGAATTTACCCTTCCGATTGAATGCAAAATCTCTTCTCTCAAGATAGCTATTGAATTGTTGCATAATACTTCACCAGAAGAAGAGCATCTTCTATATTTAGAGAGGCTCGATCAAACTTTTTGCTTTGATTCTCTTTTCATAGAAGCACCGAAAAAGTGGGTCAAAGCTCATTTTGATCAATCAGTTTACCCTCATTCCTTTATAGAAGGAGACCTCGTCCTCTTGTATGACCAAGCTCATGATAAGTTGGGGGCAGGAAAATTTGAACCCATGTGGCAGAGGCCCTATATCGTTAAGTGCGTTTTGCAGAACGGGGCTTATGAAATAATTAAATAAGAAGGTTATCCTTTGGATCAGCCCAAAAATGGGTTGTATCTCAAAAAATACTATGCATGAGTTTCTCATGCATGTTCTTTTGTACATAGGTGTTTTTTTTCGTTTTTGTACATTTTTTGGCTTGGTGTGCTTTGCGAGTATTTTTTCCTACTTATTATGTTGTTTCTTACTGTACAGATGTCTATCACTCCTTATGTTGGTTTCATGAATGGTGCCTCCCACAGCACCTAGAGTCAGTCTTCTGCAGGCTGGGTGATTTATAATCCTAATGGTGATTTGATAGACCTTCAAGGTATTTGTTATGAAATTAGCTCCAAAAATAGAAGAAAAGAGATATCAATGCCTTAGAAATAAGCCACTTCGAGGGGGAAACCTCCAATACATTATATGAATGAACAATTCTTGGATGATACAAATTAAAAAACCTCCTTTCTATATATAGGAGTCCACTTCAAGGCTAATGTAATCCTACTTGCATTCAGCATTAATAATTTGAGGTACAATAATAACATCATTGAAGTTTACAAGGGTACAATAATAACAATAAGGGGTTTACTAACAACAATAAGGGACTATGCTAGTAATATGGGACCTAACATTGTCTATTTCGTGTTTGTCCTCCCAATACTTGAGTAGCTCTAGGTGTACTCTATAAAATTCTCATCCTCCCATGTAGAATCTAGGAGGTGGGTAAGTTCTTCCACTTTATGAGATACTACGAAATTAGGTACGATTCCCAAGCTGTCGAGTTCTTGTTTCTACCGTGGCTCGCCAGGTTCCAGCCTGATTTTCCTTCCTCATCAAGTTCCGGAAATATTGTTTGAACTGGAAGATTTTCACCTATAACCTTCTTTAAGCATGAAACATGGAAAATTGGATGCACTCGTGAAGAAGCAGGAAGCTCCAATTTGTGTGCCACAATACCAATATTTTGCAACACCTTGTAAGGACCATAGTACTTTGGTGATAATTTATTATCATTCTTATCTTGCTTGAGGGGCATTTGTTTGTATGGTTGTAGCCGTAAAAATACCTAGTCTCCTACATCAAAACTTCTCTCGCTGCGATGTTGATCTACATGTTGTTTCATTCGATTTTGTGCCAAATTCAGGTTGTCCTTTAAGAGTTGGAGAACTTCTTGCTGATGCTCGATGTGATCTTCCACTGCTTGAACCTTCAAATTTTCTCTTAAAGACGATGTGATGGATGGTGGATGATATCCATAAAGTTCCATAAATGGGGTCATTTTTGCTGCAGTATGGAAGGAAGTGTTATACCACCATTCAGCGAGAGGTAACCACTTGACCCATTGTGTTTGTTGATCCTTGCCATCAAAATTCCTCATCTCCATCTTTGGAATATGGTGGTTCTTCCCGCCAACATTAGAGTTTATGAAATCATGATTAGCATTTATTTTCTTCTCATCATGAGTTTCCTCTACTATCTTTTCACCATTAAGAAACATTTGTTATATCAACTTTGTCAAAACTTTCATGTCTTCTTTTAGATCATTCTTCATGTTTTCCATCTTAGCTTCCACGCCAACGTCCATGCCATCCATATTAGCTTCCAAACCATTCATCTTAGCTTCCACACCTTTCTTCAAACCATCCATCTCATTTTTTGTTGCTCTTTGCGATAGCGAAATTTTGTGCACTTGCTCATGGACTTTTGATATCTCATGTTGCATTTCTTCATCTTCATGAGTCATAGTAGAGCCTTATGAAGGCTTTATGGGTGTTGAATTCTTTTTAGGAGGCATTTTAGAACCCAATACTAATAGCAACGCGGAATAGGCCTTTGGAATCAACTAGAACTGATTTTTCAAACAGGACTTATGCAATATGAAGAAAAAAAATACACACCTTTTTCTTGATGTTGAGGAGCTCAATATTGAAACTGAATTAATCCTATGAATCTTATTTCTAATGCCATAGGTCTGATCTGATTTGGATTCTTTAAGACAAATTTATGTCCAATCTCCCACAACGACCCAATTATGGACTAGTTCAGTATAGCGAACTTGTACAACTTTCCACATGTCATTGTTTCCTCCTTTGGCTCTGAAATTGATAGAAAAGAAACTACAGTCCATGTACTTGCGACCAATTTTTACAGCACTCCAATCCGATGCTCACAGAGAGAGTTATAAATCTCTTCCCACGGTCACCTCTTTAAGATGAAATTCGGGAGCCTAAAAAAGCACTACCTTCCACAGATCATATCTCCAAAAATATTGCGAACCAAGTTTTGAAATTTTGCGACGAGTTTCCTCAGGATTTTGGATTTTCACCCTAAACATTTCAGATTCTGAACCTTCGTAGAAAAAATTTATAGCGAAAATTCCACGTTGACCTATTTAGAGCAGCGAAACCCTAGAATCCAAAGCTCTGATACCAAATGTTGTGAAAAAAGCTTCAAAAATAGAAGAAAAGAGATATAAACACCTTAGAAATAAGCCATTTCGAGGGGGAAACCTCCAATACATTACATGAATGAAAAAATATTATATGATACAAATTAAAAAAACCTCCTTTCTATATATAGAAGTCCATGGGGCCACAATGTAATCCTAGCCGACTTAACATTAATAATTTAAGGGCACAATAATAACAATATGGGGGTTACAAGGGTACAATAATAACAATAAGGGGGTTACACTAACAACAATAAGGGACTATACTAGTAATATAGGGACCTAACAGTATTTTTCTAGGATGAACAGCGAACAATGTCACTGAATATAGTGTCGTCATTAAACTCTTAACCGAGGCCATTTCTCTCGACATTCATGCATTAATTGTTAACCTAGACTCTCAGCTTGTTGTTCTTCAGCTTAATGGGCATTATTTTGTTAGAAATCCTCAAATCTTAAGGTTTTATTTGTGTGTTTTTTTATTAGAAAGGAACTATGATTACATAACATATCAGCATATTCCTAGATGAATGAATGTGTTAACTGATGTAGTAGTGTTGTGGAGGTAAATCCCCTCTATGGACAGAGGCGATCCCTACTAGCCCAGACTAGGTCTAGCAACAATTGTTCACGCTATAGTGCAGGTTCCTAATTGCAAATAAACCAACTAGCGATGAAGGCCTACCTGGAATCCGACGCTGTTGCTTATAGAAGACGTAGCGCTCTCGTTCCTTAGCTCTGGCAGATCACGATCCCCACGATATCCGTGATAGGACACCTGCACATGCGAGAAACAAAACAAATGCAAGCGTAAAATCCAGTAGATGCAACTATATGTCAGTCAGAAAGGACATAACTCATCATCATAAACAACAACAAGAGTGGAACCATAACCAATAGTTGCTTATTATTAATCAATCAAAGGATGAATACAACCATAGTTCTGACGTTGAATTCTCCTTCAGCGGGTCGCCAGTAGAACACGTCTCGAAAAGCCTGTCAAGGATGGGACAAACCTCTCTCTTCGGATCTTGACAATAGTCTCCTTGCTTGGATTTGGCCTTAAGGGAATTATGGAGGCTCTTGTAGCATAAGGCTCTTAGGAATTTTGGAACTTGAAGACTCTACCATTCATCCATTCAGCCATTCAGCCCCTTCATCAATGGATGAAGGCTATATTTATAGAGGAGAGAAGGAGGTTGGGATCCCTACAATAGTGGAAGGGAGGCCTTATCCCTTGGGAGGTTCCCCATAAGGTGGAAACAAGAGGCCAAAGGAGGAAGGCCATGGTTATTCAGTCGAAACCACTCCTAATGACTCATCCACGAAGTTGTTGTAATCGAAACTTCGCCTCTTTTTTAAAAAACTTTCCAAAAGCATATTGGCACGGGTGCTTAACTAGGACAGAGTGCCAATTGGTGCGAGCTCAGTGTTAATTTTCCTCATTGGCGCGAGTACATCACGGGCTACCAGCGCTAAGGCAAAAACAAGTGGTTTTAGGGGTCTGCCCAGGAAATGATCAACAGAAAAAATGTTGTCCTCATGGAAAGGGATGCAATGATAGTATTTGCAAGGCATGACACTGCTTATTGGTCATAGAAACGACCCTCCAATGGGCGATATGGGGATTGCAGGGACGGTGAAAAATTACTGTGTAACAGATGCCCCCTAAAGCATGAGGCTTGAAAGAGAGAGAGGGGTGAAATGCTTTACGAGAACGTGTCCAACTTAAAACACCGTCGTCGGAAAACCTGTGTAGAGAAATACAACTAATATCTCAGACACATGATATATAGGTGGTATGGAAGCAACCATCCATAACAGAGTATACAATAATCCAGATCCAAGGTATGGACGCAGCCATCCAGTGAGGATCGATAAATAGACTCAGGTATGGTCGCAGCCATCCAATCAGTGAGTCATGTAACTAATCATAAGAATCCACAAAATCGCAGCCTGGATTCCAACAGAAAAAATCCAGGGTCTTGCGCTCCATCTCGACCCAAGCAAAGTACAAGTTCAAGCATGTGAATATGTGAGCTGAAGTCGAACATGCAAGAACATCACCTGATTACCAGCCAATGATGAAAGTTGTTAACAGACGCGAGAGGCACCACCAATAATGACAATGGTCCTCAAGGTACTATAGGTACAATCCACGGCGTGTGAATCAATGAGCTGGCGTCGAACACCCGTAGAATCACTCGATCGGAGGCCAATGATGAAAACCTCACATCGAACGCGAAGAACCTGCCATTGAGGCATGCAGGCTCCAAGGTACCAGAAAGGAGTCTCTAGATCAGTTTCCTGGATAATGAGTTGAAGTCGACAGAAAGTGACCTTGATCGAAGGTGGGCCATAGTGTTTCCCACATCATCGACACAAGACAGAGGAACATGATGTCTTTGTGAATCAAGATCAGATGAGAATCAGAGGAAGGTTGATGCTTGTAGAGGTCAACTTCTCTTGAACATATTGGCGGCACGATAGTGGATTTGGCAGTATTTGACATCAAAAGATCATAGGTCATGGTGACGAGGCAAAGAGTAGATGAGAGGTCAAAAGGGATCACCCAAACCCATGGAGGCAAGTGAAAAAATGAGATGAGACGTCCCCAACCCGACACGAATGCAGACAAGTGCCATGTTCAAGAGTGACATACTGCCGACACGACAATGATTTGGTTCCATTTTCCCCACCATTTCTGGCGAGTGCCTCTTTATTTTTACACAAGCTTGAAGAGGATACCATATGCTTGTCATATAAGTCTGTCCTTCGGACGAATCCATCCTAGTACATTTAACGAGCCCTAGGAAGGAGAAACTCGAATATCTTCATCACGATTGAATCCAATGTCATCAGGGTTTAACGAGTCTGACAAAGGAAGAACTCGGCATCTTTTCATGTTTAGAGAGTTTGAAAAGACAGCGGAAAAGTAAACTCCAAAGGTCACTTTTCGTAAATAGTTCCTCAGATCCGAAAAGGTAGAAAACTATGTCTGAGAAAACCTCCTAGTCGCAATAGGCTAGGGTATTCCTTTTTTGTAAATAATCTATCCCAGCCCGAAAAAGGGGTAAACGTATACTGGGTAGATGTCATTTCGTAATACTTTAATGAATCGAAATGAAAAGGGCCTCGATAATCTTTTCATGTTTGAAAGTGAGAAAAGAGTAGAAAGATGACTCTGTCTGGAGGAACGAGTGGGGGTTCATGATGATTTGACCGATTGGCTAGCCAAATGACGATGTAACATCAAACCAAGCTTTGGAGCCCAAGGACCTAGCCTTCCTGGACTCAGAGAGGGCTCTCTCTATATGTGTAAAAGATGTCGGTGTGTTTACTTGCGGTGTTCTGATATTAGGCTAGTTATGAAGTGTGTTTTTGGTTTTTTTAGTTTTTAAGTTGGTGAGGGATAAAACTGGTCAAATACATAAATTGGATAACAAGATATAGATAAATTGGGCTATGGGGTCAAACAGGTCAAGGAAGCTATGAGGAGATGATGTAAAGCTGCTGTAGGGCCGATTTGATTCACGGTAGAAGGGATCTTTGGGCAAAATGGATTGAATGGACAACAAGTTGGTGAAAGACAAGGGATTTCAAGTGTAACTAGTTAATAGCAGACATAAACATGTAATAGCAAGCCATTAATCATGCTAAGTATAACTATAAGCTAATTAATACATAGAAATAAAACATTCTAGCCATACATAGAGGTATAAGACCCTCTAACTTCGGGAAATGGCTATCAGACTTTGGGGAAAACACATAAGACAAACTAACAACTCATAAACTACGCCGGAACGCCTAAACATAGTCTCTAAGTCATTGGGCACTTTAACGAACAAGCTTTCATAGTTTTAGGCAAAGGGCTAGATCGGGACTAGGCCTCCTTGGTTCAACAAGATGATCAACAAATCAGTCAAAGAGAAAGTTTTATGGACAGAACTATGGGCAGCTTAATAGGTAGGTAGGGAAAACCATACATCCTACTCAACATACATAGAACTTATGAATAAAACTTAGCAACAATACC
Source organism: Pinus albicaulis (assembly GCA_034641835.2). Taxonomy (NCBI): domain Eukaryota; kingdom Viridiplantae; phylum Streptophyta; class Pinopsida; order Pinales; family Pinaceae; genus Pinus; species Pinus albicaulis. Next base: position 1,112,743,618 of record CM076583.1, on the reverse strand, counting down.
TTAGGTTACTAAAGAGCAGCTAAGAATTCTTTAGCATAACTAAGGGAGAAGAAAACATCAAGCTATGAAGATTCAGGGATTTTGAGGTGCCTCCATGGGCATATCTCAAAATAAATCTTTACTGATCTATAGCAGCAAGAAATATGTATTATGAATGAAAACTAGAAGACAAAACATATCAAGAGACACTATACCATTCTACCATGTCAAGGAATCCATCAACAATCCTTCATCATTCCTCAAAAGCATCCAAGAGGCAGTCCAAGAATCATAACTCAAGTGTATTCATCAAAGCTCATATGACCAATGTATTAATTCTTCTCTCAAGTTCAGCCTCCTATTTACAATGAGAACCATGGAATAAATAGGCTTGAGGGAGGAAAACCTCATGGAGCAACTAGCTATCCCATTGGCCAAGTCAAAATATCTAAACTTGTCCTTGAGGCTTTGCAAAGCCCAAGGCACAAAATATCCCACAAAATATCTAAAAAACTGCTAAAAATGGAAAATATATTGACTTTACATCATTTCCCAATGATAAAAATAGCTTAACGCACATTTGGGAAAAGCAGATTTTTGGAGTTCAAAAATTACAAAAATACTTCATATTTATGCCTGAAAAAGGTCCCCTGACTTGCTGGATGCAATAGGAAGCCTTCCCGATGTCGAAATGAGGCTCATGAGGGCTTGCTGGAAAGTTCTCTGTGTCTACTTTCCAGCGCAGCTAGAACCAACTCAATCCGAGGTCCGGAAGTCATCCAAAACTGTACCTGTGTGAAAAAACCCAGAAAATAGCAGACTGCTGATATGGCGGGCAGAATGTGCAAAATGAGGGTGTTTTTCGCCAATTTGAGGGGGTGAATGATCTTCAAATTCTCTGAAAATCGCTGGAGACCTGCTCATGGAATTATGGAATCCATCGGTATCATTCTCTTCCCTTGACGACTCATCAAACTGAAATGGCGAATTTATGAGTTTTTGGCCAAAAACCCAAAAAATGCCAAAAAATAAAAAGTTGCCGAAACAGGCCCAAAATTGGCATGCATGACCCTCAAGGGTCCATAGAAACATGCTCTGAAGCTGAGGCCAAAATATCAAGGGATGATATGCTTTTCCCTTCCTTCCGTGCTAGGCGCTTCCCCTTCAACTTCTTCAATTTCTCTTGTGCTACCTTTAATTTTCGCCTGGCAAACTGATTTAGCTTCTGAAAGTGAAGAGTCCTCTTTCTTTGCAGCTCAAGATCCCTGTTCGCCCTCTCGAGCTTTGTTTCCAGATGTTGGTTAGCTCTCTCAAGCCATGCTTCTTTGTTTTCCTCAATTTCCTGCTCAAGGAGGGCAGTGAGAGGAAAAGCTTCGAAATGAGCTTGTTCTTCTGCTCTCTGTTTTTCCAAGGCTCTTCTAAGCCCGATGGTCCTGGGCCTTTTCCGCTTAGGTTGGTCTTCCTCCTCTTCATCATCAAACTCGCCAAGGAGCTCTTCAATTCTTACTTGCGCCTTTTCTGCCTCTTTCTTATACTTGATTGCCCTTGCCTCATGAATAGCAGCATGAAACTTCATTTGTTTGTTTTCAACCTCCAAGAAGTGGTTGAAATTCCTCGCCCTTTGAAGGTCTTCTTGTAACACCTCAATTTGCCCCTCTTTGTGAATGAGGAGGTTTTCAAGGAGGCGGGCCTCATTGTCACTATCATCGCCTTGGATAGGGATAATAGCTAATTCACCCCCATGCTTTATACTTTCTCCAATTTTACTTTTGCCTTTGAAAGCCAATCTGGCGCTTTTCCTCCTTGGCATGATAGAAGATGTCTTCTTGGGCAATTTTCTCTTGCTAGGAGTGACTTTTGTCACTGTTTGGATGGCAGCCTTAGCTTGCTGTTCCTCATCAATGTTTTGTCCAATTTGTGTTTCAAGAGGTGCTTCAATTTCTTGCCCAACTTGCTGTTCTTCATCAACTATCCGCTGCTGTCCCTCAACATCCAAATGCTGCTCATCAATGTGTACCTGTGGCTGTTCATCTTGGGCCTGATGTCCTTCACTTTTTATCTGCTGTCCTTCATCCTGTATCTGCTGCTGTCCCTCAATATCCAAACGCTGTTGTTCATCACCTATCTGCTGCTGGTGTTCACTGCCCTCTATCTCTTCCTGTTGACTTGGCTGTCCCTCAACATCCAACAGCTGCTGTTCATCAACCTCTAGCTGCTGCTGTTCACTGCCTTCTCCTTCTCCCTGTTGACTTGGCTGCCCAGTGGTCATTTTGAGTTTTTTAGGGGTAGGCCTACTAGACAAAGGCACTGGGCGATGGACAGGCTGAGCAGGAGACACATGAACAGGAGGGACAGTGGCGAAATCTGAATGGCTAATGAATGAATCCCATGAAACCCCTTTCTTCTCCAGCTGGTGTAAGAAGATAATCTTGATCAAGGAATGATGAAAAAGAGAAGGGATTTGCTGAGGTGGAGCCTTCTTTTGGACAGTAGCTGCCATTTTCTCTATGCTTTTGGACAAAACGTACGGAAGGTTTAGTTGCCTGCTTCTGGTAAAATGCATCAACAAGCGGACATGGTAGGCATAAATTTGATTAAACCTCCCTTCACAAGTGAAATATCTCATTATGGCTTTCATCAGTGGAGCATAACTGTCAATAAGATAGGAAACAGGGAAAATAGCAGTGATAGTTTCCCTATGTTCGGGCTTGATGAAAGGTTTATAATCCTCTAGATCAAGATGAGCTTGTTTAAACCACTTTTCACCATGATACGGGATCTTGGTAGCCTTGGATACATACCTTGGAGAAATTTTGAAGTCAAGACCCACCAATTGGAAGTGTTTGTCCTTGAATCTCAAAGCGCACAAATGTGTTAGTGGCGAAAAACTCTTGACTTCTTCTATCCTCTGGCAGAAATCAAGACAACCTACTTCATGGAAATTGAAAAGCACAGATGGGTGAGCATTGATTTCTTCTATGGAGATAGGCTCATATCTCTTATGTGGACCGCTCCTGTGATCTTGCTTTGGAGGCATTCTGACTTGAACAAGCTTTGAAAGAGGCAAACTGCCTTTACTGTATGAAAAATGTTCTGCTGGATTGAAACTAGTCACTAGACTGTTTGGACAGATTAGACAATGTGGTTAGGATAGATTGCAACAATGTTTCTTTGAATAAACCACCTCTGCACTCCTTAAAAACAGCCCTTCAACTCTGGATGCACTTCAGCCAGGCAAACTTTTTAATATGGTACCATGTGTAAAGATGAGAAAAACTCCTGTGTCAATTTCCTGTATATAGTGTTAAGCAATCATTCCTCCTGTGAATTTGTTAGAGGCAAACCAACACTTGCATTTGTGTCTCTAAAACAAACTCAAATTTTAAAACCCTGCTCTTCAGGTCTTCTTCTTGAAAAATATCACAGTCAACATCTCTTCAACATGATACAATGTAATGAAAAGAAAAGGCAGACCTATGTTAGGTGTAAAATCAATGCACAGTGCTTTTAGGAAACACACCCTTTATTTGTGAATTCAAAAGATCAACCACCACATCTGAACCTCTGTCTCAAAGTTAAATTCAATCATCAACAACCTCTGCCCTTCTTTTGTCCTGTTTCACCTTTGGAAAATCTCTGTCAACACATTCACAGTAGGAATAATACAGTGAAAGAAAGGCAATCTGCTAAAAGAGTGTGCTTTGAAAATGCCAAAATTACTCTGTTTTTTGAAGTCTAAGATGCCAACAAATACACCTAGCTCTTAGCTCAAGGAGGCTTTCGACCATTAAAAACCTTGCCCTGCATAAATGTGCCCACTTTCCACTGTTTGCATATGTGAAATCAACCCTTAGTCTTTAGACAGTCAATACACAGTAATGGAGCAAAAAGGACAGAGCTTTTTAGGAGACTACAAAGCTTTTAGACAGAGGTTATATGAGTTTTCTCTTTCAAACAACAAGAATGTCAAAACCCCTCTAACTAAGTGCACTTCACTGTTTTAATGGTGTGGAAATGTTTGGATGACAGTGTGAAAGGTTCCTCTTCAGACTTAGGCCTGTCTTTCCACAACAAAATATCTTTTTAATCAAAACACAGCTCTTTACAGGAAAACCTCTTCCTTTCGATTGATTTGAAGATGAAACAAACTGGCTCTTAACCTCATAACCCAGTATCTCTATATGTGTTCTTTGAATGACAAATTCAGCCCTTTATCATATTGCAATACTTCAGCTCACTGTGTAGAAAGGACTGCTTTTTTTTTAACTGTAGTGACCAGTTTAGAGGGTTTTGCAATTTTTTTGAAAACTCGGACAAGCCACCCTATAATTTGATCTCGACCTTGCTTGACACCTTTCTCAGCACATATGTTTGATATATAAACAAGGCCTAACCTAGCAGATTTGCTCTAACCTTTTTATTTCACACCTTAATTTCGATTTCAAACCTTCAATTTCTTTAGCAATTGTTTTGGCACCGAGGGAGAAAAACGTGTGAAAATACCTCAAGAGTCGATGAACAGCCGTTGAGGAAGGCTGGAGCAGCTCTGGAGTCTTTACACCTGCGCGGCACTCTTTTGAAGCCAGCACGTCGCTCATACAATACCTGTCGGGTCGGCCTGTCGGGTGGTCGGGCGGCCTGTACAGGCACGTCGCGCCACTGTACAGGCGCGTCGCGCTGACAACGGTGGCCCGTGCAAATCCTCACCCAGGCACGTCGCGCAAAAAAGCAGGCACGTCGCGCAGTGCAAGAACGTGCAAACTGGGCTATTTTGACCAGAATTGCCCTGTTTGATGCTATGGAGGCAGGGAAACTTAGTTTGAAATTCTGAACATGAAACTCTTACTTTCACACTTACTCTCTTATGTCATTTCAAACCCTTTTCAACGGTCACCTTCATTTTTAAACGTAAAGCAGAACTTTGGTTTGACTTTTGCGAAGTTTTCACTTTTTGCGAAGTTTTCACAGTCTTTGGTCATTTTAACCCTTGGAGCATTTGCGAAACTGAGCTTATAACCTGTGCATACATCTGAAGGTTCTCGATGCCTTTGGATTGTCTAATCAATGGACCAATCCTTTATGAAAACAACAAAAAAAACTTAACGCCAGAACTCTGTTTTGTACACAGTGATTTCAAAGGGTGATTTTTTTTAGTTTTGTCCTTTGGGGGATATTTCAACACCGAGCTTTAAACTTTGACAAATAACCCAAACACTTCTACATCATCTCTGCCACTGTTTTTAAAGATGTTGGTGCTGTTTATGATGCATAACAACCCTCTTCAAAACTGTCAATGAAATAACTGAATACTGATTTGTTGCTGAGAGGACAGGATTTTGTAAACCTGTTTTGACAATCTTTGGTCTTTGACTGCTTTCTCCAATCTTTAAATACAACAGGTGCCAAGTTTACTGACATAACTTGGATTTGGTCATGGTTTCTCAATTTCGAAAGGCGCCCCCTTTTTGTTTTAAATAATTTCCTGCCTGAAGGTACATTACTCATGATATATCTGTCTCTTTTGAATGATGAAAAAGATGCATTTATTCCAAACTCTAAAACTGGCAACCTATCAAACCACCTTTTTGTCCATTTATGACATTGTACACCTATTTACCAAGTCCATCTGGGGAGCTAAACTTGAATAACCTCCCACTGTTTGTAAATGTATGTCTGAAAGGATAAACTGGTGTAGCAGGAACAGCAGGGTTCTTTGAAACCTAGTTATTGTTTGACTTTGACCAGGGTATTTTACCTTTTGTAATAGAACCATTTGCAAAGGTCAACTTTGTCCACTGTTTTACCTTCTTAGTGACAATCTAAATAAAATCAATCAGAATGTATTAAAGAGCATTTTGACAAACCTTGGCGACTGTTTTGTCATTTAACAGGAGATGGCCTGTGTTCTTCCAATGTATTTGATAATTGCTGCTTCCAGGTGATTTATAAGTTTTCTCCCTGGACTGTAAGCGGCCCTCTTGTGGTTGCATGCTTTCACACTATACTTCTCTGTGTAATGACTTCTATTCAATTTCTTTGTGTCCTTTCTCTGCACTTTTTAGACCAATCAGTTTTCAGCAACCTGCAATGGCTTTGGCCATCTGCTCATATATGGAGGAGGCTCTTCATCAGGTAAGTTATCTGAAGGTTTTTTGACAACTCTGTTTGACACAGCTTTTCTCTGGATGTGATGGTAAGTGAACCTCTTGAAAAACATCAATATTAGCATCTCTTCTTGCAAGCATCACTGTGTTTCAGCAAAAACCCTAGCCAAAGTAACACTGTCTCCCTGCACTGTTCTAAGGGTGACTGAGATATTTATCATTTGGCTTGGTCATCTCATGACAAATTACTTGATAAATAATCTTTGTGACTATGAAGGTCAGTGCTTTTTGAAAAACCAAGAACTTTCTTTCTGCCTGTGTAATGGCATTTTTGTCAGCATCTACTCAATTTGATCTTATGGAAAACAGGCTGCTTAAGATTGGAATGTTTGCTAATGATATGCTTTTCTAAATTTCAACAATTCACATGACTTGAAAGCTTCAGATGACTTCCTTTATCAGACCAGACTCCCTTTTCTTTTGAGCTAGCATATTTCAACTCTATTCCTGTTATGATAATCAGTCACATTCATAAAACCTGGAGTCTCTGTTTCATTTGTTTCAGTTCAAGGAAAACCTGGACTTTTGCAAATCTTCAAAGTCAATACTGGCCAGCGCCCTCTGCTTGTGGATGAAGGAGGCGCCCTAACCCTCTGCTTGTAAATGAAGGAGGTTCTGGGCCATGACCATTTGCCAGTTTTCTGAGACAGTGGTGACCCTTTCTTACTGTGATTTTCATGCTGGAAAGAGCTGTAAGGTCCTGATGAGTGACTTTTGTTTTGCAGCTTCATCTCAGGCTCATAATACATTTAGAAGCAGTTGTTCCTTTAACTGTAGATCAAGCATTTAATCCTGAGATGAAGTTATATTTCCTTCCTTTGTAGAAACCATAGAACACTGTGAAAAACCTAATAGTCAGCTTGAGATTGGGGTTTATGCAGTGCTGAGATCTAGGGGATATGAGTGGCGCGACTTAGGGCTGCTTGTCGAATTATTTTGCAAAGTAAGAGGTCGGTCATGGTAGGTCTGTTGTAGATGGAGGCTTTTTGGCTTTTTGATGATTTCCAAGGGTGAAATGTCTTAAAGCGCCACTTCCTAACATAAGGGAGACTCTTGAAACAGATGTGGATTTGCCTTTTAAAGCTGATGGGCAGACCAATAAGGCTGAAGCTAGATAGGATTGTGATAATGAGGTTTTGATTTCGACATGGGCAAACTGAAAAGGTAGAAGGGCGAAAAAAGTTTTTAGGAGGGTTTTCTGGATGACATATTGACATAAGGAAATCAGTCTCTAGAAAACTCAGCTGTAGATATAGTCATCACTAACATGTAAAAAATACTGATGGCTAACACGAGTGGTATAAAGGGTAGCAACTGGTTCTGGTAATGGTGGAACTGCTCTGAACAAATAAAGGTTAAGAGGCTGGCTAACAAGACCACTCATCGCAGCGGTTCCTCAGGAATGGGTAAAACAACCAAGTGAAGGCATATATTCGGCCAAGCAGATAGTGACAATGGAGTGAGAAAACCAAGGCTCATCTGGAAAAAATAGGCTGATAAAATGGCAATCACAAGAGGTAAAATGGGAAAGGTTTCATTTTTACACAAGCTTGAAACAAAAATAAACTATGCTTGAAACCGGTTTCATTTTTACACAAGCTTGAAACAGAAACAAACTATGCTTGAAAAAGTAAGCATGCCCCTAGCATGGTGACTCAATTCGAGGTACATGCCCCCCAAGCTTCAATCCATATGAAAGGAAGATGGAGTGAAGGTTCAAGTTACGAGATCAAGAGAAAGACTCGACTGGGATTTTATGAGATCTAAACAAAGACTCGAATTGAACAGGAAAGTGTGTCATTATTTTTACGAGGTTGACACATTAAAAGAACTATCCTCAGGACACCTTGTTTCATGGTTTAAGGAGCTTGACACAAGAAAACGAACTATGCTCCGAGGACCTTGTTTAATTTTTTAAGGAGCTTGACACAAGAAAATGAACTGTGCTCTGACCAGACCCAGTTTCATTTTTTAAGGAGCTTGACACAGGAAAAGAACCATGCTCTGACCACCTTGTTTCATTTTTTAAGGAGCTTGACACAAGACAAGGAACTCTGCTCCGAAAACCTTGTTTCATTGTTTAAGGAGCTTGACACAAGAAAGAACTATGCTCCGACCGAATTCATCATAATGAACAAGAAGTCATCGCTTCCAAGAGTTCCACTCTCAATGGAAGGAAAACATCCTGGAAGTCAGGACCCAATGCCCCCAGCACCTGATGCACAACAGCACTATCACTGGGTACAGGCATGGGGTAGGTAGCCACATAGTTGACCTGCAGTGGGGTAGATACAACGGGTGGATAAAAACCAGGAAGGGATGATGGCGGGTCAGCTGCCACATCAAGACCAAAGAATGAAAGCTGATCAATGGTCACGATCCGTCCGTCATGTGGAAAACAAACCACACGAAAAAGGGAGGATACAAGTGCTCCCATTGCATAGGTGTAATCACGCCCCAAAATCAGATTGAAATCCAAAGGGCCTGGAACAACCATCACGTCCATATGGATGGTTTTACCTCCCAAAGTAACAGGTAACCTTGGAAGGATCCCTAGCGGTTGACTAGTTCTTCTGTTAAATGCCAACATATTCTACGTAACAGGCACAAGCGATGGTGAACTGAATGCTTGCCAAGTAGTTGAGGATAGAACACTAACAGACGTGCCTTCGTCTATAATAGTGGAGTTGCAAATTTTTTGTGGAGGTAAATCCCCTCTGTGGACAGAGGCGATCCCTACTAGCCCAGACCGGGTCTAGCAACAATCATTCACGCTATAGTACAGGTTCCTAATTGCAAATAAACCAACTAGCGATGAAGGCCTACCTGGAATCCGACGCTGTTTCTTGTAGAAGAGGTAGCGCTCCCGTTCCTTAGCTCTGGCAGTTCACGATCCCCATGATCTCCGTGATAGGACACCTGCACATGCGAGAATAAAAACAAACGCAAGCGTAAAATCTAGTAGATGCAACTATATGTCAGTCAGAAAGGACATAACTCATCATCATCAACAACAACAAGAGTGGAACCATAACCAATAGTCGCTTATTATTAATCAATCAAAGGAAGAATACAACCATAGTTCTGACGCTGAATTCTCCTTCGGCGGGTCGCCAGCAGAACACGTCTCGAAAATCCTGTCAAGGATGGGACAAACCTCTCTCTTCGGATCTTGACAATAGTCTCCTTGCTTGGATTTGGCCTTAAGGGAATTATGGAGGCTCTTGCAGCATAAGGCTCTTAGGAATTTTGGAACTTCTCTACCATTCATCCATTCAGCCATTCAGCCCCTTCATCAATGGATGAAGGCTATATTTATAGAGGAGAGGAGGAGTTTGGGATCCCTACAATAGTGGAAGGGAGGCCTTATCCCTTGGGAGGTTCCCCATAAGGTGGAAACAAGAGGCCAAAGGAGGAAGGTCGTGGTTATTCAGTCGAAACCACTCCTAATGACTCATCCACGAAGTTGTTGTAATTGAAACTTCGCCTCTTTTTTAAAAAATTTCCAGAAGCATATTGGTAGGGGTGCTTAACTGGGACAGAGCACCAATTGGCACGAGCTCAATGTTAATTTTCCTCATTGGTGCGAGTACATCACGGGCTACCAACGCCAAGGCAAAAACAGGTGTTTTTAAGGGTCTGCCCAGGAAATGATCAACAGAAGAAATGTTGTCCTCATGGAAAGGGATGAAATGATAGTATTTGCAAGGCATGACACTGCTTATTGGTCACAGAAACGACCCTCCAATGGGCAAGATGGGGATTGCAGGGACGGTGACAAATTACTGTGTAACAAGTAGCCAATATTGTATTAGATAGACATTTGCATAATTTTTAAAAATATCATCATCACATAATAATATTCATACAAGAATATATATATATATATATATCGAGTTTTTTCATCCACGTGCGTAATTTAAAAAAATATATATGTTTTGGTTACATCATGAGACATCATGTCTCTCAAAAAATATGCAGAAATAAAAGCCTAGGTGTCTAATCAGCATGATGCTCATGTTAGCATGTCACTGCACGCATAAGCCACCTCAATAAGTGGTGAACACGGTTAGACACCCCCACAATGTGCCTCTGGTATGCACGAGGAATATCGTCAAATCTCGCGTAACTCCCCCTCGCTTCCCTCACCATGAGGGCCACTTCAAAATCACAAGGGACCCTCCGTGCTATTGGAGACATTCCTGCAGGTCTTTCTGGGCCAACATCTACAAATACATGGATTAACATCAGAACACATATAATAAAAAACATAATACTCATCAAAATAAAAAAATGAGCCTTACCCAATGCTTCATCCCAATCCTCTCCTTTCGGGAGTGGGAGATCTGCATCACCCATGAAGTCTGTGCCAGTGTAGGGCCAATCCTCCACGACAATTAGTTGTCGGCAGAGCCAGTCAAATAATTCCAGTCTCCACGTCATCTGTTGACTGCCTCCTGCTCTAGGCATAAAAGCCGCCCAACGGACCATATGTGGCTTTCATGCTGGTGGTGTAGGAACTGTTAGAAAATTAAATATTACAGAGAAATGAAAAACATAAAATATGCAGAAAACAAAAGCACACAAAACACATAAAACTAGAGAGACACAGATATACGTGGTTCGCCCAGTTTGGGCTATGTCCACCCCAAACAGCAAGTCCTTCCTTTCTATTATCCCGCAAAATGAAGAGACACAACCTACAGTAGATCTACTGTAATATCCTTTGTTCTCTCTCACAGTCTCCCTCTATGTTTCTCGCTCTGAGAATACACATACAATACACAGCCACAATACAATACCTTCATACAAAGTGAGGGGTTGCCTTCTAGAGCAAAAAACCCTAAACTAAACATAACTTCTACCGTTAGATCATCTTCCTAATGAACGACCCAGATTGACTAGAAATTACTATACTTTTACAAGGCAATTTTACATCTGTTTTTAGCTTCAAGGGTGGTGCCCCTGAAACCCCCCACCAGGGGGGGGGGGCTCCATAAAGTCGCAGCCTCCCCCCCCGCCCCCGTGGACCCCCCAAGCAGCGTTTAATTTCGAGCGGCATTGCCGCCCCATTAAGGTATAAGGGTCCAACGCTGTGATACAAAATAAACAAGATAATCAGGCTCCACACCGAATAGGAACTATCACTTCCTGACGTTGGAATATTGGCAATCGTTCCAAGACCCATAGCCAAACTGTTTCAGCTTGTTGTTTTTTCATTTTTTCAGTTGGAGTTTCAGATTGATTGTTACGGCCTCTTCCCAGTTGTAAAGAGTTGGGACCATATAATCTACGACACGTAGTAACTATGATTTTGTGGCTTCATGTAGAGCTTGAGATCCAGTAGCTCGAGTGATGGTATGCAACACTACTTTTAGTGCCAAATCGGGAATGGTTTGAATATCCACTTTCCCGCTCTTTGATCCTTTCCTTGCCCCTCAGTAAACCCTATCTATGACCATGATCATGTTTTCCATTGTGGGTCGGGTATCTATCAGGATTGATACTACCCCCCTCCGTGATAATCTAGTAATAAATTATATGCCCGAGACTTCAATTTCTAACTCCTCTTCATGAATCACAAATATTTACCGAAGACAATATCAGATATTGTAATAACTCCGGTTGAGCTCAAAGACACGGCGCCATGAATAATTTTAGAATCCTGCAGTCCCTTACAACATCCATGCATCTTACATTTCCCATGGCTTCCTCATCGTCTTCCCCATTTTCTCTTTCCTTCCATTCGATCACCATTTTTGCTTTCACACACCTGAAAAATCATCACAGGGGCTTTCATTAGTCGAAATATTCATTTTTGAATGGTTTAAAACGAGCTAGTTAGTTTAATTTTCAAGAAACTTTCATGGTCGTGGTTGGCAAAACTTTTTTTAAAATAGTTGTGCCAAGTGGCACGCCCCCATTAAATTGTAAGGCAGGTTGGCGTGAGTCTATGCTCGGAATCTGCGCTAACTGTCGCGCCCTAGTTTGAAAAAAATCCCCTCACAAATGTGAAAAATTGAAATGAAGGCAATGAAAATTAGTTCAAAATGTAGGTAAGGAAACGAGCTCTCACCTAGAGAAAATGGATTCGTGATTGGTCTCCTGTATTGTCTACTGCTAGCTCCATAAGATCATAGTGAAAAAGGGTAAAAATGCTCGCAAGAGGTGAAAAGTGAAAAGTAATTTTTTTTTTTTACAATTTTGTCATTTTATAAACTTTTCGAGACCCTAATTAGGTTTTTGGGTTTATTTTTCAATTATTGTAATATTTTATCTCGAAAAATGGGTTTTACATGTGTTTCTTATGTAGCAATAGGTCCTCAACCTGATGATGATGAAGTGACAAGTTGTATTTTATTACTTTTTCAGACTCGGTAAAAACACAAAAAAGTCACCCACTGGAGTCATCTTTCAAATCTTTTCTGACTCTCTAAAATTGAAAATATTGTCGACACTCTTCTCATTTTGAACTCGTTAAAGGCTGTGAAACAGCATCTACCTAGTATACATTTACCCCTTTTTCGGGTTGGGATAGATTTTTTACAAAAAGGAATACCTTAGTCTATCGCGACTAAGAGGTTCTCCCAGATATTGTTTTCTACCTTTTCGGATCTGTGAGACTATCTACGAAAATGGACTTGTTGAAGTTTTCTTATTCGCTTCTTTTCAAACTCTCTAAACATGAAAATACATTGAGTTATTCCTTTGTCAAACTCGTTAAAACTTACATGACATCAGAAATCGTCACCATGACGTAACCGAGTTCCTCCTTCCTAGGGCTCATAAAATGTACTAGGATGGATTTTTCTGAAGGACAAAATTATACGACAAGCATATGCTATCCCCTTCAAGCTTGTTGCCAAAAATAATTGGGGTACACTCCAGCAATGGTGGGGGGAAATGGAACCTGTTCTCAGTCGTGTTGGCAGTATTTCACTCTTGAACATGACACTTGTCTGCAATTCGTGTCAGGTTGGGGACATCCCATTTCGTCATTTTTGCCTCCATGGGTTTGGGTTGTCTTTTCTGACCTCTCATATTCTCTTTTCCACATCATCATGACCTCAGATCCCCTGATGTCAAACATTTCCAAATTCTGGATTCGTGTTGCCAATATGTTCAGGAGAAGTTTCCTTCTACAGTTTTCAACCTCTGATCCTCTGTTTGGTTCTGATTCACTATCATCTTATTCCTCTGTCTCGTGTTGATGATGTGGGAAAAATTATGGCCCTCCTTCGACCAAATCACTTCCTATCGACTTCAGCTCATTATCTGGGAAGCTGACCTAGAGACTCCCTTCCGGTACCAGCTTGGAGCTTGCATGCCTCAATGGAAATTTCTTCACATTCGACAACATGTCCTCGTCATTGGCCTTCAATAGAGTGATTTCGTGGGTGTTCGACTCCAGCTCACTGTTCACATTCCACGACTTGTACTAGTTGTACCTTGAGATCCGTTGTCATTATTGGTGGTTTCTCTCGTCCCTGTTAAAAAATTTCATCATTGGCTGGTAATCAGGTCACTTTCCTGCATGTTTGACTTTAGCTCACTCATTCGCATACTTGAATTTTTACTTGGTCGAGTCGATATGGAGCGCAAGACCCTGGGTTCTGTATGATAAAATACAGAATGCGAGACGATTTGGTTTATCATGATTGTATGCATTACTCTTATGATTGGATGGCTGCGACCATACCTGATTCTATTTATTGATCCTCTTTACTGGATGGTTGCATCCATACCTCAGATCTTATTTTTATGTGTACTCTATTATGGATGGCTACGCCCATGCCACATATTCATGTATCGAAGATATCAGTTGTCCTTATTCTTGTAGGTCTTCAGATGACAGTGTTTAGTTTGGGAACGTTCCCATAAAGCATTTAACTCCTTCCTCTATCTCATACCTCATGCTTTAGGGGGCATCTGTTACACAGTATTTTTTCACCATCCCTGCAATCCCCATCCCCAACATTGGAGGACCATTTCAGTGAATTTTGTGTACTTTCATACCTTGCTAAAAGTTTCATTTCATCCCTTGGAATGTCAATAAAATTTCCTTTGTTGATCATTCCTCAATCATGCTCCCAAAAACATATGATTTTGGGTCAGCGCTGGTAGGCAGCTATGGCCTCGTGCCAATAGAGAAATTAACACTGAGCTCAGCACCCATTGGCACTTTGTCTCACTGGGGCACCCACGTCGAGCTGTTTTTGGAAAATTTTTTTAAAATAGAAACGAATTTTCCATGCCTAACCACTTCGTGAGCGGAGTCATCATGGTTTGTTCGACTGAATAACGTCAAAGTCCTCCATTTGGCTTCTTTTTTCCTACAATTGTGCAACTCCCCAAAGGATAAGGCCTCTCTTCCACCTTATGATGAATCCCAAACCACCTCCTCCTCTCCTATAAATACTTCCTTTTCACATGGTTTCAGCTAGTTGAATAGTCCTTACTATAGCTGGTGTGAAGAATAAGGCAGTGAGGAATCCATTTTCGAGAGAGATTTAAGTCCCATTGCCCCACCAAGTCCGATCCCCGACAAATGCTTAAGACACGCTTGATTGAACTCGTCGACTGAGGCTGCAACGTCAAGGCATTAAGGTTGTAAACTTATTTTCTCTATCATTAATACATGACTGGTTTTTTGGTTCCAATTTTTTTTTCAATAATATGCAAAACATTTGATTCTCCTTGACCAATGGAATAGCCGTAAATGAAAGAATGTTTTCATATGTTGTCACCGTTCACTTGATCCTTGTGCAGGTACATGGACATTATCACTAAAGGACCACGACGTGTGAAGTCAAAGATCAGATGATCACTGCTGCAAACTACAAAAAAAGCGTTGGACCAAGGTAGGTCATCTATCCTAACTCATTTTCATTTATAAGCTAGGATTCTGAAAGTCCAACTTGTTCTCTTTTTTCTAGACCCACTCTAGGGCTAGAGGGATCGCCTCAGTCTGTAGAGGGGATTTACCTGCTCAACAATCATGAATGGATTTTCTATCAAATTTCCAAGGTATTCCCAACAATACATTGCACACGTCCATTGGCATCACATCACACAATATGACATCTTTATATGTACCAATCTGTATCTCTACTTTTCATTGTTCTGTCACCAAAATCTGATGTCCCTTCTATAGCCACGACACTCTGTACGGAGTAGGGTGTACCACCTTACTCAACCCCAATTTCTCAACCATCTCTATGGAAAAAATATTATCAGTTCTTCCACTGTCAATCACAACTTTTCAACACTTTTCTTTACACTTGCATACAGTCCTGAATAGAATCTTCCTCTTGGTTGGCTCATTCGCTTCCTTCTCTGCTTTAAGCAATACTCTTTCAAGTAATAAAGACTCTCCTACCTCAAGTGTTTCTTCTTTTCCCATGACCTGAGGATTTTCTTCCTTTGCTTAAGCTACATTCACATTCCGCTGATTTGTTGGTTTGTTATGAGGACAATCCCATGGTCCGTGTCCCCATTCTCCACATGTGTAGCACTGAATCTCTCTTCCTTGGCCTCTACCTCTGGGTGCAAATTTTACTCTACCAAAGTATCCTCTCTATGGCGGTCTGCTACTCGAACCTCCTGTTTCATTCTGAGAGTGCTGAAATCTTGATCTGAAATTCCCTCTTCCTCCTGGCGGACTTTTACCTCTATCCCTATGACTTTGCTTCCTCAACATTTTATCCTCTACCTTCAAAGTTGCTTGGTAGGCATCCTCAATTGTCTTCAGACTCAAAAAATTGATTTCATCATGTATATCATACGTTAAGCCATTGATGTATCTAGCTACTTTCTCAATATCATCTTCAGCGTGTCCTACTCTAATGCTCAGCTTGTAGGTCCCCTCTATATACTCCTTGACAATAATTCCTTTCTACCTCAAATTCTATAATTTCTTGAACAAATTCAATTGATAGTCCTTTGGCATAAACTTATTCTTCAACTTCCTTATCATTTTATCCCACTGCTTGATCTTAGGCTTTCACTTTCTAACTCTGGATGTTTGTAGTTCATCCCACCAGATAGATGCATGGCCCTTCAGCCTGGTAGTTGCATGCTTTGCCTTCTTCTTATCTTTGATCTCTTCCAAATCGAAATACTTATCAATTGAAATGATCCAATCCATCAGCTCATCCACATTAAGGTTCCCCTCGTATGAAGGAATCTCCATTCTTGGTTTCCCACTAACCTTTGCCAATATCTTGAAAACTTTAGCTGCCTCTTCTTCTGTCGCTTCTTCTTCATCAAAAGTTTCCTCAGCTGCACTGACATCTCCTTCTTCAGGTGATCTCCTCTGAGCAACCTCTAATGTCTCCATTCTTGTACAAAGATGTCAAATCTCGTCTAGGAAAATTGCATTATCTTCCAGCTTTCCCTGACCTATGCTGGCTCCTCTCCTGGGTGGCATCTTTGCTCCAACCTTCAAGAAAAAAACTCAAGTTTTCTCTAATACCAAATGATGTAGACTAGTTGCAAAAATATCAAAATACACTGCGGAACTATGGTTTATGGGTCCACACAAATTCCTTACTCGCAGCAGATTTCAAACTTTACAGTTTCCAAACATACATACGTGCACAATCACAGTGTTTCCTTTACACAGACCACACATAAAACCCAAAACAAATGCATACATACAGAAGTTCTTACAGGAGGGTCCCACAACACTTCCGACCAATTGCATGCGATTGCACTTCACACACTTTACAATATAACTTAAAGGTTAAACCTTATTTCTTGCGATCTGTGATATTGCGCAGATCCGACACATGCCCTGCTCCATTTCGCATTGCAAACCATTTAACTTACCTTGCGACAACCTTAACGCTAACTTCTAAATGTTGCGATTTGTGAAATCGCTCCCAGTGCGCTTCAATCTCCGTCGTTGGCCTTTGCTGAATCTGACGGTCCATGTTATGTCTCTGATGACTCACTTCGCATCGCAAGTGAAATGACTTAAATTGTGAATTCTTAACCATTAAAACTATACTTTGCGATGTGCGATGTCCTCCTGACTCCGATGTGATTTCTCACCGTTGATTAGTGTCGGATATCATTAGAGGAATTTTGAGGTCTAAAATGGGCCTCCTAAGAAAAATGTACAAACAAAATAAACTTTAGAAGAACCAATAGGAATCAATATGATTATGTCAACCATGGGGGATGATTCACCATTTTTTAAGTAAAAGGGTAAAATATTAAAAAATAATAAAATAATAAAACTACTTTTTCAACTCGTATTTTCAACTTATCTCCCAATTTTTTTACTCAAATTTTGAGTGAGAGTACTCGTTGGATGAAAAATATAATTCCTCATCCAAGGATTACCCATGTTCATACTTTTTATGGACCCCACTACACAAAAAATGAGAAATACATGAATAAAACGTGATTTCAATCATGTTTTTTATGTATTTCTCATTTTTCATGTAGCAGGTTCCATCAAAAGTATGCAACATAGGTACTCCTTGGATGAGGAATTAAATTTTTCATCCAAATGTTAGTCTCCTGTATTGTACAGTATGAATAAATGACTATGGATTTTCTACTGTCAGTTGAAAATAACATTCCCTGACTGTCATTTATTTTCAGAAATCTCACTGCCTTCATTATTTTCCATTTAACATATTCATTATCTCTCATTTCACTTATTCAGATCAATCTCTTACTCTGAAATTCCATGTTTGACCCTAAAACCCTCATTCTCACCTCTTTCCCTACCTAAAACTCCACTCCCATTGCTAAAATCCTATTCCTTTTCATTCATTCCCCTTATTCCTTATAAAACAATGTAAAAACCTATTTTTACATTGTTTTACAAACAAATTTTATTTTCATTCGGGACCCACTCCTTTAAAATTAACCCTGTTTATTTAAAAATTACCTGACACCCCTTACACATTTGTACCTCCCGCTTTAAAAAACCTAAACCTCCGCTCTCATACAACCATGGCCCCACCTTACATTAAGTGCTTCCACTTAATTCTTACTGCAGGCCCCACCTTATTTTCAAACCCCCGCATTATATTAACCCTCCATGTCATTTGAAAAACCAAGCTCTGTGATTATTAACACCCCATGCTATGTATTAAACCTGCCATCGCATTCAAAAGTCCCGGCCCCACACATCAAATCAACTCATAGTCCATTCATCACCCAACCACCATCAAATCTCTGCTCGTAGATCCTACGGAGATCACTCCCCATCAAAACCACAAAAGCTCAATAGATAATACCTTTGAGGCTTATGATATGGGCGATTTTACCACCGTCCCATCCTGCCACGCATCACCCCCTCTATGCTATCGCATCCTCGCGATATAAACCGCCTCATCACCTATGGATCATGCGAAAACCACTTACCACCCTCGCGCCATAACCCAAAACCATTGACCCAGTTCAAACATGTTTCAAAGCTCTGTGCCTTTGCGATAAGCCCTCGATCCTCTTTGTAACTTATGCTACATCTTTGAAAATCCATAAAGCCACCGATAAACGCAGAGAACCAATAAATCTACCATTATCCAGACTCTTTCCATAGCGCAGGTTTTTATTAACAAATTGTTTTTAGTTTTGCAGGTGGTCGATATATTATAAACGCAGAAAGTCAAGGTATGTTTCTAAGTTTTGCAGGTGGTTTTTATCAAGGTTCTCTGGATGACGATCTATGAATCCTTATTCATCAAAAAATTAAGAGCGCAAGATTAAATCTGAATCAGCAATGGGTCATGACCATTGATGATCATTCAAATCACTCCAAAAGGCAACAAGATTTCATCAGAGGACAGGGTAAAGAAATAAATAGAGTTCACAGTGACAGCGAAATAAATAAGGGATTAAAGGATTAATCAAAGGTCAAAGATGAAATACACGGTTAGAAGACCAAGTTAAAGGCAAATCATAGAAAAATCAAAGATAAAACAATCAAAGATCAGAGATAAAAAAAGAAATGACAGTGACAGTAAAGGAAATAAAAGATAAAACAATTAGAAGATACAAATGAAGATAGATTTGAGATTAAATGATAAATCAAAGTTTAAAGACTAATCAGAGCTTTAAAAAAAAATCAACAAAGAAAGACATCCAAATGATAAATAAAATCACCATTTACTTCTTCCAAATCACATTTTCCACCTATAAATTCATTTTATTTAAATAAAAGAAGCTACAATTATTAAAGCAGTCAGAGATATTTTTAAGTAGCTCAGTAGTTGTTGTAAAAGTTAATGAAAATAAAAAAAGTCAAAAATATCCTAAAGTTAGCTCAACAGTTAAGTTAAAAGTTATTATTACAACAAGTTAGTCAGTGATATTTTGCCTTGGGCCTTGCATGGTCTCAAAGGTCAATATTTCATTTACTCTGTAATAACTATAGCCTAAAACCCTAGAATAGGATCACCTCCTCATCTGCAATTAAATACTGCATGTATTTTTTGTTGGTTGGTTGGTTCTTTTGGATGGTTGATGAGCTGCTAGGCTGGATTTTGATCAGACTCTGAGTTGCAAAGATTATTGCACTGGAGTATTGTAACTGTTTTGGACATCAGTAATACAAGCACGTTCATAGGATTCTTGAGCTATGTTAATGGTGATGTTATCCCTCTTTGTCATTGTTTCCCTTCTATTTTCCACATTGTCCATAAATTTCTCTGATAATAGAAAAGACATTTTAGGTTGAGATATGTTGTTTGGGTACCTTAACTCTATCTATTTCTTTATATTTATGTTTTCTTCTGCAAGGTCTGATTACAAAATTTAGGGGTAACCTTCTTTTTAGTTCCACCTATCTTGTTTCCTTGAGGTTTTCTTAGTAAAGTAGTAAAAAAAAAATTCAGGGGTGTCCTTCTCTTTAGTATTACTGAACTGTTATCTTAAAGGCCTTCTTCGAAGTTTGGCTAAATAATTCAGGGGTGTTCTACTCTTTATTTTCTCTTTAACAATTATCTTAAAGGCTTTTCTTGTTAAAGTATAGTTAAAGGATTCTTAATTGCCCTTTAGTTTTACAAAATTCACAACTTACTGTCATTTCATATTTTATCTAAACTAAAAATATCCACTTGATATAGTTAGCTTTCCCTATGAAAACCTTGCAGATTTGATGTACAATTAAAACCTTTAATGACTCCATAGCCCAATGGATTAATGTTTCTCACTATCTATCTATTCAAATTAAACAATCACTCAATCAATCAAACAAAACAAACAATCCCAGAGCTTTATAACTAGCCTAAAATGAAAAAACATAAGCATAAAGATATAACCAGATAATTATAAACATATAGAGAGCCCTCTCTGAGCCCAGGAAGGCTGGGTCCTTGGACACCAAAGCAGTCTGATGTGGTTCTCTGCAGATTTTTTTTTTTTTGCAATCTTGCAAATCACGGGGCTCCAACACAGTGGCGACCATACTGGGGAACTGAGTTATTAAAACAGCTTAATATTTCCTCAAGGACTTAGAAAACCCCATTCAAAATTAGATGAATCAAGTGTTAGCCAAGACTGTTATCTAGTTGTTGATGGTGGACAACAACCAATCTCAAAACAGTTAAAATCATCCACCTAGTGAATCCACTGGTTTTCAGTAGGCCTGCTGACTCCACTGGCTTTTCTACAGACTTCACTGGGAAATTATTGAGAATTCTTCATATCATTAAACCTTAAATAGAACCTGGTCAAAATACTTTGTGAATAGAGTATTTATTTCACAAATTGGTTTGTTTTTTAAGCTACTATAATACTTTCAACCTCTCTGAACCTTGGGTCTAAGTTTTGGCTTCTAGAATAATCTGTACCAGATCCCATCCAGACCCAAACCCTCCTGCAATATTTGACAATCCATAGCACATGCTAAGGAAATCTCCTATATCTAAAAATTCAACTGTTAGAAGACCTATTCATAAGGCAAGTTCCCTACCTAAAAACCTTAAAGACTTGCAAGGTATCCTATCTGGCTCTCTCCTGGAACAAAGCTTGCCCAGGACTAAATCCCAGAGTTGGATAACCCAAATAGTTTTAGACACATCCATTTTACAACATAATCCTGTTGTGCTAACTTTGACCCTCATTCATACACCCAGCGCTCACCTTCCTCCATTTAACCCTTTACCTCCTCTTGTAAACCCTCTGCTTGTTAACCCTCCTTTGTTTCCCAAACTACCAGCCATGGCAACATGGTATGCCCCATTAGTTCTACCATTGCTTTTAGTAGTTCTAACACAGGACTATCAGTCCAAGAATCCTTTATATGATGCAAGTGGTTTTACAACTGCTTAACAACATGTGTATAGAATGAATGACTATTTTGACAGACAAGAAATAGATGATGAAACTGTTAAACTAAGACTATTTGCTAAAATATTAGGGGGAGTAGCAAGAAAATGGTTTAAATTCCTAACCCATAATAGTATACATGACCTCCCTGCTTTTCATTGGTTGTTCTTAAATAAATGGGAAGTCAAGAATAACCCTCTCAAAATCTTATCAGAGTATGAAAAAATCAAGAGAAACATTGGAGAGGGTGTCCAAGAGTACTGCACTAGGTTCAATAGTGTATATAATTCCCTCCCTACCCACATGAAACCTCCACAAGGTCTAGCCCTCATGAAATTTCCAGATGGATTTGACCCAGAAATGGCCTATCAACTAAGAGAAAGAGACCCTTCTACATTAGAAGACACGCAGAGGGGTGCAGTAAGTGTGGAGGAAAATCCGATTGCCAAAAGATCTAGAATGAAAAACAAGAAAAGAGTCACATATAGGGAAGAGGTTTTAGCCTCCACATCTTATAATAAGATTGATAACTTAGTTAGAACTATGGAAAGGATTATGGAGAGAATAAACATGAATGAGAGAGCTTACCCCAGAGAAAACCAAGCAGCTCCTCAATACAAAAATTAAAAGCAAAACCAAAACCAAAACTTTAGGAGAAATCCCCCTCAGATAAGACAAAAAGGACCTGACCAGAAAATCAGGCCTCCTTTCCAAGAAAACTATGATGATTAAGATGAGGGAGTGATTTAAGAACCAGAGGAAATTCATATAAATCAATGGGAGTTAACAATGAGGATACCATTTTCCTCACTGAGGAAGAACAAGGCATATTTGCCCCAAATGAAGAAGAATACCTGGAATCCAAAGATTATAAACAAGGATTCGAAAATGCCATCATGGAAGTACATAAGCAATATAACCTCAGAAGTAAGAAAACCCAAGATACTCCCAAGAGAAACAACCCGGAAATTTCTACTAGGAAGATTCCTGAAAATGGTCCTAAAAAGGCAGCAGAAACTTTAAACATAGTAGTTAAAAGTTTTGATAAAAATAAAAACAAAAATAGTCCAGAAATCAGCACTAGTACATCAACTAGTAGCCCTAATAAAACTGATTTAACTAAGATCCCCAAAAAAAATCAGCAAGTTGAAATTGTTGCAAAAACAGTGTCTGACAAAACTGATTTAAATCTACCAAAGACAGGGACACCCTTCAGTATTGAGAATGAAATTGCCATGATAAAAATCTCCATACCTCTTACTGAATTATTTGGCCAAGATATATATAGATCCCAAGTTTTGAAATATTTAAACATAGGATAAAGTGTTGATTCTGTAAATTTAAATGATGACAAACCAGAGCTTTTGTTTGGACCTGATGTAGAAGGAAAATTTCAAGAGGGAGGCGTGCCTCATTTTATGTGAGCTTGAATAATCATGATAAAATCCTCCACAATGCCATGTTAGATTCAGGAGCTTCATAAAACCTCATGCCAAAGGTAGTTATGGAGAGACTTGGCCTTGAGATAACTAGACCATACAAATACTTGTACTCTTTTAACTCCAGTAGAGTTAAATGTCTAGGCCTAATCAAATATCTCTGTGTTAATCTAGCACAAATACCAGGCAAAATCCTAGTAATGGATATTGTAGTGGTTGACATCCCTCCCAAATATGGCATGCTCCTTTCACGCTCATGGGGAGCTAAACTTCAAGGCACCCTCCAAATGGATATGCCCTATGCTACCATACTAGTCTTTAGTCAACCAAGAAGACTATATAGGGAAACTCATATGAAATACATGGTCAACAATCAAGAAAATATTGATAACTTCCCTCTCTATTCTATCCACATAGACCTTGATTCATTTATCCTTTATAATAATGATAATATTAGTGAACAAGTAGCATTTGATGAAAAATTAGTGGAAAAAGAAGAATAAAAAGAGGAGGAACAGTCAGACCTCAGACCAAATAGAAAATGAACAACATAATGGCAAACAAAACAAGTCTAAAAATTAGCCTCTATGGAGTATGAGATTTGATGGTTCTTGTGGAAAAATTGGGTCCGGAGCAGGTGTTTGGGTACACAACACTGAGAACAACCATGCAAAGGGTCACTCATACAAACTAAACTTTCAATGCACAATTAACATAGAATAGTATGAGGCACTCCCCCTAGGGCTACAATTACTCAAGAAATTAGGAGCCAAAAGGATCTTTGTCCATGGGGATTCCGAGCTAGTCATTAGGCAGATTAAGAGAGAATATTCAGTTAAACATCCTAGATTAAGAGCATATTGGAACGGTGCCCTTGACCTCCTAAAAACATTCAAAGAATATGATCTTGCCTTCATCCCAAGAAACCAAAATATCCTGGCCAATGGACTAGCATTTTAAGCCAATGCTTGTCAAAAACCTCATCATAACAAAAAATACACAGTACAAGTCAAATACAGACCAGCATTCCCTGATAATATAAAATATTGGCAAGTTTTTGAAGGTGACAAACAGATTGAAGATTTCCTGCAGTCCAGAAATGGGTTTGAAATTCCAAATTCAGACTCAGATCATGAAGAAGACTGCTCTGTTGAGGAACAAACATACAAAAAAGAGCTCCCTGATGATGCTGATATAAATATATTAGCAAAGGATGACCCACATGAGACAAAGATGTGTGCAAGTCCAGAAAAAGAAGACTTTGAAGTGTTGCAGTTCAAAGATAATACCTTGCCAAAAGGGTTGGTCCCTCTAGAGTAACTTTTTTATTTTAATGATGCTGCTAGAAATCCAAAGATAAAATCCACTGAAGAAAATGTAGAAGAGTGAAATATAGGTAGTGAGCTAGAACCCAGAATGATAAAATTGTCAAAGACACTGCCAAATCCTATAAAACAGACATATATTGAGGTATTCAAAGAATTCAGTGATGTATTTACTTGGAGCTATGAAGACTTGAAATCCTATGATACTGATATCATTCCTCTCAAAGAAAACCATAAACCCTTTAAACAGAAGTTTCTCAGAATAAATCATGTCCAACTGCCACTGGTTGAAAAAGAGATAAAGAAAATGTATGATGTTGGAATAATAGTCCCTCTCAGGTACTTAGAATGGGTTTCAAATCTTGTATCAGTGAAGAAGAAGACAGGAGAAATTAGGCTATGCGTAGACTTCAGAAATTTAAACAAAGAATCCCTGAATGACAACTACCCTTTGCCCAAAATGGATCACATATTACAAAGGGTACTAATCTCCAAAAGGATATCTCTCCTAGATGGCTTTTCAGGTGCTGGTACAACTAGATGATCAACACAAGACAGATTTTACTACAGCTTGGGGCACCTTCATGTATGTTAAAATTCCTTTTGGGTTAATGAATGTTGGAGCTACTTTCCAAAGAGCAATGGATATTTATTTCTTAGAATAAATAGGTTACTTCATTGTAATATATCTTTATGACATCATTGTCTATTCAAAAACTGATGAAGAACACCTAGCTCATTTAAGAAAGGTCTTTTAAAAGTGCAGGAAGTATGGTCTGTCTTTATATCCCAAGAAAAATTTGTTTGGCCTTCAAGAAGGGAAGCTTTTAGGCCACATCATATCTGAAGAAGGGATCAAAATTGACCCAAAAAGGATTGAGGGAATATTGCAAATCGATCACCCAAGAAACATCAAAGAGCTGCAATATTTCATTGGAAAGATAAATTTCTTAAGAATATTCATACCAAACCTTGCAGAACTCCTAAGGAACATCACTAACATGCTCAAAAGAGAAACATGAGTCAAATTAACCATAGAGGCAAATCAATATTTTGACTTGATGAAACAAGCTATTACACAAACACCTACTCTGATCGGCCCTAACTTCACCAAATGTTTCTTCATTTTCTCCTTTGCATCAAAACACACAGTTGTTGTTGTCTTACTCCAGAAAAATACAAAAGAATAGGAGCAGCCTATAGCTTTCTTCAGCCAAGCATTGAGAGATACACCTCTGAAATATAATATAATGGAAAAACATTTTTTTTTCTTAATCAAAGAACTGAAGGATTTCAGGGTTTATATTCTGCATTCACATGTCATTGCATTTGTGCCCCACACAGTGGTTAAAGACATCCTTACACAAGACCCTGATGGAAAAAGAGGGAAGTGGATTGTTGTCATTTTAGAATATGACCCTGAAATCAAGCCCACCAAGCTAATCAAAGGACAAGGACTGGCTAAAATGATGGCTGAAACAAATTTTCAAGCACTAGATATCAATATGATTCACTCATTGGATGAACAAGTGGAGTTGGCGACTCCACCTATTGAGGAAGCATTTCTGAACTCACCCTAGTATGCTGCCATATATTATATGTTCTCGCTAATATAAATGTTCCTCCTAGTTTGTCCAAAAGAAAAGCCATATTCTTGAAGTTAAAAGCTATAAATTTTTGCATTCTAGACAAATTTTTATATTAGAAATATTTTGGTGGTGTATTGCTTAAATTTTTTCCTGAAGAAGGTGAAGATAGGATTATGCATGAATTTCATGAAGGGTAGTGTGGAGGCCATCACTATTGGAAAACCACTTTCAATAAAATCCTTAGGGCTGGACACTATTGGCCTACCCTCTTCCAAGACATCCACAAAATGGTAATTTCCTGCCATAAATGCCAAATATTTGAGGGAAAAAAAAAAAAATTTGATGCCTTTGCCATTACATCCCATCTCTGTTGAAGCTCCTTTTCAACAGTGGGGTCTAGATTTCATTGGAGAAATCCACCATTCCTCCTCTACCCAGCATAAATGGATCCTCACTGCAACTGATTATTTTACAAAGTAGATAGAATCCATTCCTTCCAGGACTGCCACAGACTCAGTAATTATCAAATTCCTTGAAAAAAATATTCTATCTAGATTTGGTTGTCCTAGAAAAATTATTACAGACAATGTTGTTGCTTTTAGATCCCAGAAAATAGTGGATTTGTTCCACAGATATCACATTACTTTGGGCCATTCTACAACTTATTACCCTCAAGGTAATAGGTTGGTTGAATCCTCAAATAAAAGCTTAGTGAACATCATTAAAAATTTGCTGGAGGAAAACAAGAAATCATGGCACAACAAATTGGTACATGCACTATGGGCAGACAGGCTAACAAACAAGAAATAAATTGGTATCTCTCCCTATCAACTAGTCTATGGAACAGATGCCGTCTTCCCAACAAGCTTGGGACTGCCAGTAATGAATCTCATTCAAGAGGTGTAATCTGAAGAAAATTACATACAAAGGAGAATAAACCAGACTGTTCAGCTGCAGGAAACCAGAGAAGGAGTGTACAGTAGGACATAGCTAGTACAAGAAAACATCAAGAAGATCTTTTACAAAGGGACCAAAGCAAATGATTTCAGCATTGGATACAAAGTGTTGAATTGGGATTCAAGAAGAGAGGACAAAGGCAAGCATGGAAAAAATGATAATCTATGGAAAGGCCCATACACCATCCATTCTGCAAGAGGTAATAATGCATTTTTTCCTACAAGAAATGGATGGAGCGGAATTGTTTGGATGTCCTATCAATGGTAGGATGGTTAAGCATTATTTCAGTTAAGAATCTTAGTTTTTGTTTTCTTCATTGTATATAACATTTCTTAAACAAAAAATCTTAGAAAATTGATACAAAAGAAAGAAAGAAAAGGAGAAAAGAGGGCAGATAAAAAGAAAAGGTAAGCCCCATACCAAAAATGAATATTTCTAAAAGTGTGCAAGTCCAAAATCCACTACTTTTGAAAATATCTTGTTCAATCATACAGCCTAAACATGATTGGACAAATTTTTAATTTTTTCCGATAAGTTAGAAAATGAAGATTTTCCAAACTGTTTAAACTTGGCTTATCAATAGGTAGATAGAAAAATATATTGGTTCCATAGCCTAAATCCGAACCAAAAGAAAGTGATGAGTAATAAATGAAAGATTCAGATCCAAACCCCTTAGTTTAACTTTACTTTTTGAAAAATAATATTGTGTGCAACTTGTCCAAAATGCCACAATTCATGATGATCAAACTACTTAATCTTGATTCAGTGATGCTTTAAATTTCATGTTGATATTTAGTAAATAAAAATTTGTCAAACTTTTTAATCTTGACAGACAAGTAGTTCGGTAGAGAATAAAAAGAGCTCATCAGTTTAATCTGAGCCTTTGGAAGTTATAAGGGTAAAAATAGATAATTTTTTGTTTAAAAAAAAAAAAATGATGTCAAGGGTTTGCAAGTCTAAGTGCACCCAGAAATGAAGAAAAAATGTTAGAATAGAATGATGGGTAGGCAGAATTACTTCGCAGAAAGCATGATGTTTAATTTCTGAAGGCCAAAGTCACAAAGAATTGCAGCAGATCATCAACTACATGATGAAAATCAACCAAATACAAACAAGCCACTGATCTACAAAATCCAAAGATATGAGGTTCTTGAAACCTCGTAAAGGAGCTGCCCTCCCTAGCTGGAGCCACTGTTAGTCTCCTGTATTCTACAGTATGAATAAATGACTATGTATTTTCTACTGTCAGCTGAAAATAACATTCCTTGACTATCATTTATTTTCATAAATCTCACTGCCTTCATTATTTTCCATTTAACCTATTCATTATCTCTCATTTCACCTATTCAGATCACTCTCTTACTCTGAAATTCCATGTTTCACCCTAAAACCCTCATTCTCACCTCTTTCCCTACCTAAAACTCCACTCCCATTGCTAAAATCCTCTTCCTTTTCATTCATTCCCCTTCTTCCTTATAAAACATTTTAAAAACCTATTTTTACATTGTTTTACAAACAAATTTTATTTTCATTCAAGACCCACTCCTTTAAAATAAACCCTATTTATTTAAAAATTACCCGACACCCCTTACACATTTGTAGCCCCCACTTTAAAAAACCTAAACCTATGCTCTCATATGACCATGGCCCCACCTTACATTAAGCACTTCCACTTAGTTCTTACCCTGGGCCCACCTTATTTTCAAACCCCTACATTATATTAACCCTCCATGTCATTTAAAAACCCAAGCTACGCGATTATTAACACCTTGCGCTATGTATTAAACCCACCATCACATTCAAAAGTCTCAGCCCCACATGTCAAATCCACCCGTAGTCCATTCGTCGCCTGACCACTGTCAGATCTCGGCTCCCAGATCCTATGGCCATCACTACCTGTCGCAACCAAAAAATCCTGAGAGATAATACCTCCAAGGTTTGCGCTATGGGTGGTTTTACCACCCTCCCATCTTATCACGCATCACCCCCTCCATGCTATCACATCCTCGTGATATAAACTGCTTCACTGCCTATGGACCGTGAAAAAACAACTTACCACCCTCACGCCATAACCCAAAACCGTTGACCCCATTCAAACATGTTTCGAAGCCCTGTGCCTTTGCGATAATCCCCCAATCCTATATGTAACATCTGCTACGTCTTTGAAAACCCATAAAGCTACTGATAAAGACAGAGGACCAATAAAGTTTCCATTATCTGGACCTCTGTCCACAGCGCAGATTTTTATTAACAAATTGTTTTTAGTTTTGTAGGTGGTTGATATATTATAAACGCGGAAAATCAAAATATGTTTCTAAATCCGAGAATTATTGAATCAAGGTTCTCTGGATGACGATCCAAGAATCCTTATTCATCATAAAATCAAGAGCATAAGAATAAATCCGAATCCAAAATGGGTCATGACCATTGATAATCATTCAAATCACTCCAAAAGGCGACAAGATTTTATCAGAAGACATGGTAAAGAAATGAAGAGAGTTCACAGTGACAGTGAAAATATTCACCATGGAAGTGAAAGAAATAATGGATTAAAGGATTAATCAAAGGTCAAAGATGAAAGACATGGTTAGAAGACCAAGTTAAAGGCAAATCATAGAAAGATCAAAGATAAAACAGTCAAAGAATAGAGATAAAGAAAGAAATGACAATGACAGTAAAGGCAGTAAAAGAGAAAACTGAATTAGAAGATACAGATGAAGACAAATTTGAGATTAAAGGACAAATCAAAGTTTAAATACTAATCAGAGCTTAAAGACAAATCAACAAAGAAAGACATATCCGAATAAAAAATAAAATCACCATTTACTTCTTCCAAATCACATTTTCCACCTACATGTTCATTTTATTTAAATAAAAGCAACTAAAATTACTAAAGCAGTCAGAGATATTTTTAAGCAGCTCAGCCGTTATTGTAAAAGTTAATGAAAAGAAAAAAAGAAAAAAATTTCCTAAAGTTAGCTCAGCAGTTAAGTTAAAAGTTATTATTACAACAAGTTAGTCAGTGATATATTTCCTTGGGCCTTGCATGGTCTCAAAAGTCAAGATTGCATTTACTCTGTAATAAATATAACCTGAAACCCTAGAATAGGATCACCTCCTCATATGCAGTTAAATACTACATGTATTATTCATTGGTTGGTTGGTTGTTTTGGCTGGTTGATGAGCTGCTAGGTTGGATTTTGATCAGACTCTGAGTTGCAAAGATTATTTCACTGGAGTATTGTAATTGTTTTGGACATCATTAATACAAGCACGTTCACAAGATTCTTGAGCTATGTTAATTGTGATGTTGTCCCTCTTTGTCATTGTTTCTCTTTTTTTTTCCATATTGTCCATAAATTTCTTTGATAATAGAACAAAAATTTTAGGTTGAGATATGTTGTTTGGGCACCTTAACTCTGTCTATTTCTTTTATATTTATGTTTTATTCTGCAAGGTTTGACTAGAGAATTCAGGGATGTCCTTCTCTTTAGTTCCACCTAGCTTGTTGCCTTGAGCTTTTCTTAGTAAAGTAGTAAATAAAGAATTCAGGGGTGTCCTGCTATTTAGTATTACTGAACTGTTATCTTAAAGGCCTTCATCAAAGTTTAGCTAAAGAATTTAGGGGTGTCCTGCTCTTTAGTTTCTCTTAAACAGTTATCTTAAAGGATTTTCTTGTTAAATTATAATTAAAGGATTCTTAATTTCCCTTTAGTTTTACTGAATTCACAACTTACTGTCATTTCATATTTTATCTAAACTAAAAAGATCCACTTGATATAGTTAGCTTTCCCTATGAAAAACCTTGCAGAGTTGATGTACAATTAAAACCTTTTATGACTCCATAACCCAATGGATTAATGTTTCTCATTTTCTATCTATTCAACTTAAACAATCACTCAATCAATCAATCAAAATAAACAAAAAATCCCAGAGCTTTATAACTAGCCTAAAATCAGAAAACATAAGAATAAAGATAAAATCTGATAATTATAAACATAGAGAGAGCCATGAGCCCAAGAAGGCTTGGTCCTTAGACTCCAAAGCGGTCTGATGTAGTTCTCTATAGATCTATTTTTTCCAATCTTACAAATCCCGGGGCTCCAACACCAACGAGTACTCCTCCTGAAATTTTGAGTAAAAACTTTGGGAGATAAGTTGAAAATACGAGTTGAAAAATTAGTTTTTTTTTCTTTTTTCCTTCTAAAATTTGATGATGTCGTCAAATCTTATTTTATTATTTCCACTATTATTTTATAATTTCCTTATGAGTCCCATTTTATACCTCAAAAATCCCCTAATGAACGGTCCTCGTTGTGCCTGCAAATCTGATGGTCCTTCGATCCTTTCTATGTCTTGTAATTCTGATTGTCCTTCCTACTTTGCGCTTAATGTAATATGCGATCCAACAGAGAAATAAAACAAACGGTTTAAAACAGAGAGCCCAATCAAAAAATACAAAATACATTATATTAATTTAGAAATGAAATATACAGAGCCAAGCCCTTGGATGGATGGTTTTTACATTTATTTATGCTCTCTGTTCACTCATCTCTTGCACCTATTCCACACCTATTTCACTCTTATTCACGCTCTGTCTCATCACACCTATTCATACATATATATATCTACCTGAAGTGGTTCTTCTGTTCTTTTAATAGATTTCTATTTGAACCACTCTTAACAAACAAATTTTATCCTATTTCTAAGCTCTATCCTACTAGGCTTAATCTCCTCATTGGGAGAAACCAATTGCTATTTTATTCCTACCTAAGGTAGGAAATCAAAACAACTAACTTTTCTCATTTAAAACTAAGTAAAATATTAATAACCAATGTTTATCCACCTCATGTTAGCCACAACATGTGAACACACAATCACATTTTTGGCTAATTCCAGATGCTCCTACATCAACACTTGCCTTTTTAAACTCGTTAAAGTAAATGAAAATACATATAATTAGTATAAGTTCAATCCTTTTAAGGACTGAGATAGACTATTTATGAAAAAGGAATACCCTATTCGAACATGGCTAATAGGTTCTCTTGGGTATTGTTTTCTTCCTTTTTTGACTCAAGGGACTATCTATGAAAATGAACAATCTAGAGCTTTTTTCTTGCCTCTTTTTTAAACTTTCTAAATATGAAAAATATGTTGAGTTTTACCTTCACTGGACTCATTAAAAAATCAAAAAATGATGGAATTTTCGAACATGACAAGGAAAAACCACTTCGTCTCAAGGTTCACTAAACTTACTAGGACGGATTCATCTGAAAAATGAACTTACATACCAAGTTTATTTTATCCTCAATCTTGTTAAAAAATAAAGAGGTAATCACCAGTATGGTCAGGGAAATTGAGAAAGAAAGTCACTACATTTGTTAATAGCAATGAGTCTCTCTTAAACATGACACACTTCCACTTATTTTCTATGGCTGTTAGGTTGGGTAATATTCTTGTCTTTTGGATTATCACACCATTTTCAAATCCTCCATTTTCAGTCTTGGGTCAATGCTGCCAAATCCCTTCAGTGTCATTGATGTATTCAAGAGAATTCGTTCAATCAATATTTGCTACAAAAATATTAAGCCTTCATTCCATGTTTGTCATTCCTGATCCAATTTTGTATCATCATCATTTTGTCTCATATCATGATACATATTCCATGTTGTTAATTGGGTATGCATCAAGACCCTCCCGCGACAGATCACTTCTTGTCGAAATAAACTCATTATCCAGGAGGTTGACTTAGAAACACCCCTCAGTACCTTGGTTCTTGCATACATGAATGGAAATTTTCCTCGCTCTCAGTGACCAGTTTACACCATTATCCATCGACCGAAATATTCTATGTGGTGTTCGACATCAAGTCATTTACTCACACCATAAATATTGTACTCCAATACTTTGAGAGACATTAACATCGTCAATGGTTTCTCTCACGCCTGTTAATGACCTACATCACTAGTCGAAAATCAGATGGTATCTACCATGTTTGACTCCAGCTCATTGATTCACATGGTTAGACTCATACATGGGCAGTCGTGTGAAGGAGATAGAAGACCTCGGATCTAGTTTCATCCATCCAGGCAGCAATTTCAGGATAAATACAATACCACAATGTATGATGGCTATGGTCATACAGACAGTCATCCAGTGATCAGTCCACCATTTGTCATCAGTGGATATGTCTTTTGATAATTGTGCATGTAATTTTAGCTTATGTGTTGAGTATGTGTATGCCTCCCAAATCGAAGATATCACGATGTAAATGTATTGTAACAGAAGATGATATCGTCGGTTGTTTTTTATTTTTGAATTGTCACAATGTAAAGCATTTTAGTCATTAGTCATAATTCCTAACTTTGCGCTTTAGGGGAGAATCTATTATTTTCCATTTTTTCATATCTTGTCATTCAACCTACAAAATGGATCAATTAACATCCTTTCACCCCTTGACATCATGATGGAACAAATCCCTATGCATGACACTCTCATATCCCATAGTTTCTTCCTAAAAACACCTTTCTTTTGTAATTTTAAGGACCAATATTCCCTACCCTGCTACTCAATAGTGTTCATCTACAGGTTTCTACACTCTTTCCTGTGTTGAACACCTACATGATTCTCCACTACGCACCTGTGACGTTGGTTCTAAGAAATTTAGGAAAAGGAGAGAAATTATGGAAGTCTCTTTTTCCAGAAGCTTCTAGAATTTTTTACAACCATTTACCTCAGATAGATAATTCAAATCCTATAATATCCTACCTTTGAGTCTCCATCCCTTATCCTTTGATCCCATCCTCCCATCAAGAGTGGATCTCAATACCTATATGGATAATTGGATAATAACTGCCAACTTAATCCACTTTCCTATATATTTGTGCCCATCCACAAGTTAGGGGTTGGATTTTTCAGATATAATTCTACCCTCATGAATTTGTTGTAACGAGTTAAAATTACATGCATTAGGGTGATTAAAAGTGGAATTGTGGGAATGAGGAACAAGTCATCTTGTAGGAGCTCTTCTACAATATCACCTTATATTTCTGTAGGAATTTACAAGGTAAGTTCCTTATATCAAACACCAAAGTTCACCGCTCACAAACAGATCGCAAATTAGTACACCAACATTTGACGTGGTTAAAACCCTTGAAGAGGGAAACAGCCCACAAACTGGGCCAACACAGCCACTTCAGGAAATTTATTAATATCAAAATAAAATAAAAAAATTACATAAGCTTCTCTCATAAATGGTTACAGGACAAATGACCCTCCATTCTCTTTAAATAGAGATCATGGACCAATCTGGTGTTAAGCCATAGATCAAGTGTTGGTAATACCAAGGATAGAGTGAACCGTTGGATCACTACATATCGTGACCGTCGTATTATAAGTTACAAATGTACATAGTAAAGAAGCACACTTTACCTAACTCTACGCTAGATCAAGTTATACTTAACTATTTCCTATGTGTCGGAATATCCTAACATCCCCCCTTAATAATAACTTGGGATAGGATTGAAGGATTTACAAAGGTGACACAAAAGGAGACTATTTCCTATGTGTCGAAATATCCTAACATCCCCCCTTAAGAACAACTTGGGATAGGATTGAAGGATTTACAAAGGTGACACAATAGGAGAAGGAAGTAGGCATTAGAGCCTATCCCCCCTTAATGATAAATTTCTTGGACTCCAAGCATAGATCGAAGTTTGGTAAACTTCGCTTCTATGAGACCCTTTGTAAAGATATCGGCAACTTGATCATTGGTTGAACAATACTACACTTCAAGAACATGATGATGAATGATCTTTCTGATGAAGTGTATATTAAGCTCAATGTGTTTCATATGTTGATGTTGAACTGGATCTTTTCATAGCCGAATGGCTCTCTGATTATCACACCAAAGTGTAGTTGGATTTTGCTGATGAAGATGAAAATTCAGACAAGATCTTACAAAGCCACATGGCTTCCTTGTTGGCTTCAACTGCACCATGATACTCTTCTTCTGTTGAAGAAATAGAGATGGCACTTTGTTTCTTACAATACCATGTAATAGGTCATGAATCAAGAGTGAATACATATCCTGCAGTAGACTTTCGATCATCATGGTCACTAGTCCAATCAGAATCAGTGAAATAAATAAAATATGGATATGCTCTTGCACTGTAATGAATCCCAAAATGAACTTTGACTCGAATATATCGAAGTATTCTTTTAGCCGCTTTCTAGTGACTTTCATGAGGTTGGTGCATAAACCGAGCAACAAGACCAATGACAAAGGAAAGGTCAATATGGGTATGGGTTAGATACATATGTTTACCAAGAAGTTGACGGTATAAGGTAGCATCAACTTCAGGGGTAGTAAAAGTGACTGAAATCTTGACTTCAAACTGAAAGGGAGAAGGGGTTGGCTTATAGTCTTCCATGTGAAAGTGGTGTAGAATATGAAAGGCATACTTGGACTGAGAAAGGGTAATACCTTCTTTGGATGCAAGACTTCAAGACCAAGGAAATAATGCAAGTGTCCTAAGTCTGTCATTTCAAACTTATTTTTGAGGTTATCCTTCACATGGTTTATATGGTTGGGATCACTACCAGTAAGGATAATATCATCAACATAAACAACAAGGATGATGAAGTACTTACCCACTTTCTTGGTGTAGACAATGTTGTTAGAATGACACCTATAAAAGCCATTATCTAAGAGAAATCTATCAATTTTGGCATACAAAGACCGAGGAGCTTGTTTGAGACCATAGGGAGACTTCCTAAGGTGAAAAACAAGGCTAGATTCATTTTGGATAAAGCCAGGGGGTTGTTCCATGTAGATTTCTTCATGAAAATATCCATGTAAGAAGGCGGATTTAACATCCATCTCATGGACTTCCCATTTGAAGGAGAAAACAAGGGAAAGAACAAGGCAGATAAAATTCATTTTGGCAATAGGGGAGAAGGTTTCAGTATATTAAATGCCTTGAACTTGTGAAAATACTTTAGCAACAAGACGATCTTTATGTCTATCCACTTGTCCATCTGGTGCAAACATTGTTTTGTAAACCCATTTTCATCTAACAAGTTTTCTTCCCTTTGGAAGAGGAAAAATATCCCAAGTATCGTTTTCCAATAAGGAACGATATTATTCACTAATATCTTCATCCCAATATGGATGCCCTAAAGCTTCTTCAAATGTGTCTGAATCAAGATTTTGTGGAACTTGAGCCAATAAGGAAGAGGCTCTTTTGAACTGAGAATGTGTACAACATTGATCTGCAGGGTCACCTGCTAGAGAACCTGCTGCATCCCCAGTAGATCGAACCCATGGATTTTCATCCTCGCTATCATCATCCGAACTAGAAGGAATGCTATAAAAAATATAAGAGACAGAGAGAGGTGGCACATATGTCGAATCAGGCTCGCAGGCCAAAGGTGGCACACACGTCGAACTAGGCTCGGAGGCCGATATATTTACATCAAATTTTACATCTCTTCTAATGATCAAATTTTTGGATTTTGGTTGAATAAGTCTATATCCTTTGACATCTTCAGAATATCCAACAAAAATGCATTTTTCACACTTAGGTTCTAAGGCTTTATGTTTCGCATCTGCAATATGGGCCCAAGATTCACTTCCAAAAACATGAAAGTGACTTACATCTGGTTTGATTGAGCTACAAGATTCTTTTGGAGTTATATTCCTTAAAACCTTACTAGGGGTGTGATTCACGATGTAATTTTCATATTTAATTGATTCTGCCAAAAAATTAAGACTAAGTCCTTTAGATTGAAGCATACAATTATCCATTTCTTTTCAGGTGTGACTCTTCCTTTTAGCTACACCATTTTTTTGTGGAGTATATGGAATAGTATGTTGCAATTTAATGCCATGCTAAGTGCAAAAGTTGATAAATTTGTTGTTAACATATTCTCCTCCATTGTATGATCTTAACTTAAGAATTTGATGTCGAGATTGTTTCTCAAAAAAGGCCTTAAAGGCCAAGAACATGTTAAAAACTTCACACTTGAGTTTTGATAAGTATACCCAAGTGCATCTAGAAAAATCATCAATGAAAGTTAAGAAGTATTTGCAGCCAGGGAAAGAAACAACAGGAAGTGGACAACATAAATCACTGTGCACAAGCTGTAAAGGGGTTGAAGCATGCCAAGAGGCATGTTTTTCAAAACTATCCTGACGATTTTTTCCGAGTACACATCCGGAACAAACACCATCTCAGCAAGATACCATAGGAAGGCCTGTCACCATATTTTCTTTACATATAGTTTGAAGAGAGTGATAATTTAAGTGACCAAATTTCTCATGCCAAAGTTTGCTCACTTCATCGTTATGAGCAACAAAAACGGAGGGAAGACATGA
This sequence comes from Pinus albicaulis, assembly GCA_034641835.2. Taxonomy (NCBI): domain Eukaryota; kingdom Viridiplantae; phylum Streptophyta; class Pinopsida; order Pinales; family Pinaceae; genus Pinus; species Pinus albicaulis. The sequence goes on along the minus strand of CM076583.1, from coordinate 1,112,706,496 downwards.
TGACCCAAATTTGTCAAACTTATACAACCTTATGGAATCATCAGCAATGCTAGTAGCTAAAATATGTGTAGAATATTTGAGGTCCTTAATTACAACATCATGAGGTGATAATTCTATTGTTTTCCCTTCACCTGAATGAGTTATTCGATAAACAAATAGAAGGTTGCAGGACAAGGTAGGAACACATAATACATCATTAAACTTACCATTATCTAGATGAATGGTTCCATATCCTACAACACTAAGAGATCTATTATCACCAACATAAATATTTTTGGTGTTACAATCATTTAAAGAAGAAAACATGGCTTTATTTTTGGCCATGTGGTAAGAGGCTCTGGAATTAATGGGCCACTCATGAGAATGAGAAGAAGAAGATAAATTTAATGCATAAATAGATATTGATGCTTGAAAACCACAATCAGAAAGTGTCATTCTTGAAGATGAATTTGAAGAGTTCTCCAAATTGATGTGGTGCTTCTTCATTGTTGCTTCCAAGGCTTCCATCTTCTTAAAATATTTGGACTCTACATGGCCATCACGATTACAAAAGTTGCAATGTCTATATTTTTTCTTCCCTTTGTTTGTATTTTCCTTATCAAATTGTTGAGCTGCTTTTTCAATTTGCGGCTGAAATTGCTTAAGACCCTTGTTTGGTTTAGGACCATTCTTTTTAGGATATTGCTTCTTGGGATTCTTTTGATATGGTTGTTGTTGGCTTGCAAAGGCTTTCTTAGAAGAATTTCCACTATTAATAAAACCAAGGTGTAAGATTTTATCTTGTTCTCTTATCAAAGAATCACAAAAGGAATCAAAAGAGGGGGACATGTAGGCTATTCCTTGAGAAATGAGGGCTTCTCTAATGGAATGGAAGGTGGAAACAAATACAGAGTATTCAAGGCCAAGATTAGCAAGAATGGAATAGATAATGCTACCATCTTCCTTTTTTACCTTACAACCTTCTAAAAGAAGTCTAAGGGTCTTGAATTTGGACAAAAAATATTCAATAGAGGAGAAATTATTGGCATCCAAAGTAAGCAACTCATTTTCAAGCTGGTGGGCCTTGATTTCATTTTGAATTCCAAAAAAAGTATTTATATTTTTCATAGCTACATCAGGGGTGTCAATTTCTTGGATATGAAATCAAAGATATTGAACAATATACATCCCTATTAACCCTCGTGCTTGATCTTGTTTATTTTCCCATTTAGCGGCTTTATCTCCTTCGATAGGTTTATTTTCTTGTCATGTGGCTATTCTATAAATCCATTTACATCTAAGTAAGTCTGTCATGTAGGATAGCCATTGGAAATAATTTGTGTTGTTAAGAATAACCGGGCATGAAAATTCCATTTTTTTTAAACTGAAGTTGAAAAGCCTGAAACTAACTGCTCCAATGGAAATATCTCAAAAAATTAAGCTGGTTCAAAAAAAAAGGGCTTGGAAAATGGCTTCCGGATGAAGAAGTTATGCCTTTTTGAAAAAAAATGTGTTGAAGATGCCGAATAGATACGTGAAAGGTTGAAAGTGGATGATGAAGTTCTATTTTTTTTTTAATACCCCCCCTTTTCCAAACTTAATACAATAAGCTCACTTTTAAAAAGAAACTACTTTATGTGACCCACTTTTATAAATAAGTGAGAGTCATTTTTACATGTGTTTTCTAAATAAAACCCTCTTTTTAAAACCGGCAACTTGTCAAAGGGCTTTATAAGAAAAAGTAACTTAAGAAAAAACTTTTTACGAAAAGAAGCTTGAGAAAGAGGCTTGAACCCAAGACCTATATTCTCATAAACTAACTTTACACCAACTGAGCTAGTAAAAGGATTATGTAACTGTTTGAAAGGAGGAAGGGTTTTTTTTTTTTTTTTACTCTTCGATGTTCATGCTTTTTCTTGCAAAAAAAACACAAAAAACCATGCAACAAAAAAACAAATATACAAGCCTTACGGAAAAATGTTAGATTCTGGTTTGTCTTACTGGAAACTATCATTTTTTTCGTTATTTTTGATTTCCCGAGATCACACAAAGATGCGGGGAAATAGCATATGTAGCAAAATGAATCATGGCTTTCTGTTTCTGATTTGCTAAGATCGCACACAGCACAGAGAAAAAACATACACAGAGAAGAGGGTATAGATCTAGAAATAAATAAAAAAATATAAGCTAAAATAAACAGAGGGAACCGAAATATACAGAAGGATTAATAAATATAATTGCAAAAAATATACTTTATACCTCCATATCTAAAATGACATAACTTGGGCAACCAGAAATATTCTCGCATGAAACGAAAAGGGGTTCCTCACTGTAACAAGTGCTTCAGACACAAGAGAGGATTTCTCTTGGCCTAAAAGTGGTCATAAATTGTAGATCTGGACAACGGAAGTCGCGTGAAGTCAAACCGACTTCGTATTTGGATCAACAATGGATGAGGCCCTCAAAATGGCTTAATACCATGTATGAATTTACAAGGTAAGTTCCTTAGATCAAACACCAAAGGTCACCGCTCAAAAACGAATCACAAATCAGTACAATAGTATTTGACGTGGTTAAAACCCTCGAAGAGAGAAACAATCCATGGCCTGAGCCAACGCGGCCATTTCAGGAAATTTATTAATATAAAAAATAAAATTTACGTAAGCTTCTCTCATAAATAGTTACTAAATAAATGGCCCTCCATGCTCTTTAAATAGAGATCATGGACCAATCAGATGCTAAGCCATGGATCAAGTGTCGGTAATACCGAGGAGAGAGTTAACCGTCAGATCACTACATATCGTGACCGTAGAATTATAAGTTATAGATTTACATAATAAAGAAACAAACTTTACTTAACTCTACGCTAGACCAAGTTATACTTAAATATTTCCTATGTGTCGGAATATCCTAACAATTTCTGGTTGTAACTCCTTCCATCTATATTAATGCAAAGAGTTATTTTCTTTCCTATAAGTGATGTTATGGTTTCATGTATTTCGATGCCATGTTGATACATTGAATGATGTATTTAGATGATGTTACATAAATTTTGTAGATCATTGTCTTGTATTGTCTAATTGTGCGTGTTCTAGTTATGGTGACAGGAGCTAAGATTGGATCATTCAAGCCAAGAAAGGAGTTAAGACTACATAAAATCACAAGTACGCTTCATCCCATTATCTATTTACTTTAAGGAAAACAATAGTTACTTTGTCTTTATTTTGTTCTAGACTAAGACACCAAGTCTAGGGAAGACACTTAACGATCTGCAGTCGTAGATTTTGTATAACAACACGCATTAATAAAATTCATATAAATACCAAACAACACCATAATGTTTATTCCCCATAAGTCCACATTCTTTTCTAAAGCACTACAGTTGTTCTTATTCCTTTAAATGGAACTAGCGCATTATCTATGGTTTTTCATGTGAATACATAAACATTTCACAATATTTGTTATTCTTCCATGCATATACATAATATTTTCTCAAATAGAGGCTAACATCCCCTTGCATTTAAATGCACGATATTTCTAAAATAATCCTAACAAAATATTATATGTACATGCGTAATATTTCGAAAGGATAGCTAACATAATCTTGAAGGAAAATTCATAATATTTCCAAAAGAATACTAACATAATAGATATTGTTATTGTGTATGCAAATATATATTTTTATGACTCAATATTTATGATCTTTATGCATGCAACTACATAAAATTTATAAAAATAAATTGGCCCCCTCAACTATCACTTTTGGTGCATGCAATTACATAAAAGGAAGCTAACTCAATGGATAATGTTCCTATGCATGCAAATTCATATTCTTTCCAATAACATTTTTTTCAAAGGAGACCTATTCACAATATTTATTTTAATGAAAATGCATTCTCTCTTCTAAGTAAAGATAACAAGATAATTCCCACAGGGGCATTGTCTAGTGGCTAGCAGATGCACTGTTAAGGCATTCGTGTTGATAAGCAGGTCACGAGTTCGAGCCTCGTCTGAACCGGGAACCGTTCTTGCAGGTTGGGCGGTTCCCTGAGAGGTTATAGTGGTAGCCGAGGGTTTTGACCCTGCTCCTCGCATGTGAAAGTTGTCTGTCGTTGTCGATTTCTCTGACTCAAAAAAAAAAAGATAACAAGATAACTTTTATTTCTTGCATACATGTACATGTACTTATCCAAAGGAAATATAACATATTTATTGCATGCAATTACATATTTATTTTCAAAAAGCATAATACAATAATAATTTTCTCCTCGATATATATATATATATATATATATTTGTCCATGAAATCGGTCATAATGACTTATAAGTTTCATGCAAGATCAATATAAACAACTAAGCACAAAACAACACATTCTTTTCCAAGAACACTAATACATTAAATATATGTATATGTGCATAAACAACTATTCTTATCGTGTTGACAAATCAAATGGTAACACTCAGTTTTACTTTTTTTTTCCTATTTTACACTGTTGAAATTTCCAACAAGAAATAGTGAAATTGGCATCCAGAAACAACATGGAAGCACCTACACTAGTGTGGGACCACAGGTAATGTAGTGATGGGTCCTAGTGATACATTAGTGTGAAATTAAATTTATTTAATAAATTGGAAATGTGTCTAATTTAATTATCCCTTAATTAAATTGGACAATAAATTGTAATCTTATCTCATAAACACTTGTAATAGTTAACTCAGTTTGATAGACTCAGTTAGCTCAAGAATTTCGTGTTAAGGGTGGTTGGTGAGGCATGCAGAGTGATTCTAAATGTTTTAGAGACCAAGTTGTAGTTAGTGTATTATTTTAATGCATGAGAAATCAGTTAACTCAATTAAATGAGTTAAAGTCACTCTAACTAGTTGTAACTGATTGTTGCACTAATGAGAGGTCAAGTGAATTAAATCAGATTTAATTCACATGCAGTGATCTGTCAAGTGACTGATGATTTACTAATAATATTTGCATGCATGTCAATTCTGATGAAGACCCAGTTGAGATAGAGGTTAAATGGAAGTTATCTATCAGTTGTATTTATAGAAAATTGCCCCGTCGCAACTATATACACCATAGGATGCCCATGATGTATTACAAAATCAAGGAAGGATAATTATCCTAAATAAGAGGAATTAATTTCCTAGGGATTTCATGAGCAAGGCACACTGAGCAAAGGCCGAGAATTGGCTAAGTACTAGCCCAATTTTTTCCAAATCAGTGTGAGACAGTCAAGATAGTGCAGCAGACTCTTGTGAGAAGAGTGTGTTGTATTGTTTCATGATTCCTTGGTTCATTATAAAATAGAGATAGAGGGGTTTTGAGTAGAAAGCTTTCCCTAGGAAAAACATCTCTGTTGTGGATTTATTTGCTTCTTTCTTTTATTTGGTTTGATTGTGCAATCGTGTTTATTTTCCGCAATTAATTTGTAGAAGGATTCAGTATCTTGCTTTAGCATATTGCATGATCGGATTAAATCCATTGGTATACATATTGTTTGTATAATTTCTACATAGTATCAGAGCATGGGAGATCACTATAGTGGAGGAGAAGCTGAGTTTGTGACTGAATAAAATTTGGATTTTCAAAAGTATTCTTGGTGCGACGGGCAGAAAAGGATCGAAATGGCTATCAATGGCTTGAGATTGGAGTATGCACTCAAGGGCAGTTCCAATTATATTGCGTGCCAAAAGATAGAATGGAGGAAGTACTAGAGCACAATAGGTTGAAATAATTCATTGATAATGACATTCCCAAACCCGCTGCAGTAGATGCCGCATATATTGATGCTTGGCAAAACAAGTTTTCAAAGGTGAGGAGGATCTTACTGGAGGGAGTATGAGACCACATTGTCTCAAGTCTCCATGGAAAAGTGACACCATATGAAATGTGGAAAGATTTGAAAAATCTGTTTCAGAGCAGCAGTGATCATAGAAAATTGGCATTCAAGGACAAGCTAAGGAAAAACAAAATGGAGAAAGGTGACACCATTCTGAAATATTAAACAAAGTTTGTCCAATGTCAGGATGATCTTGGGAGCGTCGGAATTACTGTCACAGATGATGAATTGATGAGCCTAGATCTTCTAGGACTTCCCAAGAGTCAGCATACTTATCAGGACTCTGTCAATATGAGGGAGAAGTTGCTATATTGTAATATTCCTAATTAGCCCAAGCTAATGGGAATATTCAATTTTTCTTTGCCTTATTTTTATTTTCATTTGTTTCAGATCTGAACTGCTACATATGTTATGCTTTATAATTTTCTGAATACTTGTATAGATCTGTGACTTAGATCTCAGATACTCATCATTTTTCATGTTTTGCTAAGATCCCCAAGGGGAGTGTATAGAGGAGCCTATCTTGTACACAAATCTGAAATAGATCTATCATTTTATGTACAGATCTGATCTAGATCTCAGTTGTAATCTACTACATGCTTCAGCAATGAAAATAAAATTGGCAAGCTTATTCTGCCATTTCATGTTGTTGTAGCAACTCATTTTGATGCTTTTGTCTTGTATATTCTTTCTATATCTATTATACATTGTATAAGCTGCATTGCAGATATAATTTTCTGATGTATAGCTAAAATATGAACCTCCATGATTGGTCTCACACTTGTAAATTGATAAACTATGTTATTTCTGAAGCAATCCTTTGCATATAGTTGCAGCCCCTCTCTTTGGGTGTTTTCCAGCTAGACTATTTTTTGGGAGATCTGTTTAACCCACCTATTTTGATTTGTTTTTTCTCTCCTTTTTGATTTATATCTTAGATGAGCTTATTTAAGGGAACCGGGAGCTGCAAACTCATTTCTGTGCCCATAATTCTCAAGAGTGTGTTATTTCAGCAGGCTTGTTGTGCTAATCCAATTTTGGAATATTACAGTGGTATCAGAGCATCTTTCTTAGCATAGCCTGTGCATTATTGGAGCCAATATGCTTTTAGATGAAGGAGAGCCTCTCAATGACAGAGAGCAGAGGTATTATAGAAGGAGACAGAAGAAAATTTATTACACCAAAGATAAATTAAGCAAGGATGAAACCCCTTTGTATGGAGGAATAAAAGAAGTAGAGTTCTCTAACATTCTTTATCAAGTTTTTCATGAGATGAAAGGAGAAATTAGGGGAGTGAGGAATGAAAGACAAGAAAACCTTCTGAAAGGGTTTGCACATGAAGAAAGTCCCACTACTTCATATTATGTGTGTGAGAATTCAGCCACACAATCTGTTCCACAACGTGGTAGCATGCCTACTTTCTTGTCAAAGGAAGAAGGAAGAGGAGAAACACCAAAGGAGGGATCTCTTGGTGAATATATCCAAGAATATGAATCTCAATCAAAGAGATTCAAAGAGCATATCAGTTTCCCAAAGTTCTGTCAACTCAAAGAAGAAAGATCATGCAGCTACAGTAGGAGGAAAGGGTGCATGCAGCACACTTTGGGTAGATTCTCTCTACCTACATTTGATGGATCACCTAAAGACTCAGCCAAGTTTTGGGTAAAGAAGCTTGACACATACTTTTAGCTACATCAAGTATCATAAGAAGAAGCCTTGAGAGTAGAAGCGCTACATCTTCAATGGAAGGCTTATGCTTGGTGGTTTTTTGAGTCGTCTTCCTTGAAAGGGAGGAACATCTCTTCCTATGCAAGATTCACGAGGAGACTAGTGACAAGATTTTATGAGGGACATTTTGAGACTTCTTGGGGGTAGCAGATCAAGCCCAAGAAATCTGAATCTCAGCATAAGTTGGAATATTCCATGGAGCCAACTCCAGTCCTAAACATTGTTGAAGGGGTTGAAGGTTTGCTGCACTTTTTACTAGAGGCAAAGGCCCCAATTCAGCAAAATATTTTTTCTCAAAGAGGAGATTTGAGGATTCCTTCCTCACCAAGAGATCAAGTCAAAGGATCTCTTGATGATGAAGCATTCTCCACTGATGAGGAGAAGGGAGAGAGAGAGAAAATAATATCCTTCGGCGTTGTGCATGCAGGAGGAGATCTATTTTCATTTGGAGAAGGAGATGAAGCAATGGCTTCAATTAGAGAGATTCGTGCACCTTTGCAAAGAATTCTAGAGATTCTTCCATATGGAGGACATGAGCAGCATGTGTCTTTGCTAAAAGAAAATGAGACAGAACAAAGGAGGGGTCATACAGCTGATCCACTATCATAAGATGGGGCAAGGCTCCAATCAGAGGCACTCTTACATCATTAAGGGGGGTCTCCAAGTTTCATGGTACTTCCACACAGCAATCAGAGATGGATTTTCATAGTGGAAGCAGTCATGATATGTTCCCATCTATTATTCACATGGGAATGAGCCATGGGACATCATTATCCTATGGTATACCACCTGGTAGACCATCTGATTCAGATTTGATGGGAGATGTTTCATGCAATGATGCTCCTTTCATAGATCCAAGGAGGGAGGGAGCACTAGAAGACCATGCTTCAGCATTGAGAGTGTGGGGAAAATACAAGGAGAGGGAAATAATTTTTCCCTTAACTTCACTATCCATTCTCTCATCCCATACTGCGTTGAGAGGAGATGCTGCAAGAATGAAGAATGACACCACCATGAAGCAAGGGAGGCAATCCTTAAATCTGGGGACAAGCCTATTTGGAGGATCCTCTTCAATACATGATGATATATGGTGGACACACATGCACACGTTGGAAAAACCAATTAGGTTTGGGATAGATGGAAGCCTTCCAAGGGAGGCTAACTTCAAAGGACTTCCCTCCTCTTTTGAGCATGTGCATGAGCAACGAAAGCAGCAAGGGAGGACTGGCAACCTTCCACCTTGTAACTTTGACATTGGAGATGTCAAGGAGAAGAACCACAACATGGTAGACACTACAGATGACACACTATCAGTGTTGTCATTGTTGGGCACACTAGATCCCTATTGGAAATCCTAGTTATTGGTGGAGTATTCCAAGGATCTTAATACTTGCATTATTCTTGATGACTAGTTGCATGAAGGGAGCTACTCAATCCTTGATGGAGTCATCTATAATCATGGTAGAATATTTTTGTCTAGAGCCTCCAAGCTCAAGGGGAAGCTTCTACAGAGGGCTTATGAAGAGCTCCATCTTAGCCACGCTTACTCTATGAAGCTCAACAATATCATATTGAAGAGCTATTACTGGGAGGGCATTTGAAAGGGAACTATATCAACATTGTCATAGATGCATGGGTTATGTGGAGTTGGAGCATCAATATGGCTCTAAGGGAGAATTAAATCAACCCTCTCTTCCTTCCCTTGAAGGAGAGAGTAGATCTATGCACCACTCCATTGATAGGACGAGAATTGTTGGTGAAGAGCAAGCTCTTAATACATGTATTTTATATTCTGACTTCATGCATTATTACACCATGTTTTTGCAAGCCATGACTCCAAGAAGGAGTGTTATATCTTTTCCATCTCATGGGAAATATGGGGCCACAACAATTTATGTACTTGGCCACTCGCTTGGTGGACAAAGGAAGATCTTGTTTCATGATGGGTGCCTTCCTAAGGCACCAAACATATCTCACACATTCAGCTACAGTGAGATGGCATGGGCTACAAGTAAGTAATGGGAAAACCACTTACCACTTCTTGATCTGATGCAGGCAGGAGATGCCCTGCGCTGGTACCATATATGGGATTATGACCCACCTCCTCATGTTCCAATTTCTGTTTATGTATTTATAGTTTTGCTTCCATACATGGATGATGTACTTGTCCTATTTTTGGAATTATATGGAGGGAGGATAGGAGGCATGTGTGTACCACATGGGATGGAGACTCTCTTTGTATGCTTTGCTAAATATTTCAAGAAGAGTAGGGGTTTAGCCATGTTTATTCCAGTGGCATTCTTGACACTTTGTGGGATGGATTATGTACATCTCATAATGATTTTGGAGATACAACTCATGGGAGGATGGATTGGTGAACATTCAGCTTATGCAGAGAGTTGGATCCTTGATGGTGTCATCAATGGGGAAGGAGAAGTGTTGCAGCACTCACTCTATCGGTTGCTTGAGGACAAGCAACATTTTGGAGGGGAGGACTGTAATATTCCCAATTACCCCAAGCTAATGGGAATATTCAATTTTGCTTTGCCTTATTTTGATTTTCATGTTGATGAATAATATGTGAAGGAGGACATGTAAAACTCCTAAAAAAATCAAAATGAATCAATGCCTATGCAAACATAGACATATCTGGGCCATGTAAATAAAATTTTGCAGGTGTGAATGGGTTTGAATATTCATGAGATTGGGTCAAATTTGACCAAGTCAACAACGCAGTCTAGATGTAATGAACCTCATGGATAGACAGCTCAGTTTTAGATGGAGGCTCCACATGTGAAAGGAGCTAACTCATTGAGGTGGTTTAGGGTTTGGTAAGGATTTCATATTATAAAAGAAGGAGGAGGACAAGAGGAAGGGATTGTTGATGTTATTATTTTCTGAAGGTATTGTCTGCTTAGACATCCCTTATTGGGCTTTCCTGTTTAGGAATCCCACCTCCTTCCTTGAGCAGCTCTTGGAGGAGTCTTGTTTGCCTAGTCCACTATCTGACATTTGGCCAAGCCACATATTGCATCTACAGCATAGTCCTGTTTAGGCTTGAGCTGTCCATGTCAGTTGCAGCAAGTGGAACTCTAGATCTGTTCAGATCTATCTTGTATTGGAACCTCTTCTCAGTGAGTGTGTCTTTTAACCTCCTGGAAGAGTGCATCCACTGTTTGAGCTTCAAATCCACATATTGGTAGCAGGCCAAAGAATTCTCAGGGCATACAGCATAGTCCCTCTTCCATGATTTTATTATTTGCAAGAGCAGATTTGCTGGGGTACTTGGCATCATTCTAGAGGAGAGATCTCCGGTGATTGGATCTTTCCTTTCACTGTGGTGATCCGTGGATTGGACAACCAATCCATGTGTTTCAGATCCGATCTGCTACATATGTTATGCTTCAAAATTTTCTAAATACTTCTACAGATCTGTGACTTAGATATCAGATCTACTCACCATTGTTCATGTTTTTCTGAGATCCCCAAGGGGAGTGTATAGAAGAGCCTATCTTGTACACAGATCTGAAATAGATCTATCATTTTATGTACAAATATGCTCTAGATCTGAGTTGTAATCTACTGCATGCTTCAGCAATTAAAATAACATTTTCAAGCTTATTCTTCCATTTCATGTTGTTGTACCAGCTCATTTTGAGGCTTTTGTCTTGTACACTCTTTCTATATCAGTTATACACTGTATAAGATGCATTGTAGATCTAATTTGCTGATGTATAGCTGAAATATGAACCTCCATGATTGGTCTCACATTTTTAAATTGATAAACTGCGTTATTTCTAAAGCAATCCTTTGCATATAGCTCTAGCCCCTCTCTTTGGGTGTTTTCCAGCTAGACTAGTTTGTGGGAGATCTGTTTAACCCGCCTAGTTTGATTTGTTTTTTCTCTACTTTTGGATTTAGATCTTAGATGAGCTGATATAAGGGATAAAGGAGCTGTAAACTCATTTCTATGCCCAGAATTCTCAAGAGTGCATTATTTCAACAGGCTTGTTGTGTTGTTCCAATCTTGGAATTTTACATATATTGGGAATGAATTTGCTCGGATTTGGTGAAAGAAGAATTTAGGTGGAATAATAGGGATGGATCTTCATCTAAGATAGATGATGAAGAAAATTTTACTTTGGCTGCCAAGGTGAAGAAGGGGAAAGGATAGAAATTCTATTCCAAATCCGAGTCCGAAAAATATGGCAAGAAGCACGACATGTCCAAAGTGAAGTGTTTTCACTGTCACGAGCACGGAAATTATGCCACTAATTTTCCACAAAAGAAGAAGAACAAGAAGGCTTTAGGATCTGCAGTTGGTGAGTCTTTGGCCTCAAAATTTGAGCTTGAATTATCGCTCATTGCATGCATGGTGTCAAGTGCAATGGGATCGGTGTGGTACTTGGATAGTGGTGCATCCTTTCACATGACGGGATAGAAAGAAATTTTTAGTGGCTTGGAGGAGAAGGACCTCCAGATGCATATTGAAATAGGTGATGACAGGTGGTACAGTGTTACTAGGATTAGTGCAGTTACCTTCTAGAGACAATAAGGTAAACCCTTCTTATTAAAAGAAGTAATGGATATACCAGGATTGAAAAGAATTTACTTCCAGTTGCAATGTTGGAGGATAGAGGCTATGATGAGGTTTTTAGTGAAGGGAAAGCTTTCCTTCGACACAAAGCCACAGGAGAAGCCAAGAATATTGGGATTCGTGTGAAGAATCTCTATAAACTTGATGTAGATGGTTGCGCAACATTGATGGGTAAGGTAGACAAAGTGGTAAGCCGGGATGACGGTGTGTTATGGCACAAGAGATTGGGCCATCTACACCACAGAGCCTTGAAGGTCATGTAGCAGATTTCTACGGGGCTTCGAGAGGGTAATATTGCGCAGATAGACACATGCAAGGTATGTACCATGGGGAAGTGTGAGAAAGCCATGTGATTGTCCCTTGAGAGGGAGTTGGATTTGCATGTAGATGAGGAACTCTTGGTTCCTAAGGATGAACCTCAAGATGTGGAGAAGCCAAAAGATGAGGATCATGGAGTGTTAGAAACCACTCATACAGAGACCTCCAGGAGGGGTAAATTTCAACCCAAAAGGGAAGAGGGAGTCTATACCTCCATGTGTGAAGTGGGGTAATGTACAGAATTAATCCCAAGAAGAAATTGGGTAGGGTCCTAGAGATGGTGTGTCTCATCGATCGAATCTAACTACAAGGAGCCCATGGTACAGAAGTAGCATGATTAGTTAGATTGATGCAATCAGATGTCAGGAAGACAAAAATTAGAGTGACAGGTGTCAGATATTGGAGCACTGATCAGAGTTGGTAGCAGTGCAGAGTGCATTGATGCAAATTTCAACAGCATAGAGATTCCAGTAGACATGTGCAGTAGCTCGCAGCAGTTAGAAGAATCTGATGATATATGCATTATATTGATTCAGTTGTTTGGAGGCTATTGAGTTTCAGAAGTGTTGCATGCAAGAGTTGCATGTGCTAACAACACTAGAGAATTTTTGCATGGAAGAGTTGCATGTCGCATGCAAGAGGTGCATGTGAGCATGCAAGAGGTGCATGTGTGCATGCAAGGACATTCCAAGGTACTAGATTGGCATATATTGACTCCTTTATTGTTGAGAGGGAGTGTTAAAATTTGCAACAAAAAACAGTGAAATTGGCATCTAGAAACAACATGACAACACCTACACTAGTGTGGGACCATAGGTAATGTAGTGATGGGTCATAGAGATACATTAGTGTGAAATTCAATTTATTTAATAAATTGGAAATGTGTCTAATTTAATTATCTCTTAATTAAATTGGACAATAAATTGTAATATTTTATCATAAACACTTGTAATAGTTAACTAAGTGTGATAGACTCAGTTAGCTCATTAATTTCGAGTTGAGGGTGATTGGTGAGGCATGCAGAGTGATTCTATGTGTTTTAGAGTCCAAGTTGCAGTTAGTGCATTAGTTTAATGCATGAGAAATCAGTTAACTCAATTAAGTGAGTTAAAATCAGTCTAACTAGTTGTAACGGATTGTTGCACTAGTGAGAGATCAAGTGAATTAAATTAGATTTAATTCACATGGATTGATATGTCAAGTGACTGATGATTTATTATTAATATATGCATTCATGTCAGTTCTGATAAAGAACTAGTTGAGTCAGAGGTTAAAGGGAATTTATCTATCAGTTGTATTTATAGAAAATTGCTCGGGCACAATTATATACACCATATGATTCCCATGATGTATTGCATAATCAAGGAAGGCTAATTATCTTAAATAATAGGGATTAATTGCCTTCGGATTGTGTGAGCAAGGAAGGCTGAGAATTAGCTAAGTACTAGCCCAATTTTTTCCAGATCAGTGTGAGACAGTCAGGATAGTGCAACAAACTCTTATGAGAAGAGTGCATTGTATTTTTTCATGATTCTTTGGTTCATTATACAATAGAGATAGAGGGGTTTTGAGTAGCAAGATTTCCACAGGAAAAACATTTGTCTTGTGGATTGATTTGCTTCTTTATTTTACTTGGTGTGATTGTGTGATCGTGTTTATTTTCCGCAATTAATTTGTAGAAGGATTTAGTATCTTGCTTTAGCATATCGCATGATCGGATTGAATCCATTGATATACATATTGTTTGTATAATTTTTACATGGTATTAAAGCATAGGAAATCACTATAGTGGAGGAGAATTTGAGTTTGTGACTGAATAGAATTCGAATTTGCAAAAATATTATTGGTGAGACAGGCAGATCATGATTGAAATGGATTTCAAGGGCTTGAGATTGGAGTATACACTCAAGGGAAGTTCCAATTATATTGCATGGAAAGATAGGATAGAGGAAATAATGGAGGAAAATGGGTTGAAATAATTCATTGATAATGACATTCCCAAACCCGTTGCAGTAGATGCCGCAAATCTTGATGCTTTTCAAACTTAGAAGGTTGCAAAGGTGAGGAGGATCTTACTGGAGGGAGTACGAGACCACATTGTCTCAAGTCTCCATTGCAAAGCGACACCATATGCAATGTGGAAAGCTTTGAAAAATCTATTTCAGAGCAGCAATGTTCATATAAAATTGGCACTGAAGGACAAGCTCAGGAAAATAAAAATGGAGAAAGGCGACACCATTCTGAAATATTTAACAATTTTTGTCCAATGTAGGGATGAGCTTGGGAGGGTCGAAATTACTATCGTGGATGATGACTTGGTGAGCCTATCTCTTCTAGGACTTCCCAAGAGTTGGCATAATTATCAGTACTCTGTCAATGGGAGGGAGAAGCTACCATATTGGGAACGACTTTGGTCAGATTTGGTGCAAGAAGAATTTAGGTAGAATACCAGGGATGGATCTTCATCTAAGACAGATTATGAAGAAAATTGTGCTTTGGCTACCAAGGCGAATAAGGGGAAAGGAAAAAAATTCCATTCCAAATCTCGGTCTATAAAATATGGAAAGAAGAGCAACATGTCCAGAGTGATGTGTTTTCACTGTCATGAGCATTGACATTATGCCACTAATTGTCCACAAAAGAAGTAGAACAAGAAGGCTTCAGTATCTGTAGCTGGTGAGGCTTTCACCTCACCATTTGAGCTTGACTTATTTCTCATTGCATGCATGGTGTCAAGTGCAATGGGATCAGTGTGGTACTTGGATAGTGGTGCATCCTTTCACATGACGAGAGATAAAGAACTTTTTAGTAGCTTGGAGGATAAGGACCTCCAGATGCATATCGAAGTAGGTGATGAAATGTGGTACAATGCTACCGAGATTGGTACAGTTACCTTCCAGAGATAGTCAAGTAAACCCTTCTTATTAAAATATGTAATGCATGTACCAGGCTTGAAAAATAATTTGTTTTCAGTCGCAATGTTGGAGGATAGAGGCTATGATGTGGCTTTTAGTGAAGGAAAATCTTTCCTTCGACACAAATCCACAGGACAAGCCAAGAAGATTGGGGTTCATTTGAAAAATATTTATAAACCTGATGTATATGGTTGTACAACATTTACGGGTAAGGCAGGCAAAGTGGTGAGTCGGGATGAGGGTGAGTTATCGCACAAGAGATTGGGCCATCTACACCACAGAGCCTTGAAGGTCATGCAATAGATTTCTATGGGGCTTCCATAGGGTACTCTTGCGCAGATAGACACATGCAAGGGATGTACCATGGGGAAGTGTGATAAATTCATGTGATTATCCCTTGAGAGGGAGTTGGATTTGCATGCAGATGAGGAACTCTTGGTTCCTAAGGATGAACCTCTAGATGTGGATTAGCCACAAGATGTGGATCATGGAGTGGCAGAAACCACTCATGTAGAGACCTCCAGGAGGGGGGAATTTCAAACCAGATGGGCAAAGGCAGTACATGTAGATATACCTCCATGTGTGAAGTGGGTCAACGTACAGAATTAATCCCAAGAAGAAATTTGGCAGGGTCCTAGAGATGGTGTGTCTCATGGATCGAACCTCGCCAGGAGGAGCCCATAGTACAGTAGTAGTAGGACCAGTTAGATTGATGCAATCAGATGTCAGGAAGACAAAAATCAAAGAGACAGGTGTCGGATATTGGAGCGCAAATCGGAGTTGGTAGTGGTGCAGAGTGCATGGATTGAGATCTCAACAACACAAAGATTTTAGTAGACAGGTGCAGTAGCTAGCAACAGTCAGAAGACTCTAATGGAAGATTCATTATACTGATTCAGTTGTTTGGAGGCTATTCGATTTCATAAATTTTGTATGCAAGAGTTGCATGTGTGAACAACACTCGAGAAGTGTTGTATGGAAGAGTTGCATATCACATGTAAGAGTTTCATGTCGCATAGAAGAGTTCCATGTCACATGCAAGAGGTGCATGTGTGCATGTAAGGACATTCTAAGGTACCAGATTGAAATTTGGAATAAGAAACATTGAAATTGGCATGTAGAAACAACATGATATAGCACCTACACTAGTGTGCGAGCACAGGTCATGTAGTGATGGGTCCTAGCGATACATTAGTCTGCAATTGAATTTATTTAATAAATTAGAAATGTGTCTAATTTAATTATCCCTTAACTAAATTGGACAATAATTTGTAATCTTTTCTCATAAACACTTGTAATAGTTAACTGAGTGTGATAGACTCGGTTAGCTCATGAATTTCGAGTTGAGGGTGGTTGGTGAGGCATGCAAAGTGATTCTATGTGTTTTAGAGTCCAAGTTGCAGTTAGTGTATTAGTTTAATGCATGAGAAATTATTTAACTCAATTAAGTGAGTTAAAGTCAGTCTAACTAGTTATAACTTATTGTTGCACTAGTGAGAGGTCAAGTGAATTAAATTAGTTTTAATTCACATGTAGTGATCTATCATGACTGATGATTTATTATTAATAGTTGCATGCATGTTAGTTCTGATGAAGACCCAGTTGAGTCAGAGGATAAAGGGAAGTTATCTATCAGTTGTATTTATATCAAATTGCTCGGAAGCAATTATATACACCATAGGATGCCCATGAAGTATTGTGCAATCAATGAAGGCTAATTATCCTAAATAATAGGGATTAATTTCCTAGGGATTGTGTGATCAAGGAAGGCTAAGCAGAGGCTGAGAATTGGCTAAGTACTAGCCCATTTTTGTCCAGATCAGTGTGAGATAGTCAGGATAGTGCAACAGACTCTTGTGAGAAGAATGCAGTGTATTGTTTCATGATTCCTTGGTTCATTATACAATAGAGATAGAGGGGTTTTGAGCATCAACATTTCTGCAGGAAAAATATCTGTGTTGTGGATTGATTTGCTTATTTCTTTTACTTGGTGTGATTTTGTGATCGTGTTTATTTTCCACAATTAATTTTTAGAAGGATTCAATATATTTATTTAGCATATCGCATGATCGAATTGAATCCACTGGTATACATATTGTTTGTATAATTTCTACATGGTATCGAAGTAGAGGAAACCACTATAGTAGAGGAAAAGTTGAGTTTGTGACTGAATAGAATTTGAATTTTCAAAAGTATTCTTGGTACGACAGGTAGATCAAGATCGAAATGGCTTTCAATGGCTTGAGATTTGAGTATGCACTCAAGGGAAGTTCCAATTATATTGCATGGAAGGATAGGATGGAGGCAGTACTGGAGGACAATGGGTTGAAATAATCCATTGATAATTATATTCCCAAAGCTGTTGCAGCAGATGCCGCAAATCTTGATGCTTGGAAAAAGAAGGTTGCAAAGGCAAGGAGGATCTTGTAGGAGGGAGTACGAGACCACATTGTCTCAAGTATCCATAGCAAATCGATGCCATATGAAACATGGAAACCTTTGACAGATCTATTTCAGAGCAACAATGATCATATAAAATTGACACTGAAGGACAAGCTCAGGAAAATCAAAATGGAGAATGGCGACACCATTCCGAAATATTTAACAAAGTTTGTCCAATGTTGGGATGAGATTGGGAGGGTCAAAATTACTATCGCAGATGATGAATTGGTGAGCCTAGCTCTTCTAGGACTTCCCAAGAGTTGGCATAGTTATCAGGACTCTGTCAATGGGATGGAGAAGTTTCCAGATTAGGAACGACTTTGGTTAGATTTGGTGCAAGAAGAATTCAGGCGGAATACCAAGGATGGATATTCATCTAAGACAGATGATGAATAAAATTGCACTTTGGCTGCCAAGGGGAAGAGGGGAATGGAAATAAAATCCATTCCAAATCTAAGTCTGGAAAATATGGCAAGAAATGTGACATGTCCAGAGTGAATTGTTTTCACTGTCACGAGCATGGAAATTATGCCACAAATTTTCCACAAAAGAAGAAGAACAAGAAGGCTTTAGTATCTGTAGCTGGTGAGGCTTTGGCCTCACAATTTGAGCTTAAATTCTTTCTCATTTCATGCATGGCGTCAAGTTCAATGGGATTGGTGTGGTACTTGGATAGTGGTGCATCCTTTCATATGACGGGAGACAAAGAAATTTTCAGTAGCTTGGAGGAGAAGGACCTACAGATGCATATCGAAATGGGTGATGATAGGTGGTACAATGCTAACGGGATTAGTACAGTTACCTTCTAAAGACAGACAGGTAAACCCTTCTTATTAAAAGGTGTAATGCATATACTATAGAAATTATACAACATGCATGTATATCTTGGATTCACCCGATCTAACAATGTACTAATGTTAAATACTGAATTGCTTCTACAAATATTTTGTGAAATTACAAAAGAAATAGCTAATCACATGAATATGAAGAAGAATCAAATCACACACAATACAAATAATTTCTCGGGGAAAGCTTACAGCTAAAAACCCCACTATATTCTATTGTATATTCAGCATGGATCATGAAACAATTAAATATTCCTCCAGTACTCAGCTAATTGTATCACACTATCATGAAGAAAATCGACCAACGCATATCCAATTCTCAGCCTCTAGATAGCCTACCTGCCTTGCACAATCCCTGATGGATGAAATCCCTAAAAGATAGGAATTCTTGCCTTCCTTGACTGTGCAAGTATCATGGGCACTCCAATGGGTGTTCGGTTGCATGTGTGCAACCCAATAATCCTACAACTAATAGTCAACTTCCCTTTCACCTAGAACTCAACTGGGTCTCCACTGGATCTAACATGCATGCAGCTAATAATAGTAAATCCTCAGTTGCATGTGAGATCACTGATTGTGAATTAATTAGTATTTAATTCACTTAATCTCTCACTAGTGTATCTTCAGTTAAAACTATCACAACTGATTTTAAATCGCTTAACTGAGTTAAACTGATTACAACCTGCATTAACTAATGCACCACTACACTTCGAACTTTGTTACAACTAGAATTACTCTGCATGCCTCACCAACTACCTCTAACTCGAAATCCACTAGCTAACTAAGTTTATCACTCTCAGTTAACTATTTCAAGTTTACATTGAGAATATATTACAGTTTATTGTACATCTTAATTAAGGGATAACTAAAATAGACATGCACCCAAAAATAGCACTGTGGGCCCTACCCTAGTTTGGGTGCTTAATGCAACTAGGGGTGGGTGCTGAAATTTTATTGTCGAATCTCAACTCCCTCTAAACAAGAAAGGGATTATCCTTAACCCTGATCCTGTCTCTATGGTATTCGAATTTTCTCCTGGTGAGCGCCTTCATCAAAATATCTGCATCATGATCTTCCGTGGGAATGTACTGAAGCAACATTATCCTTCTCTACACACAATCTCTGAGATGATGGTATCGGATATCTATATGCTTGGACCTATCATGAAACACAGGATTAATCGAGAGTTTAATGCAACTTTGATTATCACAATGAATCACTGTCAGATCCATCTGAGAACCAAACAATCCAATCAAGATCTTTCTCATCTAGATAGCCTCACATGCAGCTTGACTTGTTGCCATGAATTCCTCTTCCGCTGAACTGAGTGCCACAAATCGTTGTTTCCTGTTGTACCAGGAAATGTTGGGAAAAATACTGGGGGGGGGGGGGGGGGTGAATTAGTATTTACAACAATCACAATCTTTTTCTTTTCTCTTACTTATTTCTATACGCGACTTCGATTAGCCCAACTCGCGTATATACGTGACTATACTAACAAAAACTTGCGTATAATGAGATACCTTTACTGTTTAGATAAAATTTCAGAAATATTCTTAAACCCAGCTTATTAGTTATGCATCAGATATTTAAGTAGTAAATATGTGCAGTAATAAAAAAATAAATCATCACACATGAACACCAAGATTTAAGGTGGAAACCCAATTAGGGAGAAAACCACCACTACTTTCGTCTTTGTATTCAATATTTATTATACGGAAAACTACTTAAAATATTGTACTGATGCAGAGTCATATTAGTATGCATGCCTCTACCTGTAGAAGGTTGCAAGCTTCCCTCGTTCTCTAGCTGCTATTGGAAGGGAGCTCCAACCCCCTGATCTTATTTACCAGCCACTACTAGAAGGGAGCTTCAACCCCCTGATCAGAACACCAACTTCTACTGGCAGGAAGCTTCTACTTCTACACTGAAGGCTTCAACGCTCAGACCCACTGCAGGCCACGTTTCTTCAATTTTTACATTGGATCGCACAACTTCAACACAACTAAGAATAGAGATCAACACCAATAAAATTAACCCAAACTTCAATCAGAACAGCGGGATCGTTGTAACCAGAATATAGTAATAAACCTAGATTAGAGAATCAGCATGCAGAATCAATCTCAACCCTGATCATTTATTATCTTAAAATGCATACGCTACTTCACTTTACTGAACCAATGTGTATAGGTGCTTTACTTCACTCCACACTGCATATATATCTGAGAATACCTTAATTTCAGGATATGATCAGTCTCAGAACCAGATCTGAGTCTTTTAGTCAGATATATTTTCGGATTTGCAGAACCCTTATTCAGTCAGCATCATTAATCATATTTAATCACTCATTGATCATATTTGTACACATTCAACTTTAGCAGCATATACAGTATTCAAAAAACCTAGATCTACATGAAGACTTCATTGACAGACAGCAGAAATATAGCACTAATAAAAAGATAACCTCTCCAGCAAGCTTCAGAAAATCCTGACTTCCATACGTGCCTTTTCTGAGAAAAATCCGTGTATATACGTGCTTTCACCGAGACAAACTAGTGTATAGATCTGTAAATATTAATTTTGCAGAATGTTTCAGATCTATAGACTTACCCAGATTTCTTCACTTCACTTCAACAAACATGCGTCGGGTCACAGATCCAATCATCTCATCCATAGATCAAATACATTGTCATTTCAGGTCTAGAGATCTTGATCCATCATTGTATCCAAGGGTGCACCACAGATTCAGATCTACCAATAAATAGAGTCCATCCCATGTAGATATACTTCAGAGAGAAGTATTCAGTAACAACCCTTACACCTGCACACTAATTTTCACTACGATCTTATTCTCCTTATATAGATCTAGCCTTTCCTAATACCATGAGAGAAAACCACACATGTGTCGATGGTATTCTTGGACGAAATAAAATAGATGACACTGCGCTCAATATTGTGGGCTAAAACCATGGTAATGCCCCCTGTTATTATAATTTTAAAGTGAAAAAGGCATACACTACTTGGATCATTCTTGTCCGCGTGTATAAGTGACTTGGCCTGTACTAAAATGCGTATAGAACCCTCAATTATGAATATTAACCAACTTCTACTAGACTTTACACATTTCTTCTGATATACCTTTTGAAAACTATTGTGCTTCTCCAAAAGACATATACTCCATTATTTTCCAGAGAGTCACCATCAAGGACAACATATAAGACATAAGAATCATATTTCCAACAATCTCCCCCTTTGGACTTGATGGCAACCATGATGGAGTTTGATCACCACATCCTGTAGATACATAAGCATTATTCAAACATCAAACACTCTCCCCCTTTGACATCAAGCACAAAGGGCGGACAATTTCTGCCCCTGAGCATATGAGGATAGAGTTTTAATGAAATACATGACTCTTTAACTCAACTAAGTATGGCCAATCCTATCACCAAGGACTCATACTAACATCAATTATCCAACCAAGTGGAATTATGTATTTGACTCAACTCCAAAATCAAGTGGGTTTACAAATTTAAAAAAGTCCTTACATGAATGAATATAAAAAATTTACACCTTAGGTCTCAACATGACTTTTTCATCAAATAACATATTTGAATTTTTATATAAAAGACCAAATAATCTCAAATAGGAGATCATAACAGCAACCAACATAGTGCCAAAAATGCACTCTTTTTAGCAAGGCAAGTTCTCCCCCTAAACTTGTGCATCCTAAACACCTTCCACAACCAATTCATCAAGGTGTCTTCGGTACTGTAAGAAAAATACCATAACAACAGAGTTTACCCAACAAAACCACAGATGTTCTGAAAGCTAATCCATATAATTTCTGTCAGCAAAAACCATACATAGTTTTATGCACAGAAACTCATGTATATACGTGATTCACCTTTATGCAACCAGTGTACCGAATTTAATCTTCTGATATTAAGAAGAATTGATAAGAGAGGAAAAGACAACTCCCAGCTTCTGTCTGAGATATTCGAATGATTCCCTGGGAAGAGGTTTAGTAAATATATCAGTAACGTGTTCTTTGGAGGGAATATAATCCAATTTAACTATTTTCTCAAGCACTTGTTCGCGTAAGAAGTGATACTTGACAGGAATGTGCTTGGTCTTGGAATGCATAACATGATTTTTTGAGATATTGATGGCACTTGTATTATCACATAAGATGGAGATAGGAGGTGAACATTTGATTTGAATATCTTGTAATCTCTGCATCATCCAAAGAAGTTGTGTGCAACATGATGCGGCAGCCACATATTCTACTTCTATTGTAGATGAGGCAATAGAACTTTATTTCGTACTTAACCAAGATACTATTCGAGGCCCCATTTAGAATGCACCACCACTTGTGCTTTTTCAATCATCAATATTTCCAACCCAGTCTGCATCTGTGTAAGAATCAAGAGTGAGATCAACATTCTTTGGATACCATAGACCAAAGTCTTGAGTCCCTTGTAGATATTTGAGTATTATTTTTACAGCCTAAAGGTGTGACTCTTTTGGATTAGCTTGGAATCGTCCAACAATCTTGACTGCATGGATAATGTCTGGTCTTGTCCCGATTAGATAAAGCACACTTCCAATCATAGATCTATATTCTGGTTGATTCACCATGGGAGAATTATCATGAGAAATGAGGTTACATCCAGTTACCATTGTAGTACTCACAATTTTGCAGTCTTCCATCCCATACTTATTTAGAATTCTCTTGAGATATTTTGCTTGTGATAGAAATATGCCATTTGTTTCTTGTTGTACTTGTAAGCCAAGAAAATATGTTAGTTCCCCAAGTAATGACATTTGAAATTATTGTTGCATAATAGAAGAAAATTTCTGACTTATGGACTCTTCATTACTTCCAAAAATTATGTCATCAACATACACAACAATAATCAATAGTTTATCATTCTCAATTTTTGTGTATAATTTACTGTCAGCAGATCCCTTTGTGAAACCTTGTTTTTGAAGATATTTGTCAAGACGATAGTACCATGCCCGAGGAGCTTGTTTGAGACCATTTAAAACCTTTATAAGTTTTCAAACAAGTTTTTCATCATTTCCCAGAATGAATCCTTATGGTTTTTCTATATAAACTTCTTCTTCTAGATCACCATTGAGGAAAGCAGATTTTACATCCATTTGATAAACTTCGAATTGTTGAAAACTTGAAAAAGCAAGAAACATTCTTATGGCTTCAAGTCTGGCTACAGGAGAAAATGTTTCTTCAAAATCTATACCTTCTTGTTGAGCATACCCTTTACAAACAAGTCTAGCTTTGTTTCTAATAACATATCCATTTTCATTTAACTTGTTTTTAAATATCCATTTTGTTCCAATAACATTTTTATCATGAGGTCTTGGAACTAGTTCCCAAGTTTGATTCTTTTCAATCTGATCAAGTTCTTCATTCATGGCTAGAATCCAACATTCATCTTTACTAGCTTGATTTACATTCTATGGTTCAATAGTGGATAAGAATGCCAGATAGCTAGAGGATCCTACAAGAGTCCTTCTTGTTTTGACACCTGATCCCTTTTCTCCCAAAATTTGAAATTTTGGATGATTCTTTTGAACATACGTGGATGGAGCATTTTCTGATATATCTTCTTCTGGTGTTTCATTGGGTTCTCCTTCTATATTGTTGTTATTTGATGAGGTAAAATATACATCATCATTATCTTCACTTCTTATTGCTATTTCCCTTTTAGGAGCTGTGAGAGACTCATCAATTACAACATCAATACATTCAACAATCTTCCGAAGTATTTTATTGTAACAATTATATGCTTTACTTCTAGAAGAGTAACCAAGAAATATTCCTTCATCTGCTCTAGGCTCAAACTTACCAAGTTTTTCATCATTTTTCTAGATATAACATTTGCTTCCAAAAACTCTAAAGTGCTTTACAATGGGAAGATTACCATACTAGAGTTCATAAGGAGTTTTATCACTGTTCACATGAACATGAGCCTTGTTGAGAATATTTACTGCAGTATGTGTTGCTTCTCCCCAAAAGCTATCGGGGGTTCCAAATTCATCAAGCATAGCATGAGCCATCTGTTGAATTTTTCTATTCATTCTTTCTGCCACACCATTTTTTTGTGGAGTTCTAGCTACAGAAAACTGTCTTTTTATACCATAATGTTGACAGAAATCAAAGAATTCATCTAATATATATTCTCCTCCTTGTTCAGATCTAAGAAATTTGATTTTTATATCTAATTCATTTTCAACCAAAGATTTTAAGATCTTAAATTTTTCAAATGCTTCATCTTTATGTTTTAGTAAACAGATCCAACACATTCTAGAGAAGTCATCAATAAATAGAATATAGTATTGTTCTCAACAACGTGACTTTTTCCTTATAGGACCACATAGATCTGTATGTATAAGTTCAAGAGGCTTACTTGTTGATCCTTCTTTGGCATTGAATTGTACCCTGGTTTGCTTACCAAATTGGCATGATTTTCATATGGTACTTTCAGGCAAAGTGATGCTAGGAAGATCACGAATAGCTTTGAGTCTGCTAGATTTTATTATTTGAGAGAAGAACAAATATCCCAGTCTTCTCTGCAATAACCAATTTTCTATAGATTTACCTAAGTATCATTTCTCTTGGCCACCTTTCAATATATACATATTTCTTGGTGTTCTAGTTCCTTTTATTACTATTTTTCCTGTGTCCAGTTCACGTACTACACATTCTTTTTAACTAAAGACAACTTCATTTCCTTGATCACACATTTGGATTACACTCAACAAGTTATGCTTTAACCCATCCACATACATAACATTTTTATCTTTACCTTTTCTTTTAGAAACACAAAGCCTTTACCCTTAATGATAACAGGAGAGTCATTTCCAAAAGTAACATTTTTTTCTTTCTCTAATGCATTATATGAAAGAAGTTTATTATAACATGTCATCTGTTTTGAGCATTTGATATCAACGTACCATTGATTTTCTTCTTCTTCTGCAAATAATGCTATGCCACAACTTTCAACCTATGAGCCCTTCTTTCTCCATACCTTGGAATTTGTGGGTATATGTTCTTTTGGCTTAATTTTGCTCCTACATTTAGATTCTTCATGTCCAAAGTTATTGCAATAAGAACATTCAATTTTGCCTTGAAGAAGAGAAAATTTGTTGTAAGTATTCTTATTTACTCTAGTCTCATTTCTTTACTTTCTAGATTCTCTGGTCATGATTTTTTTGTATGCAACACATTTTACAACTTTATGACCAAAATTATGACATGAGAAACATTGTCCATTAAAGAATAATTTTCTGCGATCATGAAACCTTCTATTTATGTTTACCTACTATTGATATTTATTTTATTGTTCATCCTTGAATTGAAGTGGTCATGCTTTACCTGGGCAGTCTCTTTGTTCTTTTGTTGAGTGACAAAGTGTTGTTGGATGGCTTTAGCTGAATTTAGATAGCTTGGTGCTGAAGATCGAGAGGATTCTCCGATATATCCAAGACCTGTCTTTACAAGAGGAGAGCATTGTACCTTGATAATTTCATCTAAAGGTTTTAGATCCTTTATCAAATCTGAGATTTAAAGTTTTCACTTTCTCAATTTCCTTTCTTAGACTTACTATTCACATTCTAATTTCTCAATGTGCTTCTCCTTTTCTATAAGACGATTATTTAGAGTATCTATGGCAATTTTTTTTCTTCCTAACATATTTTGAGTTGATTTATTTCTTCAAGAAAATCATTTTCTTCTAATGCATCCATAAAAGTATCTTTGGCCTCACTAGAGTCTTTTTCAAAAGCCATGAGCAGTCTGATATCTTCATCAGATTCTCCTTCTCCACTATTTGATATACCATCACTATCTTCATGAGTATAATAGATTTTTATATTGATAAAACTTTTCTTATTTCCTTTTTCCACTTCCTTTCCCTTTTCATTATTATATTTATGGGTACATTTAGCAGCATAATGACCAACTCTTCCACAAGCAAAACATTTAAAAGGAAGATTACCTCTGAACCTTGCAGTGCCAAGTTGTAGTTTCTTTACAAAATCTATCTCATCTTCTTTTGAAACATACCCTGATCCTTCTTGTTCTTCTACTTCCTTCCCTTTTGCAACATCTCTAAACACAACTTCTTTGACTTTATATGGACCTCCTTTCCTCATTTCACACGCAGTCAGGATCCCATGAAGTTGAACAATAGTAAGAGTTTGTAGATCCTGCTTCTCTTCAATAGCAGACACTTTTGACTCAAATTTGGGAGTTAGATATCTTAAAACATTTTCTAATAGAGTAGTGTCAGTTATGGTTTCACCCATATTTCTCATACAATTTACAATGTCATCTAGACGTAGAAAGAAACTAACAATGCTTTCCTCATTATGTATTCTGATTTTTTCATATTGAATTCTCAGAGTTTGGAGTTTAGCACTTTTTACCTTGGTATCACCTTCATAGCTCAGAATGATTTTGTCCCATATCTCCTTTACTATATTCAACTGCATGATTTTGACAAATTTTTATTCAGTTAAACTTCCCAATAATGCATTGAACGCCTTTGCATTGGTTTCATAGTTCTTTCTAGTTGTTGGATCTACTGGAACTGAAGTAGGATATTGATAACCTTCTTTAGCTATGGCCCATACATCTGCTCCAAGATATTGAAGATAGGATCTTGTCCTTGTCTTCTAGAAGATTACATTGTTTCCATTGAAGAGAGGAGGCCTGATAGATGTTGTCCCATCTTGATTGCCATCTTAGATGATCTTCCTTCTAGCGATTAAGCTTCTTTAGAAGGACCTGCTCTGAAACCAATTGTTGGGAAAAATACTAAGAGAGGGGGGGGGGGGGGGTGAATCAGTATTTACAATAATCATAATCTTTTTCTTTTATCTTAATGATTTCTATACACGACTTCGATTATCCCAACTCACGTATATACGCGACTATACTAACAGAAACTTAAGTATAATGAGATACCTTTACTGTTTACATAAACTTTCAGAAACATTCTTAAACTCAGCTTATCAGTTATGCATCAAATAGTTAAGTAGTAAATATGTGCAGTAATAATAGAATAAATCATCACACATGAACACTAATATTTAAGGTGGAAACCCAATTCGAGAGAAAACCATCATTTTTGTCGTCTCTGTCTTCAATATGTATTATATGTAAAATAGCTTACAATATTATACTGATGCAGACTCATATCAATACGCAGGAATCTACCTACAAAAGGTTGCAACCTTCTCTTGTTCTCCAACTGCTACTAGAAAGGATCTCCAACCCCCTGATCTCGTTTACCAGCCACTACTGGAAGGGAGCTTAAACTCCCTAATCATAACACTAGCTTCTACTAGAAAGAAGCTTCTACTTCCACACTGAAGGCTTCAACCCTCAAACCCACTGCAGACCACGTTTCATCAATTTTCACACTGGATCCCACAGCTTCAACACAACTCAGAATAAAGATCAACACCAATAAACTTAACCCAAACTTCAATCACAACAGCGAGATCACTGTAACTAGAGTATAGTAATAAACCCAGATTACAGAATCAACATGCAGAATCAATCTCAACCCTGATCATTTATTATCTTAAAATGCATACGCTACTTCACTTTACTGAACCCGCGTGTATACGCACTTTATTTCACACCACCCCGCGTATAGATCTGAGAATACTGAAATTTCATAATATGATCAGTCTCAGAACCAAATCTGAGGCTTTCAGTCAGATATCTTTTCAGATTTGTAGAACCCTTATTCAGTCAGCATCATTAGTCATATTTAATCACTCATTGATCATATTTGTACAAATTCAACTTTAGAAGCATATACAGTATTCAAACAACCCAGATCTACATGAAGACTTCATTGACATACAATAGAAATATAGCAGTAATAAACATATAACCTCTCCAGAAAGCTTCAGAAAACCCTGACTTCCATACATGCCTTTTCTGAGAAAAATCCAAATATATGCGTGCTTTCACCGAGATGAACTAGCGTATATATCTGTAAATATTAATTTTGAAAAATGTTTCAAAGATATAGACTTACCTAGATTTCTTCACTTCACATCAGCAACACATGCGCCAGGTCATAGATCATATCATCTCATCAATAGATCAAATACATAGTCATTTTAGGTCTAGAGATACTGATCCGTCATTGTATCCAAGGGTGCATCATAGATTCAGATCTACCAATAAACAGAATCTGATGCAGATATAATTCAGAGAGAAGTATTCAGTAACAACCCTTACACCTGCACACTAATTGCACTATGATCGTCTTCTCCTTATATAGATTCAGCCTTTCCTAATACCACGAGCCAAAACCACACAAGTGCCGATGGTATTCTTGGACGGAATCAAATAGACAACACAACACTCAATATTGTGGGCTAAAACCATGGGAATTCCCCTTGGTATTATAATTTTAGAGCGCAAAAGACATATGCTACTTGGATCGTTCTTGTCCACATGTATACATGACTTGGCATGTACTAAACCGCGTATAGAACCTTTAATTATGAATATTAACCAACTTCTACTAGACTTTACACATTTCTTTTGATAGACCTTCTGTAAACTACTGTGCTTCTCTAGAAGACATATACTCCATTATTTTCCAAATATTTGCCATCAAATACAACATATTAAGACATAAGAATCATATTGCGAACAAAAAATTATTTTTGATCCTATTCTAATGATCCCTCCTGATGTGTTATTTATGTATGATGGACTCCCTGCCTGATCTTCATCCATGAAGCCTTGAAGCTTCACTCCCTCTGTACGTCTGTACCATAGACCATACTTTGATGTGCCCCTCGGGTATCTCAAGACATGATTCCCCGCCTTCCAAAACCATAGCTTGACTCAGTTGGTTAACTACGTAGAAAATGTCCAGTCTCGTGTTCACCAAATACATTAGCGAACCCAGTAACTTCTTGTAGACAGTAGCATACACTACCTCTCCACAAGTAGCATCCTCTTTCCTCCAATTTCCTGGAAGAGGAGTATCCATGAGTTTGCAGCTCTCCATGTGAAACTTACCCAGTATCTCCTTTTCATACTTGCCTTGAGACACAAAAATTTCACCATCCCGCTGCCATATTTCCAATCCAAGGAAATAATGAAGGAGTCACATGTCCTTCATTTCGAACTCCCTTGCAATATCCTCCTTGCATGAGTGTATCAACTACTCATCACCAGTCAAAATTAGATCATCAACATAAAGAACAATGATCAATAGCTTACCCTCAACCACAATCTGGTATAGGTTTGCATCTACTTCACTTTTGGTGAAGCCCATTCTGATGAAATATTTGTCTATTCGAGTGTACCAAGCATGGGGTGCTTGCTTCAGCCCATACAATGCTCTTTTGAGTCGGCACACATTCGACTCACTGTTGAATATTTTGAAACCTTCAGGATTCTCTATGTACACCTCTTCCTCAATGATCCCATTGAAAAATGCAGTTTTCACATCCATCTGATGAATGTGCCATCCCATCTACACTGAGAGTGCAAGGATGGATCTTATGGAAGAGTACCTTGAAACAGTGGCAAAATACTCATCATAATATATCCCCTCGATCCGTGAGAATCCTCGAGCCACAAATATGGGCTTGTATTTTTCCACACTCCCATCAGCAACTTGCTTTACCTTGTATATCCATCTCGATCCAACCGCTGATTTTTCAACTGGTCTTGGGACTATCTCCCATGAATTGTTCTTGACAATGGAGCCATACTCCTCCAATAAACCCAAGTTGGTTGTTGCACTGCCTCCTGAAAGGAATATGGTTTAGTCACAATAAATTTTCTCATAAGAGCCATGTATCTAGTAAAGTGATCAGGAGATTGTCTTTGTCTGCACTATGAATTACGGGCTCCTACATTATCTGCAGCATCAAATCTCAATCTATCAACTTTCGTGGTGCGCCTTCTGCCATTTCTGATGGATGGCTCTGCATAAGTGTTTTCCTCCACTCCATGAACCTCCTCATGTGGCTGATCCACATCTTGAGACTCATCCTTGGGAACCAACAGTTCCTCCTCTCTACATGCAAGTGCAACTCCCTCTCAAGGGACAATAGCATGGCTTTCTCCTCATCAAATTTTATATCTCATCGCACAACAATCATTCTGCTTTTTGGAAAATAAACATGATAAATATGGGGTGTTTCAGTGTACCCCACAAAAATCCCAACCTCAATTGTTGGTTCCAGCTTCTTCCTAGCATCTTGGCCACATGCACATAAACAGATGAGAAAAAAAATATTAAAGTGTGAAACATCAGGTTTCTTACTAGTGAAATCCTCTTCAGGTGTACTCTTGCCAAGTATACTATGAGGACAACATCTCTACACATGTACAATTGTGTTGCATGCTTCCACCCACAGATGCATCGGTAGGAATTGATCATGCAACATCTCTCGTGATGCACCCACAATAGTTATGTTCTTCCTCCCCATGACCCCATTCCGCTATGGGTTATGAGGCACTATGAGTTCTCTTCGACTTCCCTCTTTGCTGTAGAAGTTCTTGAATTCGTTAGAGATGTATTCTCCACCATTAACACTCCTAAGAGCCTTCACTTTCTTGCCCGATTCTTTCTCCACCTGTGCCTTAAACTCCAAGAACTTAGAGAATGTTTGATCTTTCTTCTACATGAAGAAGATCTAGCACTTATGAGAAAAGTCATCAACAAATATTACATAGTACTTATGTTTTGTTGTCGAAGCAATAGAGAATTGTCCACACACATGTGTGTGAACTCTCTTAAGGATCCTATAAGCTCAAATTTCCTTCTCAATGTTAGCATTCTATAATTTACTAGAGATTGTGAGAACTAATCACACAAGCCAACATCAAACCAACTTTGGAAACTGGGATCTAACCATGCCAGTTTCAGAGAGGGCTCTCTCTTTAAGATTTAACTTTTTTTGGAAATTTTTTAGGCTAGTTATGATTGTAATTTGGTTTTGAGTTTTGTTTTGGGTTTTGGAAAATTGATTGTCTTCAATTGATTAATGTCTATTGGGCAATGGAGTCAAAATATATTTGGATAGTTGCATCAAATTTTCACATAGTAAAAATAGGGCAAGCTAGGAGTATTTAGTGGATCTTTTAGAATTTAGAAATGGATTATGACAGAAATATGAAAAATATTCAACAGAACTAAAGAGAAATTAAGAATTCCTTAGTTTGGCCTTCAGTGGAAAACATTATGATTGTAAACGCAGCCAAAATAAGGTACTCAAAAGTAAATCCTATTCATCACGCTTTCTGCTTTGCAATTGGAATTCAAATGATTACAATGAAAGATAACAATGAAACAAAATAACAGAAGAAAAAAATCACCAGTATTTAAGCCACAAGAATCCTGTGAATGGTCTAATTATTATTGATGCTTCTGTGCTTTGAAAAAATCTTACAGTACTCCAACAGACAAAAAATAATTCTGACCTCAATCAATCGACCCTTCATAATTCCAAAACTGGAGTATTTATACAAAAGATTACAGTAATACAATAATCAATGCCTTAATGAAAAGGCAAACTACATTTTCTCAAAATGAATAGAAAGGAAAGAAGAATGATCTAAAAGAAGTGGATCTGCATTCTGGCCCTATTCTACTAGAAATTTTTTGCTGAGTCACCACCTTTTTAGGATTGTGCTGGAAAAAGTGATTGTTGTGCTGGCGAAATTGAGTGTTGTGCTAGAACGATGGCTTGTTCTTTACTCTTGGTATTCGTAAAGTTTGTCCCACCACTCTTAATCAGGAATTGAAGCTTCAATGACCTTACGGTAGATTTCATCTACCTCAGTGTACTTTGTAAAAGTTGGTTTAACAGTTAAAATATGTTTTATTTCATGGTGAATAAAACTGATATATTCAACTGCTTTATAGAATGGTCTACCTATCAAATAACCTTGAATAGAAGACATAGATGCAGACCTTGTTGTTTCTTTGAGCTTCTTCATATAATCCTCCTTGGGAATTAATTTTTCATTTATGACAAACAGTGATGGGAGACCTTTTTTAATCAGTGCATCAATCTTTGTAAGAAACCTGTTGATTGTTAAATCCAGAGTATGACATTTTTCTATTAACTATACCACCAAGTTATTTTTAATCAGAACTTTCTTTACTTCAAGAATAGTTTAATTCCTATCATCTTCTCCTAACTCATCCAATTCTTGATTGTCCTTAGAGTTTATAAATTTAATGATGTTTCTATATGTATTGGTCATATCTTCCAGTTGAGTGTTTGCATCAAAAATTGCCTGATTTTCCTTTTCTACTAACTCTTTCTGCTCAAAGATGATCCTGATAGATGGCCAGATTTCATTAATCTTTTAAAAAATTTGAGTCCAAATGATTTCTTTGACATTGCCCAGAGTGTAGCCAACTGAAATCCACCACTTATTATTGTCAATGTTGACAATATTGGTAGCCTTTGAAAAGATGAAATTATGTTCTTTATGGGTTTATAAAGTCTTAGATAGTGCAATTATATGGCCAATTGTAGTTGTGTACACTTCAATAACAGGAAGACATTTTATCATCTCAATATAATTCCCAGTAGATCCTTGTTGGGAAGGTCACAAATTAAGTCTTGGACAAATGTACACAAATATTGGGAATATTTTCCTTTGGCATTACCACATATAAGTTGTTTTCCTCATTGGTAGATAGGGAACCACTTTGGAAAAAATGGAACCTGTCTTCCAGGAAAATACTAGAGACATTTCTTGAATTTCATAATATCATCTCTAGCACAAAAAAAAAATTATCTATTTTTTGTGGTCAGGCAGTCTTTGGATACTATACATAATTGCACTAGAAAGAGTAATGAGTGGAAGCATGTGTTCGAGGGCCCAGAATTAAAGTAAACTTGCTAGAGAAGCAATTATCAGAAAAATATCTAAAATATCTAAGGCCATGGGTGATAGAAATACAAAGAGCCTTCACGAAGAGAGTGGAGGCCGAAGCTTGGAAATAATTGCTTGTAACCAAATTGAGGTTAAGGACTTGCTTGTTCAAGAGCCTGTCATGTAGAAAGAATGTACTATGGAGAAGAGGACAAACAAGATGGAAAAGATAAAAGAATTATATGGAATTTTATTACAGATAATAATCATTACAACAATGTAAAACTGATAAGTGTTGGCTATAAAAAACCAATTGCAAAATTATATTTTGAGAGATTCTACTAACTAGTGAGTTGATTCTTCAATTTTTAAAATATAGTGAAGAGAAATTGTAGAAAAGGAATACAAGTTCTTTTGAAATCCCATCCATGCTAAATAAATGGATCTTAATCTTCTACAATACACAAAAATCTTATATGAGATACTTAGTTCTACATTAACTCTTACATGAGAGCCTTCAAATCACTTCCCCCTAAGATACAAATTTCAAACTCTTGTATGAATGCATAGACTTACTAAAGATATATTATTGGTAGATAAGTATGTCATGTCATGAGCCTGGGTAGGTAGGATAAGATTAGATTGTTTTTTCAGTTAAAACTTAAAAGGACACAAATTAATCTCATTAGAGAGTCATCCCTTTACTAACAGAATTAAGGGAAAATATACTTTCGCATGGTAAGAAGAAAAAGTGCGTAATTTTTCATTTCTTGGTAATCTGAGTATGAAGAGAAGAAAAAACAAGAAAGGAGATTGGTAGCTCTAAATAAGTGTATGACCAATTCCCATTCTGATCTTATATTGGAGTCCTCATTTTTAACTAAGAAAGAATAATTGATGAACCCTCAATTTTTAACAAATTCTAGGCATTTTGGATCTCCATCTAGGTGTTACAAACTCAAAAATTTAGAAAAGTCTCTCTTTGGAGCTTTTCATTTTCCAGCGCCTACAGTTGTGCCAGAAATGGATGAAACTGAAAAAAATGGGGCGGATTTAGTTTTGAAACATTAAAAAAAACCCTTTATAATGAATGTATAGAGGGAGATAAAGTAATGTTTAATAGACTACACATTAGACCTTTGGTAAATTATATATTAAAATTTTATCAAAAGAAAGTACATAAAGTGGCAACCAAGTGCATGAAAAGAAAGTTTTTGATAAATATGATAAGGAGGGGTCACCATTTCTAAGGTGGTGGAAATTATTTCTAAGGCATAGGTAACCATTTATGAGGTGGTGGAGCACGCAAGGGCCAGTTTGTAGCGTCGGGGAAACAATTCAGTTGGGAAATTCTTGGAACCTGTTGCTAGTTATACAGGTGGGAAAAAGTGGGAATCTCAAATGGTATGAGTCAGATGGATCAATGCTTTTCCAAGTGTATGTGGCTGACATGTTGGAAATTTTCAAAGAAGCAGGTTTGGAGCCGATTTTTCACCTCTTCCCCGAATATGATCTTAAGCTGGCCTCTAATTTCATTGACTCGTTTGATAACACTAGTGTTAGGGTTTAGGGCTTGTTATTTCAAGTAACATAAGAAAGCATCTCAGAGGAAACAAAAACATCGGTTGAGGGGCAAAGATGGATTAAGAGACATATGGTGCAAGGAGTAAATCTCAATTACTTCTTGAAGTATGACAACCATGATCCTCACCAGAGCGTTTGGGTGCACATCAATATTTTTAATTTAGAATGGGGTGAGCCTATGAGGACGATTCAGCTTTATCTGACATGTGATGACCATTTCTCCAAATTTTTCCTATACCATATGTGATTTCTTGTACATTTGGTTGGTTTTAACGAGATGAACCTTATTTTTTATCTTCATCAAATTTTGATTAAGAGGGTGGCCTCTGCAAGGAAAAGGAGGGTTTGGTACCCCATGATGTATACCACCACGGTTTTATCAATATGTTATACATCCATTAAATGAACAAGAAATCACAATAGCCAAGGAGGAGGACATTGGAACACCCCAGAGTAGTCAACAATCAGCTGGACAAACAACAGGAAACCCTAAGATGAAAAAAAGAACTAGGGTTTATAGAAGAAGGAATAAATTACACCAGTCAGAAGTCCAGGAGACTAAGGAATATGAGACCATGAAGGAAGGCCAAAATAAGGGTGAAGATATTATAGAACGTGGCCCTAGAATAGATTATGCAAGGAGGCCAAGAACCACACCCATGAACAAACTAAGGTTGGGGTTCAAAGCTAAGCTTAATCCCAAGCTTAAGGAGCCTATTATCATTAAAGATGAAAAGGAAGATAGGCCTGCTAGAGATAAGGAGGTGTTATTAGCAGAATCGGTGCCACAAGCTCCAACAGCTAAGAAGACCCCGCGGAAGAAAAGAAAAAGAGTCACGAGGGAAATGGAAAAACAGGACAAGCTAAGAATCCTTGGAGAGGCAACAAAGGTCATTTCAAACTAAACAAGGGAACTCAGAGTCTCAAACCCTAGGGTATTTTGCTAAAGGATTTTTGTCAATAGGGATATAATTTGTTTAGTAAATTGTATCATAAAAAAATTGTAATGTTTTATGGTTTCTTTCCTGGATATTATGGATCTTAAAGTTTTTTACATTTTGATATATATTGTACGAAAAAAAAAGACAAAGGCTTTTGAACTCTTTGGGAAAAACCTTGTGTGTATTGTAGGATTTTCAAGATCAATATAGTTTTCTCTCTGCAAAATTTTGAAAGGTTTCAAAGACTCATGTGTTACTGGTTTTTTTTTGTCCTCCTTCTACGTGATTATTCTCCTTTTTGTTGCTCATATGCTCATATATTCCGTATTGGAATATATTTGTAATGAAATAGAATTCATGTTTTATTTCTCACTCTCATAATATTCAAATTATCTAAGTGTTTTCCCATCTAAAGGTTACAAAAATAACCCTTGGGTTTGAGACTTGTAACCTCATATTTGAAACCAAAATAGGTAACCTCAATTTTGTATCAACATTGTATTTATTGAAAACATATTACTTCACACCATCCATTAATCTGCATGTATAGCTTATTCCTTTTATTTATATACTAGTGTGAACTAAAAATCTGAATCCAACAAGTTTGTTATGAAACTATCTCCAAAAATAGAAGAAAAGAGAGATCAACAACTTAGAAATCAACCACTTTGGGGGGTAAATCTATGTTACATTACATAAATGAATAATTCTTGGATGATACAAATGAAAAAACCTCCTTTCTATATATAGGAGTCCAATGGGTCACAATATAATCCTAGCCAACATAACTATAACAATGTAAGGGCACAACAATAGCAATAGTGGGTTTCTATGGGGTACAATAATAACAATATGGGGACTAAATGGGAAAAATAATAACAATAAGGGGGCTATAATAACAATAAAAATAATGGGATACTTTATAATTATAGGGACCTAACATGTCCCTCTCCTTCAAACAAGTGTTGTCCTCAACACTTGATTATTTTTGGATGCTTCTGTATAAAATTCACATGCTCCCATGTGGAATATTCAGCGAGTAAGTTCTTCCACTTGCTGATATACTCTGTAATTGATTGATTTCATAGTTTTTGAGTTCTTGTTTCTATGACTACTTCATAACTTCTTTTGTTGTGATGTTAATATTCCTATTATTCTATTCGATTATGCACCAAAGTTCGGTTATCCTTTAAGAGTTAAAGAACTTGTTGTTGATGCTCGATGTGATCTTCCACTAATTTTATCATCCATATTAGATTTCGTTTGATCCTTCAAACCATCTAACTTAGCCTCCATGTCTACTTTTAAACCATCTATTTCATCTTTAGTTTCTCCTAGTGAGATCTAAATTTGTTGCACTTGGTACCGTAATTTTGATATATCATACTGAAATTCTTCCTCTTCATGTGCCATAGTAGAGCTTTCTGAGGTCTTAATGGGTGTTGAATTATTTTTAGGGGGAATTTTAGAACCCAATATTGATATATCTATGATTTACTAGGCCCTTAGAATCACTTCAAACTGATTTTTCAAAAATACATGCAATTATTTTTAAAAAAAATACACACCTTTTTCTTTCTTTTGAGGAGCTTGATATTGAAACTAATGTATCTCTATAATTTCAGATCCCCAATATTTGAGCTTCGGTCCTATAGTAGCCTTCTTAGTCTTCTTTCCAATGCTACAGGTCACACCTGATTTTTATTCTTCAAGACAAAGTTATGCGCAATCTCACACAATGACCTAATTATGGACTGCTTAAGTAGAGAAAACTTGTATGACGTACCACGTGTCACTGTTTCGTTCATCGGCTCTTAAATTGATACACAGGAAACTACATTTCATTTACGTTCAGGCACTTTTTATATAATTCCAATGCAATTCTCGAAGAGAAAGTTATGATGATTTTCCCAAGGTCACCTCTTTGAGATGAAATTCAGGAGCATGCAAAAACCCTAATTACCATAGATCATATCTCCAAAAATATTGCGAACCAAGATCTAAAATTTTACACAAAGTTCCTCAGGATATTTTCACAAATGGGTTTCGTTTGCATCTAAACCTTCATAGAAAAAAATTTATAGCAAAAATTCCATGATGACCTGGTTGAAGCAGCGAAACCCTAGAATCCAAAGCTCTGATACCAAATGTTATGAAACCAGCTCCAAAAATAGAAGAAAAGAGAGATCAACGACTTATAAATCAGCCACTTCGAGGGGGAAACCTCCTTTACATTACATAAATGAAAAATTATTGGATGATACAAATGAAAAAAAATCTTTTCTATATATAGGAGTCCAATGGGTCACAATATAATCCTAGCCGACATAACTATAACAATGTAAGGGCACAACAATAACAATAGTGGGCTTCTATGGGGCACAATAATAACATTATAGGGACTACATGTGCAAAACAATAACAATAAGGGGGGCTATAATTATGGAGACACTATAATTATAGGGACCTAACAAATTCCCTTCATGCAATTCATGGGCACCGAAATTCATGTGGAAGCTTACTCTACAGACCCATATTGGCCTTCTTAGACATTAGCCTTTACAATTTTTCATTAGGGTTTTTTTTGTCTTATGTAGAAATAAAAATAAGCCCACATGGTTTTCTCTTTGTAGGAAATCGGCAGCACAGATCATGTTGAACCCAGGAATGGGTAAAACAAGGGGGAGAGTATTTCTCTAGTTTTTATTATTGTCATGGCCTCCCTTGCAGTGGTGGCGTGGTTGGTGGCCTTCAGCTACTATTTTTACATTAAGAAAAAATTCAAGAAGAGGTTCAACATTGAAAGTAAGTTCCATGTACTATGAGATGGTGACAGAGATGGTGGAAATGATATGGGTTGTGAGGGGTGTGTGACTACTCTCCATGGGGATTCATATCTTCCATGTTTTACATTTGGAGAGCATGTTTTTATTTGTTGTTGTTACGAAACCAATTCCAAAAATAGAAGAAAAGAGAGATCAACGCCTTAGAAAGTATCCACTTCGAGGGGGAAACCTATTTTACATTACATAAATGAACAATTCTTGAATGATACAAATGAAAAAACCTCCTTTCTATATATAGGAGTCCATGGGGTCACAATATAATCCTAGCCAACCTAAAAATAATAATGTAAGGGCACAAAAATAAAAATAGTGGGTTTTATGGAGCACAATAATAACAATATGGGGCTACAGGGGTACAACAATAACAATAATGGGTTTACGCTAACAACAATAAGTGATTACACTAGTAATATAGGGACCTAACATTCCCCTCTCCTTCAAAAAATTGTTGTCCTCAATGCTTGAGTAGCTCTGGATGCTTCTATACAAAATTCCCATCCTCCCATGTGGAATCTTCAGTGGGTAAGTTCTTCCACTTGATGAGATTCTTTGAAATTGATCAATTTCGTAGCTGTCGAGTTCTTGTTTCCTTGACTTCTTCAGGTTCCAATATGAATTTTCCTTCCTCATCAAGTTCTGGAAATATTGTTTGAACTAGAATTTTGTTGCCTATAACCTTCTTTAAGCATGAAACATAGAAAATTGGGTGCACTCAAGAAGAAGCAGGAAGCTCGAATTTGTATTCCATAGTACCAACATTTTGCAACACCTTTTAAGGACCATAGTACTTTGGTGATAATTTATTATCCTTCTTAGCTTGCTTGAGGGAAATTTGTTTGTATGGTTGTAGCCGTAAAAATACACAGTCTCCTACATCAAAACTTCTCTCGATGCCATGTTTATCCACCTATTGTTTCATTCGATTTTGTGCCAAATTTAGGTTATCCTTTAAGAGTTGGAGAACTTGTTGTTGATGCTCAATATGATCATCAACTGCTTGAACCTTATAATTTTATCTTAAAGATGATGTGATGGACAGTGGATGATATCCATAAAGTGCCATAAATGGGGTCATTTTTGCTACAGTATGGAAGGAAGTGTTATAACACCATTCAGCCATACGTAACCGCTTGACCCATTGTGTTGGTTTATCAAATACAAAAAAATTAAGATATCCTTCCAAACATTTGTTCACTATCTCAGTTTTCCCATTGGATTGAGGATGATCAGATGATCTATGAGCTAGTTGAGTACCCAAAACACAAAATAATTTCGTCCAAAAATTTCCGGTAAAAATGGGATCTCTGTCGCTTACAATAATCTTTGGGTTTTCATGTAGCTTTTAATTGTTTCCATAAATACAATAGAAATTTTACTTTCTCTAAATGGATGAGATAATTCACAAATGTGTGCATACTTGGTAAGTCTATCAACTACCACCATGATGACACTCTTTCCTTCGGACTTAGGTAAA
This sequence comes from Pinus albicaulis, assembly GCA_034641835.2. Taxonomy (NCBI): domain Eukaryota; kingdom Viridiplantae; phylum Streptophyta; class Pinopsida; order Pinales; family Pinaceae; genus Pinus; species Pinus albicaulis. Next base: position 1,112,666,064 of record CM076583.1, on the reverse strand, counting down.
CCTGTGATAAAATCCATTTAAACCTTCTCCCAACATTGACTTGGAATGGATAAAGGATGTAGAAGACCCGAGGTCTTAATTGTCTCAACTTTATTTTTCTGGAAAACCAAACATGCTGCCACAAACTTTTGAATATCATATTTAAGTCCATCCATAAAAAAATAATTCTTCACCCTGTGGTGAGTTTCTCAAAATCCCGAGTGTCCTCCTAAGGGAAAGGTGTGTAATTCCAAAAGAATCTTTTGTTTTAGTTGGGAATTCTTACAAATATATAAGCGATCTTTGTACCATAAGGAATCATTTTTCCAGCTAAATGTATCATATGTACTAGGATCTTGCTACAGTTTTTGAATGAGTGTCTGCACTTCTTCGTCATTCTTCCATTCATCTCTTGCTTCGGTTATCCAATCTACTTTGATAATAGAAATGGCACAAAGCAATGCTTCCACCTCTTCATCCTTTATTGAGAGTGCGTCTGCAAAAACATTTAGCTTACCTTTATTTTAGATGATTTCAAGGTCATAAACCAACATATTTTTGAACCATTTTTGTTTCTCTTCTGAAAATATTCTTTCTTCCAAAAAGTGTTTAAGACTCCCATGATCAGTTTTTACCTTGAAGTGTCTTCCCATTAGGTAAGGTCGTTATTTCTTTAGTGCATGTAGTATCACCAACATTTCTTTCTCATAAATATCTTTCTATAAACACTTTCCTTTGATTATACAACTTTCAAAAGCAATGGGTCTTCCTTCTTGCATTAAAACAACACCAATTCCATTTCCTTGGGCATCACATTCCACAATAAAGGTTTTTGTGAAGTCTAGAGTAGCTAATACCGGTGCTAAGCACATTGCCTCTTTAAGATGTTCAAAGGCCTTAGTTGCTTCAAGAGTCCATGAAAATGCATCTTTCTTCAATAATTTTGTTAGAGGTGCTTCTATTCTCCCATAATTCTTAACAAACTTGCGATAATACCCTTTTAACCCGATAAATCCTCGCTACTGTTTTATGGTTGTGGGGAATTTTCATTCCTTAATGGCTTTAATTTTCTTAGGGTCTACCTTAAAACCCTCCTAAGATACAATATGACCTAGATATTCCACCTCTTTTACTCCAAAGAAACATTTGGATGATTTTTCATATAATTGTTTCTCCTCCTATAGTTTGAGCACCTTGTCAACATGTTGAACATGATCCTTCCAAGACCTATTGTAGATTATTCTATCATCAAAATATACTAACACAATTTTTCTAAGGAAGGGTTTGAAAATTGAATTCATCAACCCTTGAAATGTATAAGGTGCATTGGTAAGGCCAACATTCATGACCAAAAATTCATAATGACCCTCATGAGTTCAAAATGTTGTTTTCGGAATATCTTCAGTCTTCATTCTAATTTGATGATATCTTGAATGAAGATCCAACTTGGTAAAATAAATTGCTCCATGTAATTCATCCAATAATTCATCAATCACAGGAATGGGAAATTTATCTTTAATAATGATCTTATTGAGCACCCTATAATCAGGACACATGTGCCATGATCCATCCTTCTTGTGCACCAATACTACTGGAGGAGAGAAAGAACTTTGACTAGGTTGAATTATACCAGCCTCTAACATTTCTGCAATCATACATTCAATTTCACTCTTTTGGACATAAGGATATCTGTAAGGCCTGACGTTTGGAGGAACACTTACTGGAATCAAATGAATAGCATGATCATGATCTCAAATAGGTGGGAGTCCTTTGGGAGTTTCAAATACCTTGGAATGATTATCTAAGACTTTTTGGAGATCTGGAGAAATAGATAATTTTTATGTTGGGACTTATAGTGAGCATAATTGTGCAATTACGCCTCGCTGTTCTTTCTTCGAAAGCTTTTTCATGACATTAGAGCTTATTATCTTTCCCAGCTTCCATGCGATACCCTGTAATTCCACTTCCTTTCCTTCCGAAAAAAATTTCCTGAGATACCCAAAGATTGTAACCATTGTACTCCTAGTACAACATCAACACCTCCAATTGGAATGGAAAGCATTAGAATATTCAATACATATTCCCCCATGGTTAGCTTGATATTATGGCATTTTCAACAGCAATTTATATTTCCTCCATTTGCAACCATCATTTGACACTCTGGTGCCGGGTATAGGAAGCAATTAAAGTCCTTGGCTACCTTACAACGAATAAAATTATGGGTACTACCTAAATCAATCAACACTATTACCTTTTTCTTCTTGATATGTCCTTCTATCTTGATAGTTTGAGGAGTGGTAATTCTCACCAATGCCTTACAGAATATGGTCAGACTCATTTCTTCTTTCTTTAGGGTTGGTTCCTGGTGTATATCCTCTTATTTTGAAGTTTCTTTTTCATTTTCTTCCTCCTCTTCACAATATATGTAAAATAATTTCTTCTCAGCACACTAATGACCTTTATTGTATTTGTTATCACAACTATAGCAAAGCCCTTTTGCTCCTTTTTCTTCCAATTTTTGTGGTGTAAACCTTGTAGGTTGTGGAATTATAGGAGTAGCAACACTTCCACCTTTATATATGTGAGTGGTAGGCTTCCTTGTCACCATAATTTCACATTCAAATTTTCTTTCCAACCTGAATGCCTTCTCAAATGAATCAGGTTCCCAAAGGCGAACCTCATGTTGGATGTTATCCTTTAAAGTTCCTATGAATACATCAATCATGTGTTCCTCTCGAATATTAGTTACCCTTATATTCAATTTTTGGAAGTCCTCAATGTGCTCCACCACTGAACCCTTTTGTTTGAAATTTACCAATTCACTAAAGAAGGTGTTGCTCTTAGTATCCTCATAATGTGCTATCATTTCCTCCGTAAAAATTGACCAAGTGAAAAAAAAAATTATGGGAGCAAAGCCATCGATACCATACAAAATTATTTTTTTCTAAGTATAAAGTTTCCATGCATACCTTTTGTGTACTGTTTTTCACATTATTGAGATCAAAATATTGCTCCATCTATAGTATCCATGTTATGAGATCCCTGCCATCAAACCTCCTCATATCGATCTTTGGAATATGGTGGGTCTTCAATCCAACATTAGAGTTTATGAAATCGCAATTAACATTTATTTTGTTCTCATCATGCATTTCCTCTACTATCTTTTCACCATTAGGAATCATTTATTGTATCAACTTTGTCAAACCTTCCATGTCTTATTTTAGAACATTCTTCATGTCTTCCATTTTTTCTTACATGTCATCCATCTAAGATTCCATGTCATTCTTCAAACCATCCATCTTATCTTCCACGCCTTTCTTCAAACCATCCATCTTAGCTTCCATTCCTTTATTCAAAACTTCCATTTCATTTTTTGTTGCTCTTTGCGAGAGCAAAAGTTGTTTCACTTGCTCTTGTAATTTTGATATATCATGTTGCACTTATTCATCTTAAAGAGTCATAGTAGAGCCTTCTAAGGGCTTAGTGGGTGTTGAATTATTTTTAGGGAGCATTTTAGAACCCAATCCTGATATCGATGCTTCAATATGCCCTTGGAATCACTTCAAACTGATTTTTCAAACAAGACTTATGAAATTTAAAAAATTACACGTCTTTTTCTTGTGTTTGAGGAGCTCAATATTGAAACTGATGTATATCTGTAATTTTGAATCCCTGAGATTTTATCTTCCGTATATTAGTAGCCCTATGAATTTTCTTTCCAAATCCATAGGTGTGGCCTGATTTGGATTCTTCAAGACAAAGTTATGCCCAATCTCCCACAATGACCTAAGTATGGACTGGTTCAGTAGAGTGAACTTGTATGGCGTCCCACAATACACTGTTTCCTACTTCAGCTCTGAAATTGATATACATGAAACTACAGTCTGTGTACTTGTGACCACTTTTTACATAATTCCAATCTGATTCTCAGAGAGAGATTTCATATTATTTTCCCAAGGTCACCTCTTTGAGATGAAATTCGGTAGCCTGCAAAAACCCTAACTTCCATAGATCATATCTCCAAAAATATTGCGAACCAAGATCTAAAATTTTTACAAGAAGTTCCTCAGGATGTCTCCACAAATGGGCTTTTTTTAGCTTCTGAACCTTCATAGAAAAAAAATTATAGCGAAAATGTCACGATGACCTGTTTGAAGCAGCGAACCCCTAGAATCCAAAGCTCTAATACCAAATGTTATGAAACCAGCTCCAAAAATATAAGAAAAGAGAGATCAACGCCTTCGAGGAGGAAACCTCCTTTACATTACATAAATGAACAATTATTGGATGATACAAATTACAAAACCTCATTTCTATATATAGGAGTCCAATGGGTCACAATATAATCTTAGTCAACCTAACAATAATAATGTAAGGGCACAACAGTAACAATAGTGGGTTTTGTGGGGCACAATAATAACAATATGGGGGCTACATGGGTACAACAATAAAAATAAGGGGGAAGCACTAACAACAATAAGGGATTACACTAGTAATATAGGGACCTAATAGTTTTGGGGATTCATATCTCTCTCGTTTTGCACTTGAAGCATCTAGGGGTATTTTTTATTTGGAAATATAGAGAGGATTATTGCAGTGCAGTGAGGTTAAGGGAATGGCAGATAGATGTTTTTGAGAAGCATATAAGTCATAATGGGGTTGAACAATAGGGGGAGACTCTTCGTGGACACTAATATCTTTGACTAGTAATATCTTTAACCTCATCATCCATTTTAAATCCAGTCCAAGTTATAAGATGTTTCCTTTGACAAGTGTATTCCCAAGGAAGTTGTAAGAGATGTTGTTCAGACATACATGTTGTAGAGGAGCACATGATGACTCAAGTTGTGGAATGAACCACTTGGATAGTTAGGAGGGAGGTAGGTGTACTCATTCACTAAATTGAGGTTGGTTTTTGTAAGAACATAAGACTTTGATCATACGTACATGTAGTGCAGTGGTGCTTTGAGTTATCAAGTTGTGGAATGGACCACTTGGATAGGTACCAAGGTGGTAGATGTACTGGTATCCTAGCTTAACACAAGGAATGTGAGAATTTGAGATGGTTGATGAACCATGTACCAGAAAAAAGTGTCCTAGATAACTCGTTGATACAACGACTAGTTATACATGTACTTTTGTAGATGGTAACCCTTTTATATGGACTTCGATAAAGTGATTTGGACCATGTTAATGTCCCTGACTCAAGTTTAATGGGGGGGGGTTTAGGGTAGCTCAAGTAAACTTGACTAGGTCAAGTTAATATCATATTTCAAGCTCTAGGTTTATGACAATCCCTAGCATTGAGCCATGGTATTCATGTGGAATATAGCCTAGTTAAATGTGGAAAGATTCTAGGTGATTTTTTCCGTAGGAACTAGTGGGATCCCAGTAATGGTGTCTTTAGACACCACCACTTCTCTTAGTTTCATGATCCTAACAGGGACTATGCAAAAAGATCCATAAAACATGTTATTATGTAGTGGGTGGCATAGTTGTAGTCGTATGTTTGATGGACATAACAGAAAATTATAAGTTGTTATAAACTTAACACATTAAATAATTAATGCAATATCATATATCATATAGAATTGAATTAATGGCTACAAACATAACACAATAAATAATTGATACAATATCATTTATCATATAGAATTTTAATTAATTTAAAATGAAATAATTAGACACAAAAATTGGATTCTCTTAACATAGATATTTAGCAAATTCATAATGACCACATTAATTTAGGTTTTATAGGCTTGCTAAAATCTTTCCTAAATTTATACAGTGACAAAAACTCTACAGAGAGCCCTATAATTAAACATGTTTGACTCACTCTTTGTTAGAGTTAGAGTGAGTCAAACATGTTTAATTATAGGGCTCTCTGTAGAGTTAGAGTTATAGCGAAAAAAAGTTTATCTTCGCACCCTAAAAATTTCAACTTCTGAAACTTCGTAGAAAAAAATTTATAGCGAAAATGCCACGATGACCTGTTTGGAGCAGCGAAACCCTAGAATCCAAAGCTCTGATACCAAATGTTGTGTAACCAGCTCCAAAAATAGAAGAAAAGAGATATCAACGCCTTAGAAATGAGCCACTTCGAGGGGGAAACCTTCAATACATTACGTAAATGAACAATTCTTGGATGATACAATTTACAAAACCTCCTTTCTATATATAGGAGTCCATGGGGCCATAATGTAATCCTAGTGGGCCACAATGTAATCCTAGCCAACCTAACAATAATAATTTAAGGGCACAATAATAACAAAATGGGGGTTACAAGGGTACAATAATTACAATAAGGGGTTTACACTAACAATAATAAGGGGCTATACTAGTGATATAGGGACCTAACAATAGGGCTCATCCAATAGAAATAAAACATGTTAAAGTGAATCAAACAATCTGAAGGGCTTTCCAATTTATACAGTGAAAAAAACTCTACAGAAAGCCTTATCTTGACAACCCCACTTTCAGTAATTGGAAATTGAAGGTTGTCCATGTACTCCAGATATGAAACCTCCAACTTCTCAACCAGGTGTGTTGCTATAAATGGATTGTTCTTGTGACTGGATTTGATATCCAAGTCTTAATGTTATCCCAAAATTCAAACAGACATACACAAATGGATATCACGTATAAATGGATAGTCACAATGTTATCCCATATAAATGATAGTAACCATACCTCAAAGGAATAGTTAGGATGATGTAGTTTTTAGGTTGATGTCACAGGGGAGTAAACCTCAAACGAATAGTAGGTTGATGTAGTTTGTAGGTTGATGTCGCACGGGAGAAGTTTGATAACGAAGGAGTTTAATGCAGGGTTAATGCATATGCGCGCTCTCTTTTAATTTTAGAGTTTAAGGAATGGTTAATGCAGGATGGTGGAGGATGTGGGCAAGGGAGGAGGGTGATGGAGGATGGAAGAGGAGGAGGCGAGGCCACAGATAGTGGGTCCCGAAGCGAGTTGGAGGGTGATGGGAGGAGGAGGAGGGGGCACCGCAGATCCACGGTAGGGCCTGACGGGAGGGTCAAAGAGGGATCGTTGGGCATCGGAGAAGAGGGTCGGGATGGATGTCAAATCATCCATTCTTTCGCAGGAATAGCTTACTCCATTTTAGGCCTAGAAATTGACGTCCGGTAGGATGTATTTAAGTTTCAACACGTTTTTTATGGTTGCTGAAAATTTGTGCACATCAAACCTGATGTATAAAACACATTGGTGTTCTGTCATTTTAATGTTTAATTAAAAATCTAAACCGTAAAATTCTATTGTACCTAAAATTACAAATCCTCAATATTATTTATTATAACTGAGGTTGAGTTTACAAAATCTAAATATGAGGTTGAGTTTACAAAATCTAATCATAATGTATAAATTACATCGGTGATCCACCCACAAATTTTACCCAAGTGCTTATGTGCTACAATAAATCCACTGTGAATTTCTTAATTTACTTTGGAGCTCTCTGATCTGATCTGATAGCTTAGTAACATTACAACTTTACTCCTATTTTGAACGTTCCATGAGCTAATACATTGTGGCTATCTATAGCACCTACTAATTGTGATAGGCTTGAATCTAATTGTGATTATGAACGACCTTCCACTAACTTTATCTAACCAAGTTCATTTTTCAAACCTGACTCCATGGTTATTCATTAACCATAACTTAAGACTTAAACCTAGATCTAGAGTTATTAGGAACCTACAACATATAAACAATGTTGTGCATATTTCATTTATCACAATTTATTTGCTTATAAATTTCATTCATCCAAATATCAGTGCTTATGATTGGAAAGTTTTTTTTTTTTCTTTACATTTTGATCATAGTAATCATCAGGATAGTTTGGTTATTTATTCAAATAAAGAAGGATTTAGATTAAAAAATCAAATTTTAAATAGAATAAATTGTAAATATTATTGCAAAATCAAGTTATTGAATATTTGATGCCATTAAATCTATTTCAGCTTACCATTTTTGCATTAAAACAAGTACCATTATGACAGTGATATCTAATTTCAATTCATTTAATAACGTAATACATAAGCTAATTTTTAGGAGGCATTTTGAGTGTTGAGTACTTTAGTTGTGTAAAATGCTAATGTGAACAAGACATTTTACATTGAACTTGCACAACAAAAATATGTATTGGTGATTGACATTTTCTTCTCCTTTACTCTTTTTTTTTTTCGCTGTCGAGTGGCTACCAATGCTCATACATGATTTTAAGTAATTTTGGATCACTACATCTACACCTATCCAAAAGTTATGAATCTTGAATAAATCTTATAGTTGTAATCCGGAAAAGTGCAAGTTATCCAAAGCCTTTTTAAAAACATAGTGTGTGTGAAACGCTAAATAATGTGTATACTATTAATGTTAGTGTAAAAATAAAGTTTTGATTATAAAAAATAAAATTGAAAATTGAAAAAAAAGGATGGACCATAAATTTCAATGAGGGAATATATACTTATTCATAATTAAGTAAATTGACAAACTAATTACAATATTAGGTTGTCTAGATAGATATAGTAAAATATTTTAAATTTATTTTATAATTTTATTTTATTAAAAAGATTTATCCTAATACTCTATAAAATACTATATCTTTAAATTTGTTTTATTATTTTATTTTAATAAAAAACTAACTGTTAATTACAATAATTTGTGCTAACTCTATATTACTTTTAAAATTCTAATCAACTAAATAACAAACCATTATTATATTATCTTCTAGTTCTTCTCTTATTTCAAGCTTTACATTATCATCTAGACAATGAAAATATACTCCAAAAATACAAAATTACTAATATATTTAAATAAATTTAATAAAATATGTATATTAATTTTATTTATTAACTCATAAAATTACATTAATAAAATTTACAACTATTATATGCAAAAGTGTCATTCCATTTCATTGTCCAGTTTTAAATACTTTGAAAATGAATGTAAATTCCATATTGTGGAGGGTTGAAAATAATAAGTGGTGGATTAATAAGTGGTGGAGGAGGTGGAAAAGGATAAACTATATGTGAAGGAGAGGATGGATGAAGTGATGGAGATGAAGGTTTTTGAGTTTTTATGAGAGGATAAGTAGTAGAATTTTCAGAAGAAGTTGGATTCACAAATCTTTGTTGAATTGTTTGGGATGCAATACATGAAGCAGCAATATTTAATGCAAACAATTCTACTGATTGTTGGAGATAGGAATATGTAATTGCTGAAGTTAAGTTTGATACCAAACCTTCGAGGACCTCAAAATCCTGGAAAATTTCTTGATCAGATTTTGTTAAAGAAGGAAAAATGTTAAGTGAATTTGGATGCAAAATAGATTGGTCGATGACTAATGTATCTAACCGATTTTGGGATTTGATTCTAAACAGGCTTTGCTCAAACTTTAAGTCAAAGTTGATATCTTGTAAGGTTTCAAGCTTATTAGGAAAATATTGTGCTCTAGGGAGAGGACTGTTACTTCCCTGGATTTCGGATGAACTAATATTTTTGACTGATTTCTGTGGAGTATCCTTAGTTTTTTTTACAGTCGTTTGAGGATCATCCACTATTTCAGGAGGTTTGGGATCAGGATGGGATCTTGTATAAGGTCTCTTGGAAGCCAGCTTTGAAAATCAAAACACACACTATAAAATGAAACTCACACCAACCTTTTGAATTTGAAATTGCACACTTTATTTACAAAAAATCAAAAAGATAGCAATCTCTACGAAATATTTTATATAGTGATTATTTAATCAGTGATGAATTCGAAATAAATTATGATTGATTTCAATTATTCCCCAGTATGGTCATCACTATGTTAACGTTATATAATTTACTAGAGATTGTGAGAACTAATCACATAAGCCAACATCAAACCAACTTTGGAAACTGGGATATAGCCATGCCAGTTTCAAAGAGGGCTCTCTCTTTAAGATTTAACTTTGTCTGGATAGGTTTTTAGGCTAGCTATGATTGTACTTGAGTTTTGAGTTTTGTTTTGGATTTTGGAAAATTTATTGTCTTCAATTGATTAATGTCTATTTGGAAATGGAGTCAAAATATATCTGGATAGTTGCATTAAATTTTCACAGAGTAAACACAGGGCAAGCTAGGAGCATTTACTGGATCTTTTAGAATTTATAAATGGATTATGACAAAAATATGAAAAATATTCAATAGAACTAAAGAGAAATTAAGGATTATTTAGTTTGGCCTTCAGTGGAAAACATTATGATTGTAAACACAGCCAGAATAACGTACTTAAAAGTAAATCATATTAATCACGATTTCTTCTTTGCAATTGGAATTTGGATGATTACAATGAAAGATAACAATGAAACAAACTAACAGAAGAAAAACATCACCAGTATTTAAGCCACAAGAATCATGTGAATGGTTTGATTATTATTAATGCTCCAGTGCTTTGAAAAAAGCTTACAGTAATCCAAAAGAAAAAAAAATTATGATCTTAATCAATTGACCCTTGATACTTCCAAAACTGGAGTATTTATACAAAAGATTACAGTAATACAATAATCAATGCCTTAATGACAAGGCTAACTACATTTTCTGAAAACAAACAGAAAGGAAATAAAAATGATCTAAAAGAAGCGGATCTGCATTCTAGCCTTGTTCTGTTGGAAAGTTGTTGCTGAGTCACCACCATTTTAGGACTGTGCTGGAAAAACTGATTGTTGTGCTGGTGAAACTGAGTGTTGTGCTAGCACGATGACTTGTTCTTTACTCTTGTTATTCACAAAGTTTGTCCCATCCCTCTTCATCAGGAATTGAAGCTTCAATAACCTTGCAGTAGATTTCATCTACCTCAGTGTACTTTGTAAAAGTTGATTTAACAGTGAAAATGTGTTTTATCTCATGGTGAATAAAACTGATATATTCAACTGCATTATAGAATGCTTTACCTGTCAAATAACCTTGAATAGAAGACATAGATGTAGACCTTGTTGTTTCTTTGAGCTTCTTCATATAATCCTCCTTGGGCATTAATTTGTCATTTATAATAGACACTGATGGGAACCCTTTTTTAATCAATGCATCAATCCTTTTAAGAAACCTGATGATTGTTATATCTAGAGTATGACATTTTTCTGTAAACTGTACCACCAAGTTCTTTTTAATCAGAACTTTCTTTACTTCAAGAATAGTTTCAGTCCTATCATATACTCCTAAGTCATCCAGTTCTTGATTTTCCTTAGAGTTTAGAAATTTAATGATGCTACTAGTTGTATTGGGCATATCTTCCAATTGAGTGTTTGCATCAGAAATTGCCTGATTTTCCTTTTTTACTAAATCTTTCTGCTCGAAGATGATCCTAATACATGGCCAGATTTCATTAATCTCTTCAAAAAGGTTAGTCCAAATTATTTCTTTCATATTTCCCAGAGTGTAGCCAATGGAAGCTTCAGTGGATGAATTCTTCCATATTTCAACTTGGTTTTGAGCTCTGCTGATCTTCAAGAAGTTTCATTTTGTCTTGTGGCTTCTTCATTTCTTCTGTCTTTAAAGTCATGCTTTAAAGTGTGGAGGCTAATTGATCTACATAATCTCCTTTACTAGTAGTAGTAGCTATAGCAGTGGGAATAGCTATCGTTGGAAGTGCTTCTAAAGGAGCAGCTTGCTTTACTGGTTTCTTACTTTCCTTAATCCACTTCTCCATCTATGTTTCCATCTGTTTCAGATGTGTAATTTTTTCAAGAATGAGTTTCAGCATATCTACCTTTCTTGCTTGTCTCATAAATTTCCTTGGCTAAAGGATCTTCTGTAGGTGGTAATTTCAACTGCTTCCTCATTGCTGCAATATCAACATTATTTTTCTTGATTAACTCTTCTGAAGCATTGACATTTGCAGGGTCATAACCAAACTTGATTACCAAATATTCCAAGTTTTTAATCCTGGTGTCTTTGGAAAGATTTGAGACTTTCTCCATGTTGAGTTGTGATCTAATATTTGCTAATGTAACCTGCATTTTAGATAAAGAAATGGCAGTGTTAGTTATAGTTGAAAATATCATCTCTCTATTTTTTCTACGCATATCCATTTGATCAATGGGATGTATATCTTTGGATTCAAAATAAAAAGATGTTTTATTATAGTTTGCTTCTCCTTTAGGCTGAGGAACTTATGCTTGAATAAATTCCATTAGCATTCTTCCTTTCTCTGCATCAAAGGCTGACAATAGCTTACTTTGGACATCTGAATTTTGTTTCCAGAATTGGTTATATGTATTAATCTTCAAGGCTTTATTTTTTAGTTTTATTTCCTTGAAGATGTCAAAGGTGCTCTTTTCTGGCTCGCTTGAAGTTGAAGTATCTATTTATATGATCTGATGTTGATCTAAAGTAGTCATTGAAGTAGTATGAGATTGTGTGGGTTTCTCTCCTATTAATGAGGATATAATAGGCTCATTTGTGTTGAGAGGGGTCTACTGCTTTGAATCCTTGCTAATTTACTTAGTTTTGAACTAAGCTTATCCTTCTTTCTATACATAATTTTGAATCCTTCGCTGAAGATGTTTGTCTCTGAAGGAGACCCTTCTTCTCTATTCCTTTTAGCTATATTTTACTGATTTGTTGGAGTCTGCAATGTTGATGATGACACTAGTTTTTCTTCTGCTTCATGCAATGTGTTCTTTGTCCACTCTATCATGTTCTTGTAATTCTCTAGCTCTGGTCTTGTTTTATGAAAGTAAGGAGTAGATTTGACTTCCATCCTTAATTTAGACACAATGCCTAATGGGTCATATGACCACGTGAAACTTAAATCAAATTGCATTTTTTTTAATAGTTGATCTGCCTTTGTTGTTGCTTTTCTGCTATTACATATAAATGGGCCAATTTGAGTTTTTAGCTTGAATTGATATTTCTTTTTGGCAGCCACGAAATGTACCTAATCCATGTTAATAATTTTCCTGATGAATTCCAGAGCCAAAATCCTCATTGGGAGGAATTTGGGCATCCTGTATGGCTATAGTTCACATCCAAAAACTCTTATTTCAGTGTATTTTTCATACAGATACCAATCTCCTGCTTGAACTTGTTTTTTCAACTGTACTATCTTCTGAATTTCTTCACTGATTTTAGGTTCTTCTCTGTTGTTTAGAAGACTAATAGTTAGGTGAACAAACATTTCAATGAAATACTTGTAGGTGAATTCATTCATCTCTTTCATGACCAAGGTGGTCTAGAAAATTATTGATTTCTAGTCTCCTTTATCATTTAAATTTTGCAATGACAATTTCATATTGTCTCCTTGGAAGTATATGAACATATAAACTAGAATAGAGGTATATTTAAATACCTCTTCTATCTTGAAATCAAGAAACTGTTGATGGATGGATTCTACAAGAAAATGGCTTAAATTGAACATAACGGAAGGCTTGGCATCATTGGAAAAGATAGACAGAAATCCTATAATAGTTTCATCTATGTATTGGTCAGAGTAGTAACCAAGCAGGTAAGATAGGATAGTGGTTATTTGCTTGTTTCTCTCAGGGAAGAGGTATGAAGGATAAGGAGGATTTATTTTAGGTAATGTAGCATCTTGTGCTAGGAATACTTCTAAGGTTTGAGTTCTCTTGGCAAGATCTAATTTTTTATATATTTCAACCAGAGCTTCATGAGAGAATTGGGCACCATTATCAACTGTGGGAGATAAAATCATCTATTCAATGGCTTGAGGGGCTATGGTAAACAGAATTTGGTCATTAGAATTGACTATGGCTCTCTGGCTGGGCACGTAAGAGGCATGACATTTCCTGATGAGATCAAGAGCACTGTGGATTGGAGGAAAAACAAAACGGGGAATATTAGACTCCTGGAGCTGGATTTCATTGGATTTTTCAATAAATTTGTCTTCCAACCAACAATACATCTCAGGAATTTCGATATCATATTGTGTTTCATAGATTCGATAATCTATGTCAGCCATAAGGATGTGACGAAGGTCTACAGGAGGGAAAATCAAAGGATTGACATTTTCCTTGGGATTTTTATCTTTGGGAGGCGTTATGGCTATGACTGATAGTGTAAAAGAGGGAAGAAAGAGGATTTTGTGATAAAATAATAGGAAAAGGAATGGAGAATGGTACAATTAGGTGTTTCTCAAGAAATTATTGTGCTTCAGGTTCAGTAAACAACCTGCAAACAATGAATTATAATAACCTGTAATGAGAAAAGTCGTTTGCAAATAGATTAAGCAGGTTTAATAGTGAAAAATCATGTTTCCGTTGATGGCACGGCTTAATGGATAGGCACTTAAACTCACAAAGAAATTATGGAGGGAGAGAATTTAATTATTTAACGGGTAATGAAGTGGCAGCGGAGGAGCAGTGCACAACGGTCATCACAGCAGGCAATATACTGGAAACATTTTTCTGGGGAAAGGGGTAAGGCGGTTTGCTATTTTATGCCTGAGGGGTCCGAAATCATGTGGGGATGACACGTATACTCTGGAGGTTTTCAAATAAAATTCTTTTCGGACCCCCCCCCCCGGGGTGATAAACTTCGGATGGCGAATGGGGGCCGAAAGGCCACACGGGCTATTGGATGTCGACAAGCGTGACGATGATCATCGGATATACAGGAATATGGGGATGATATATGCAATGATGTGATTGGTGGGGTTGGGGCTTTATTAAATAATGCACCAGGAGATATGAAGGGAATTTTATAATGAAATGTATGGAAATTTTTTAATGAAGTGAAATGAGGAAATATATGGCGGGGAATATAATATGGGATATATGGTATGGTTTAATGATTTTTAAGGGAAATAGCATTAAAAGGAAGTGTGGCGAGTAGGTTTGTTATGGTTTAAATATTTAGGATATGAATTAAATAATCAAGATTTAAACCATACAAAATACTTTTTCCATAGGCACATTTAGATTAGAAACCAATCAAATCTTTTAAAATTGAATGAAGCTTTCTTTTTCTTTCTTTCTTCCCTAACATTTTATTTTTCCTTCTTTATTTAGAGCATCTAACACCTAACATTTTATTGACATGGATGCCTATAAAAATAATAATTTTCCTAACATTTTTTTGTTTTTCATTCTTTTGCATCCATATCCTACCTTATCATTTTGAAAATTATTTAACTACTTATGCTAACTTATCAAAAACAAATAAGGTTACAACACCTCCCTTGGTCCAGATTAAATTGTTGAACCAATTTTTATTTTCTACCTAACTAATTAATCTGTCAAGATTAAACAATTTGAAAAAATATTTTTCACTACCTATTAACAAGCAATTTAAACCTAATTCAATCATCCTTAAACTATATGATTGAATTTTATTGAACTATTGTGGCATTTTAAACAAACTGCACACAATTTATTTTCAAAAATAAGCTAAACTAAGAGTAGTGGCATTTGGAGGTGCAACACTTTTAGAATTTATTGTTTTTTTTTTTGATGGGGTTCATATTCTATATTTTTTCATTTTTAACATATACCCTCTTTTGATTTTTTATATTATCTCCTTTTTTTTATTTTGAAAATTATTTGTAGATAGGAACTCATTTTACAAAATAAATTTGACAGATAGAATAAACTCAGTCACATTGATATCCTATGAAATATAGAACCCTAACAGTGGCTCCAGCTTAGGATGACACTTCCACACATTGAAGTGTCAAGAACCTGTGATCAATAGCCTTATCCATCTGCACATCTGAGAAATCTGTAATCTGATTCCTTTTTTGTTTCAAATATTATGATGATCTGTTGACCATGGCTTAGGGCCTTCTCTGTGGGCTTCAAACTTAGTCAGAAAAACATCCAATCCAATCTATGTTGACTATGATATTTACAATGATGTAAAAGAATCTTTAGACTAGGAGAAATAATGCTTCAACATCCTACCATTTACAGGACCACCAGGTAACTATGTTCCATTCATATCTATGATTAAAAACGCATTTATAATATATGGTCCCATCCATAGAGTATCAAACATGTTATGCTTCCATTTGTGTTCTCTCCATGCATCCCATTTTATAACTTTGTCACTAATAGCAAAATCGGCTACCTTGGTCCTTTTGTCAAAGATTTTCTTGATATTTTCCTGAATGAGTTATGTTCTATTATACACCTCTTCTCTTGTTTGCTGCAAATGAATGGTTTGATGAATTCTTCTAAGTGCATCATTTAGTTTCACTTTTAACTCTTGCAATATCTTCATCATTGGTAGTGCTAGAGAAGATGGAAAAATAACATCCATCCCATAAACAAGTTGGTATGGTGACATACCAATGGATTTCTTGGTATTGAATCCTATCAGCCCAAAGTGCACTGATTAAGTTATTATGCCAAGAATTTTTATTACGTTATAATAACTTCTTGATGATGTTTACCATACTCTTATTGGATGATTAATCCATTCCTTTACCTTTCGGGTAATAGGCTGTTGAATGTCCTAAATAAATATGATATTTATCACAGAATTCAATCATCTTTTTGGACTTAAAGGTTGATGCATTGTCAGTGATAATTTTCCTTGGGAAACCAAATCTAGACAGGATATTAGTCTCAAGGAATTTTGCAATAATAGCATCAGTGGAATTTCTAGAAGGGATGGCCTCTATCCACTTAGTGAAGTAATCTGTGGTTGCTAAAATCCATTTTTGTTGGGCAGATGAAGGAGGATGGATTTCACCTATGAAATCCAAATCCCATTGCTAGAATGGGCTTTCAACAGAAATGGGTTTTAACGGCAAGGGTAGAAGTTTCTTCTTACCATCAAAAATTTGACACTTATGGCAGGTTGTGACTTTCTTATGGATATCAGCAAAGGGTGGGCCAGTAAAAACTAGCCCTAAGAATTTTATTAGTAGTAGTCCTCCAATACAGTTGGCCACCACAGTCTCCTTCATGAAAATCATGCATAATATTGTCTTCAACATTCTTCAACAAACATTTGAGTAATAGGCCACCAGAATCTTTCCAATAAAGGACATTATCAATGATGGAAAATTTTACTGCCTTTAATTTCAGAAATCTAGCTTTAGTTTTTGTAAGACCGGGAGGAGAATTTAAATTGAACAATACATAAATCAGGTCTGCACACCAGGGAGAATTTAAAAATTCTTCATTTATTTGTGGAGTCGCCTGCTCCTCTTGATCATCCAAAGTTGCTGCCAAGTTTATGTCCAGAGCTTGAAAATTGGACTCACCCATAAGCTGGTCAAGTCCTTATCCTTTAATTAGTTTGGTAGGTTTTATTTCCAGATCATACTCCAAAATAACCACAATCTGTTTTCCTCTTTTTCCATCTGGTCCATTCTGCATTAAGATATCCTTTACCATAGAGTTAGGTAGATAAGAAATTACACGTGAATGCAGAATATGAACTCTAAAATCTTTAATTTCTTTGACTAGTGCAAAGGCCTGTTTTTCCATGATGTTGTAATTGAGAGAATCATCTCTTAAAGCTTTGCTGAATAAAGTTATTGGCTTCTCAAATCCTTCACTTCTTTTCTGCAGTAAAACAGTTGCAACAATATCCTCAAAAGCAAAAGAAAAAATTATAAAATCTTTAGAAAATTTTGGATTGATTAATACTGGTGCTTTAGTTAATGCCTTTTTTACCATGTCAAAATATTTCCTAGCCTCTATGCTACATTTGATTTCATAATCTTTCTTGAGCATATTGGTTATGTTTCTAAGAAGTTCAGCAAGATTAGGAATAAATCCTCTTATAAAATTTATTTTACCTATGAAGGATTGAAGTTCTTTAATGTTTCTTGGGGGATTGATCTTTACAATTGCTTCCATTCTTTTAGGTTCATTCTAACTCCATCTTTTGATATGATATGTTCTAACAGTTTGCCTTCTTCCAGGCCAAATAGTGTTTTCTTGGATTTAAGGTATGCCAAATTTTCTACATTTATGAAAGACTCGTTTCAAATGTCTCAAGTGTTCTTCGTCAAATTTTGAATACACAGTTATATCATCTAGATATATTACAATAAAGTGGCCAATCTCTTCCGAAAAATAAATTTCCATCGCTCTTTGGAAGGTGGCCCCAGCATTCATCAGTCCAAAAGGCATTTTCACATACATGAAAGTGCCCCATGGAGTGGTAAAATATGTTTTATCTTGATCTTCTAGATCAACCAAAACTTAGTTATAGCCAGATAAACCATCTAGTAATGATATCCTACTTGATCCTATCACTTTTTGTAAGATATGGTCCATTTTGGGTAAGGGATAGTTATCTTTCAGAGAAACCTTATTCAGATTTCTCAAATCAATGCACAACCTGAGTTCTCCATTTTTATTTCTGATTGGTAGTATGTTTGACACCCATTTGGAATATCTGAGAGGAACAATTATTTTAGCATCATACATTTGTTTAACTTCTTTCTCAACTAAAGGTAACAAAACTGGAATTATCCTCCGCAGTTTTTGTTTGAAAGGTTTTCGTTCTTCTTTAATTGGAATTTTGTGTTGTATGATGCTGGAATCATAAAATTTCAGGTCCTCGTAATTCCAAATGAAAACATCAATGTATTCTTTGAATAGGGCTATATATCTCTGTTTGGTGATAATAAGTAAATTTTTTGACAGTTTAATAAACTTTGGGTTTTTTCAGTACCTATGTTGCATTCCTCAACTTATTCTCCTGTGGGCTCAATTTTAGGCTTCCTTGCTACATCATTGAAGTCAAAAAGGTCTTCTAATGGAGCTAATCCTCAGGGAAAAAAATTATCTTTTAGTTGAAGCATTTCAAAATCTTTTTTTTCAGGATCTATTTCATGACTTTCTAATTTAGGCACACCTTCATCTAAATGATTATTGACATATAATCTATCACACTGGTTTATGAAAGGATTATATACAACTATTTGATTTTATACATGATATTCTGGTTTTATTTGTTTTTGTTCTTGATTATCTAAATCTAACTGTGTTTCCTCAAACTCGTCTTTTGACAGTAAGAAATTTTCAATTTGTTTGTCATTTCCGAAAACCTGCCGATATCACATGTTATCTGGTATTCTGGGTCGATGTTTTATTTCAATTATGTGTGGTTTGTTAGTGTGAGGTATTTTGCAAGTGCTTGCAGAGATAGCAAGACTATCAGCTATGAAATTTTGACTTCTTGGAATTACTGCTAAATCATATTCCACAAAGGTATCTAAGAAAACAAGCACTGCATTTCTGTAGGCTCTTAATATAGGGTATTTAGCAGCATATTCTCCTTTTATTTGTTTGATGATTAATTCCGAATCTCCATGCATAGTAATTCTTTTGGCACCTAATTTCTTAAGTAATTGCACGCCTAACATCGAAGCTTCATATTCTACGATATTATTGGTGCACTGAAAATTAACTTTATATGATTATTAGATGGATTAGATAACTAGACTCCTGCTCCAGATCCTTCTTTACGAGAGGCTCCATCAAAGCTCATGTTCCAAAAGAGCTCTAGAGGAGGATCTAATTGTCCTAGTTAAGCTGAGTTTTCAGGTGTATCAACGTTATTTCTAAATTTTTCTTCAATTTTTCATATCATTGAATAATATGAATGAATCCAAATCAGTGTGAACAAAATATAGAGGGTAATCATGAGGTTTTTCTTTACTGCTTACCATATACTTCATGAGAGTTTCCCTATATAATCTTCTCTGTTAACAAAATACTAGTATGGTAGCATAGGTCATATCTAATTGAAGGGTTCCTTGTAACTTTTCTCCCCAAGAACATGATAAAAACATGCCATATTGAGGAAGAATGTCTACTACGACAATTTCCATATCTAGGCTTTTGGATGGAATTTGAGTCA
This sequence comes from Pinus albicaulis, assembly GCA_034641835.2. NCBI lineage: Eukaryota > Viridiplantae > Streptophyta > Pinopsida > Pinales > Pinaceae > Pinus > Pinus albicaulis. Next base: position 1,112,646,261 of record CM076583.1, on the reverse strand, counting down.
AAGTTACACGCAGGTCCTTGATGAGACCTAAACACTTTGCTTTACTTTAATCAAATGAGTATAGATGTTTGTAAGGCCTATTGATGTCAAGACATAACTTTTCCATTACATCTTTGGTCATTAAGTTGTGTGAAGCACCTAAATATAGCATAGCATTATGTAGGATTTTGTCATGTATGTTTAAGCTGACATAGAAAGGAGGGATTTCTCCTTCTTATAACTTACCATCTACTACTGGACCAAACAACAATTTAGGTTGATCATCATTAAGGTTGACAGTGTAAGTAGTTTCACCTATCTCTAGTACTTTCATTACCTGAGTTTTGTATTTTCGTTTTTTCATTAGCTCTGTCAAAGGGATGGGAATTTTGACTTTGGCTAGTTCATTTTCAAAATTAAATGATGATTGGATCTTTACAATATTGGGAATTTCAGGTACATCGATATTTTATTTATATTTAAGTAGGGTTTTCTGACTGGTGGTTGGAACATCAGTTTGAGTTGGTTTAGAAACAAAATAACCTGTCTTTTTAGTAGAAACCTATAAAGGTTTCTTTCCAAAAGTTTCACCAGATTTCTTAGAAGACTTTTCTATTGTTTTCTTAGGGTCTGAATTAGAGGTAATTTTGGCAAGTTGATCAGTGTTCTTCATAGCAGTATTGTCAGAATTTTTTCTGATCCTAAGATTATATTGTTTATGAACCTCCATAATAGCATTTTCAAATCCCTATTTATATTCTTCAGATTCTTCTGACTCAAGCTCTGTTTGGGCTAATGAAAATAGTTATTGTTCTTATTCTGTGAAAAAAATAGTATCATTATTATGTAAACCCAACAAATTTATTTGGTTGTCTTCTTCCTATTGAGGGATATCTCCATTTTCATCAACATAATTGTCCTGAAAAGGGGTCTAATTTTTTGGTTAGGTTCCCTTTGTTTAATATTTGGTTGATTTCTCCTATTGTTTTGAGTGCGATTTTGGGGAGGGTTTTGATTATCCCTAGGGATGTTTCTATCAACCATCATTCGTTCCATTGCCCTCACTAAAGAATCTATCTTGGCATCGATGCTAGAGGTTGATGCTTCTTCTTTTATGGTAACTCTCTTCGCAGCCCTCATTCTAGCTCTTTTGGCCAAAACATTGGCCTCTACACTGACTAATATGCTATGCATTTCCTCTAACGTTCCAGGATTCCTCTCTCTTAACTAATAAGCTATGTATGGTTCAAAACTATCTGGAAACTTAATCAGCACTAGTTCTTTGGGTGGTTTTATGTGAGCAGGAATAGCATTATAAATAGAGTTGAATCTAGCACAATAATCCTGCAGACTCTCTCTAGTATCTCTTTTGATATTTTCATATTCTGACAGAATTTGGAAGGGGTTCTTTTTAATTTTCCATCTATCTAGAAAATGATGTTGTAGGACTACTATTGAATTAATGGAAGCAGCTAGTAAAGCTCTAAAACATTTCCTAACCTCACCTCCAAGGGTTTGAACAAATAATATCATCATAACATCATCAACATCGATCTCATGGAGATCAAAGAAATCAATAATTTTATCTACATGTTGTTGAGCAGTAATGGGTTTGGTATCATCGAACTGGGGTATTTTGGATTGATAATCTTGGGGCATAGCCCCTAGATTTTGAGGAAGAATCAAGGGAGCATAACGTGCAGCCATGATTGGAGGTGGAGGGTTGACAATAGGAAGTGGTGGATTAATAAGTGGTGGAGGAGGTGGAAAAGGATGAAATATATGTGAAGGAGAGGATGGATGAAGTGATGGAGATGAAGGTTTTTGAGTTTTTATGAGAGGATAAGTAGTAGAATTTTCAGAAGAAGTTGGACTCAGATCTTTGGTGAATTGTTTGGGATGCAATAGATGAAGCAACAATATTTAATGCAGACAATTCTATTGATTGTTGGAGATAGGAATATGTAACTGTTGAAGCTAAGTTTGATACCAAACCTTCGAGGACCTCAAAATGCTAGAAAATTTCTTGATCAGATTTTGTTCAAGAAGGCAAAATTTTAAGTGAATTTGGATGCAAAATAGATTGGTCGATGACTAATGTATCTGCCCGATTTGGGATTTGCTTCTAAACAGGCTTTTCTCAAACTTTAAGTCAAAGTTGATATCTTGTAAGGTTTCAAGATTACTAGGAAAAGATTGTGCTCTAGGGAGAGGACTATTATTTCCCTGGCTTTCGGATGAACTAATATTTTTGACTGATTTCGGTGGAGTATCCTTAGCTCTTTTTCCAATCCTTTGAGGATCATCCACTATTTCAAGAGGTTTTGGATCAGGATGGGATATTTTATAAGGTCTCTTGGAAGCCAGCTTTGAAAATCAAAACACACACTATAAAATGAAACTCACACCAACCTTTTGAATTTGAAATTGCACACTGTATTTACAAAAAATCAAAAAGATAGAAATCACTACGAAATATTTTATACAATGATTATTTAACCAGTGATGAATTTGAAAGAATTTATGATTGATTTCAATTATTCCCCAGTATGGTCGTCACTATGTTAGAGTTATGTAATTTACTAGAGATTGTGAGAACTAATCACATAAGCTAACATCAAACCAACTTTGGAAACTGGGATCTAGCCATGCCAGTTTTAGAGAGCGCTCTCTCTTTAAGATTTAACCTTTTTTGGATAGTTTTTTTGGCTAGTTATGATTGTACTTGGGTTTTGAGTTTTGTTTTGGGTTTTGGAAAATTTATTGCCTTCAATTGATTAATGTCTATTAGGCAATGGAGTCAAAATACTTTTGGATAGTTGCATCAACTTTTTACAGAGTAAACACAGGGCAAGCTAGGAGTATTTACTGGATCTCTTAGAATTTATAAATGGATTATGACAAAAATATGAAAAATATTCAGCAAAACTAAAGAGAAATTAAGAATTCTTTAGTTTGGCCTTCAGTGGAAAAAAGTATGATTGTAAACGCAGCCAGAATAAGGTACTCAAAATTAAATCATATTCATCATGATTTCTACTTTGCAATTGGAATTCAGATGATTACAATAAAAGATAACAATGAAACGAACTAATAGAAGAAAAACATCACCAGTACTTAAGCCAAAAGAATCTTGTGAATGGTCTGATTATTATTGATGCTCCATTGCTTTGAAAAAATCTTACAGTACTCCAAAAGACAAAAAATAATTTTGATCTCAGTCAATCGACCCTTGATACTTCCAAAATTGGAGTATTTATACAAAATACTACAGTAATACAATAATCAATGCCTTAATGACAAGGCAAACTACATTTTCTGAAAACGAATAGAAAGGAAAGAAAAATGATCTAAAAGAAGCAGATTTGCGTTCTGGCTCTGTTCTGCTGGAAAGTTGTTGTTGAGTCACCACCTTTTTAGGATTGTGCTGGAAAAACTAATTGTTGTGCTTGTGAAACTGAGTGTTGTGCTAGCACGATGAATTATTCTTTACTCTTGGTATTTGCAAAGTTTGTCCCATCGCTCTTCGTCATGAATTGAAGCTTCAATAACCTTGTAGTAGATTTCATCTACCTCAGTGTACTTTGTAAAAGTTGGTTTAATATGAAAATGTGTTTTATTTCATGGTGAATAAAACTGATATATTCAACTGCTTTATCGAATGCTTTACTTGTAAATAACCTTGATTAGAGACATAGATGCAGACCTTGTTGTTTCTTTGAGCTTCTTCATATAATCCTCCTTGGGCATTAATTTTTCATTTATAACAAACAGTGATGGGAGAAATTTTTTATTTAGTGCATCAATCCTTTTAAGAAACCTGTTGATTGTTATATCTAGAGTATGACATTTTTCTGTAAATTGTACCACCAAGTTAATTTTAATCAAAAATTTATTTACTTCAAGAATAGTTTCAGTCCTATCATCTACTCCTAACTCATCCAATTCTTGACTGTCCTTAGAGTTTAGAAATTTAATGATGCTGCTAGTTGTATTGGGCATATCTTCCAGTTGAGTGTTTGCATCAGAAATTGCTTGATATTCCTTTTCTACTAAATATTTCTGCTCGAAAATGATCCTAATAGATGGCCATATTTCATTAATCTCTTCAAAAATGTTAGTCCAAATGATTTCTTTGAAATTTCCCAGAGTGTAGCCAATGGAAGCTTCAGTGGTTGAATTCTTCCATATTTCAACTTGGTTTTGAGCTCTCTGAAGCTCTGATGCATGATAAGTCTCAGACTTCTTCTGCTGATCTTCAAGAAGTTTTACTTTGTCTTGTAGCTTCTTCATTTCTTCTGTCTTTAAAGTCATGTTTTGAAGTGTGGAGACTAATTGATCTACAGAATCTCCTTTACTGGTAGTAGTAGCTATATTAGTGGGAATAGTTGTCATTGGAAGTGTTTCTAAAGGAGCAACTTGCTTGACTGGTTTGTTACTTTCCTTAATCCACTTCTCCATCTTTGTTTCCATCTATATCAGCTGTGTACTCTGTTCAAGAATGAGTTTCAGCATATCTGCCTTTTCTTCTTGTCTCTGAAATTTCCTTGGCTAAAGGATCTTCTGTAGGTGGTAATTTCAACTGCTTCCTCATTGCTACAATATTAGCACTCTTTTTCTTGATTAAATCTTCTGCAACATTGAAATTTTCAGGGTCATAACCCAACTTGATTACCAAATCTTCCAAGGTTTTAATCCTGGCATCTTTGGAAAAAGTGGATACTTTCTCCATGTTTAGTTGAGATCTGATATTTGCTAGTGTAACCTGCATTTTAGATAAAGACATGGTAGTGTTAGTTACAGTTGAAAATATCATCTCTCCAGTTTGTTTATGCATCTCCATTTGATCAATGGGATGTATATCCTTGGTATCAAACTCAAAATATGTTTTATTATAGTCTGCTTCTCCTTTAGGCTAAGGAAATTGTGCTTGAAGAAATGAAATTAGCATTCTTCCTTTCTCTGCATCAAAGGCTGACAATAGCCTGCTTTGGGCACCTGAAGTTTATTTCCATAAGTGATTATATGTATTAATCTTCAAGGCTTCATTTTGTAGTTTGATTTCCTTGAATATTTCCATGGTGCTCTTTTCTGTCTTGCTTGAAGTTGAAGTACCTGTTTATATGATCTGCTGCTGATTTGAAGTAGTCATTGAAGTAGTAGGAGATTGTGTGGGTTTCTCTCCTATTAATGAGGATATAAGAGGCTCATTTGTATTGACAGGGGTCTACGACTCTGAATCCTTGCTAATACTTAGTATGGAACTAATTTTAGCCTTCTTTCTATACATAATTTTGAATCCTTTGTTGAATATGTTTGTCTCTGAAGGAGACCCTTCTTCTCTATTCCTTTTAGCTGTCTTTTCTTGATTTGTTGGAGTCTGCACTATTGATGATGACACTGGCTATTCTTCTACTTCATGCAATTTGTTCTCTGTCTACTCTATCTTGTTCTTGTACTTCTCTAGCTCTGGTCTTGTTATATGAAAGTAAGGAGTAGATTTGACTTCTACCCTTAATTTAGACACAATACCTAATGGGTCATATGGCCAGGTCAAAATTAAATCAAATTGCATTTTCTTTAATAGATGATCTGTCTCTATTGTTGCTTTTCTGCTATTCCAGGTAAATGGGCCAATTTGAATTTTTAGCTTGAATTGAGATTTATTTTTGGCAGCCAAGAAATGTACCTAATCCATGTTAATCATTTTCCTAATGAATTCTAGAGAAAAAATCTTCAATGGGAGGAATTTGGGAATCTTGTATGGATGTACTTCACATCCAAAAACTCTTATTTCAGTGTAGTTTTCATATAGATACCAATATTTTGTCTGAACTTGTTCTGTCAACTGTAATATCTTCTGAATTTCTTCATTGATTCTAGCTTCTTCTCTATTGTTTAGAATACTGATAGCTGGGTGAAAAAACATTTAAATGAACTGCTTGTAGGTGAATTCATTATTCTCTTTCATGACCAAGGTGGTCCAGAAAATTACTGACTGTTAGTCTCCTTTATCATTTAACTTTTGCAATGACAATTTCATATTGTCTCCTTGGAAGTATATGAACATATAAACTAGAATAGAGGTATATTTAAATACCTCTTCTGTCTTGAAATAAAGAAACTATTGATGGATGGATTATGCAAGAAAATGGTTGAAATTGAACATAACGGAAGGCTTGGCATCATTGGAAAAGATAGAAAGAAATCCTATAATAGCTTCATCTATGTTTTGGTCTAAGTAGTAACCAAGCAGGTAAGATAGGATAGTGGTTATTTGCTTGGTTCTCTCAAGGAAGAGGGATGAAGCATAAGGAGGATTTCTTTTATGGAATGCAGCATCTTGTGCTAGGAATAGTTCTAAGGTTTGAGTTCTCTTGGCAATATCTAATTTATGATATATTTCATCCAGAGATTCATGAGAGAATGGGGCACCATTATCAACTGTGGGAGCTAATATCATCCGTTCAATGGCTTGAGGGGTTATGGTAAATAGAACTTGGCCATTAGAATTGACTATGGCTCTCTAGCTGGGCAGGTAAGAGGAATGACATTTCCTGACGAAATCAGGAGCACTGTGGGTTGGAGGAAAAATAAAACGGGGAAGATTAAACTCCCAGAGCTATATTTCATCATATTTTTCAATCCATTTGTCTTCCAGCCAGCATTACATCTCAATAATGTCGATATCAGAGTGTGTTTCATAGATTCGATAATCTCTGTCAGCCATAGGGAAGTGATGAAGGTCTAAAGGAGGGAAAATCAAAGGATTGACATTTTCCTCGGGATCTTTATCTTTGGGAGGCATAATGGATACGGCTGATAGTGGAAAAGAGGGAAGAAAGAGGATTATGTGAGAAATAATAAGAAAAGGAATGGAGAATGGTACAATAGGGAGTTTCTCAAGCAATTGTAATGCTTCTGGTTCAGTAAACAACCTGCAAACAATGAATTATAATAACCTATGTTGGCTCAAGGGGTCCTAACCTAGGTTCGGAGGTTAAGGTTTTCCAACAAACCCCTATACTACTGGCCCTTTCAGCAATGACCTGCTTGCGCAGACCAAAGTCTCACTCGAAGCAATATGGGAGGGTGTTGGAACCAGGTTTCCGCACCCTGAGAGAGAGTAGGTAAGTCAAGTAGATCTATGTTCCCAGCTTATCGAGTTCACATTATCAGATCTATTTGAAGGCTTATTGATAATATTATCCACGGTGTAACAGAGCTATTTATATGCACACATCTAATAAATAACTCTGCATCCACATGCGCAATACCAATTATCAGCACAAAACATTATACGTGCATCAATTAACAAAACATAGATACATATACCATAAACATAGATACTTTCATAGTTCGCAGCAATTAAATAGATACTTCCACAACTTAATCCTATAACCCAGGTTCGCATCGATCATAACCATACATATCTAGATAGCATAAGATATCCAACAATACTTCGCATATATATTAATACCAAAATCCACTTACAATCCAAAAATACCACCTGTGCACACAGCCAGCAAGAGTCCTTACCCAACAACCCGACAATAGATCTAACAATTTGTGCTTAGCATCAATCTCAATTCTTTCCTACCTAAAGACACAAAAAGATTCATATATTTATATCGATTTAGCCTCTGCATCCAATGGTCCACAAACCGTGGTTTGTGGACTCTTGGTCTACCCTTGACCCATTACAATGCATTCAGGGCTTTGACCCACCCCAAAACCCTTGCGTTAGACTAAATAATATCACAAATATACAAAAATGGAAAAAATTCGCAGCTCTTAGGAGACCCCGTTCCAACAGTCCCCCAACACAATCTTGTGACTTGTCTCGAGTCACTGTGATGGTGGGGTCTCCACCTATGCCTGCATTAGTCTGATTGCTTCATCCAATGGGGGCAGCACACCTTCACTCTAAGCAGTAGCATTTTTCACAATGGCTACCAACTTCTGTGAATTTGGTCCTTCCATTGTAGCGGTGATGCTCTCCTGAGTCTGGTGTAGCTGCTTAACAACAACATCAACATCCTACGAGATCTTGAGGGCTTCAGCAGCCCAAGGCTTCAGGAGGTCACCGAGAAATTTCTTCTTGTGTCGGAGTTCATCAATATCATTTTGGAGGGCATGGCTGGTTCGCAACCGTTCCAGGCGTTGAGCAGGAACCAAGGTAGGCAATGTGGCCTCTATCTTCTCAAATGCTTCTTCCTTCTGTCGCAGGTCTTGGTTTATTTCTCGCAGGATTGGATCACGCTGGACCTTGTTCCATAGTTTCATGGATGTTTCCAATAATTAGGTGCCCTAAGCGATCTGCCCTGTGATGACGTTTGTAGTCGCGGTAACCAGCACAGATCGTTGGGCCTGTTCCTTCGGAGGTGTTTTAGGCTACAACTTAGCCTACAAATCTATGATCTTCTGCTCCATCTGTGTTCTAACCACCTGAAATTTCGTCCTGGAGGCCTCCAATGCTGCGACCAACCCCTCAATCTTAGCCTGCGGGGTGGTTGTGGCCAGGATTTCTTCTGTAACATTTGCGCAGAGTCTGTGAATTAAATGTTCCAGCTTCGTTTTCTCCGCGGTGGCAAGTGACACTTCAACGTTCTTTTATGTGATGGTCTACTCAGCCACACCAAGTTGTTGGTGCACTTGTTGGTCCCAATGGTGAATTTCCTGAAAAAAAAAAGTGTGGAGAACCTACAATGCCTCATGTGGTCGCCTAGCTAAGTTCAATTGTACTTTTGCACCAGCCTGGACTTGCATTCCCAGGTCGGGTGGACTGATCACAAGGGTTGCACCAGGTACATAATAGAGGTGCTTTCTTCTGTAACTAGCGTTGTACTGCTGGTTTCCGAGGATGTTCTTACCCCTATGTTGGCTCGACAGTGGTGTAGTCAGAGATTCTTGTGTAACCGAATACCTTACTGGACTATAGACAGATCTATCTCCTTATGGTTAGTTATATAGTACTTACCACTACGCGTTGTACCCTCACTTTGATCGAAGCTCATTCACTTTGTACGGCTACACAAAATGCTCTTTTCGCACAATAAGATCTTAATCAGTAATGGAAAAAATTTTAGAAACTTACCCCGGAAACCCCTGAAGAACCTTCGTTCCGCCTCGGAGTAGGACACAAATTGATCAATTGCAAATTCTTTCACAAAGCCTCCTATCATACTATCCACCCAGTGATCTACCATGTGAGTGACGGTGTTATCAGTCTTTTCTAACTGCTGAATCAGCTCTAGGGTCAATTGCATGACCCGTTCTTCCTTCCAACACTTCTGGAAATTTATGAGCCTTGTGAGCCACTTCTGAAGCTCGGTCTCAAATGTCACAAAGAAAATTTTGTAGATCTCTATGAAAATGTACTTATTCTTCCACTTCTCTGTGGTCAGATTTGCACTGCGATTCTCCCTTACTGCGAATTCCTGAATTTTCTTTTCGAACCACTCATCAATCTCTTTCTTCGCGGGTCTTCAATTTGTTCTTGGCATTACTCGATCTCTCTCTCAAAATGCTCGCGGTCCCAGCAACCGAACCATTTTTTGGCTCGAGGGGTCCTGACCCAGGTTCGGAGGTTAAGGTTTGCCAACAAACCCCTATACTACTGGCCCTTTCGGCAGTGACCTGCTTGTGTAGGCCAAATTCTCACCGAAAGCAGTATGGGAGGGTGCTCGAACCAGGTTTCCACACCCTGAGAGAGAGTAGGTAAGTCAAGCAGATCTGCATTCCCAGCATATTGAGTTCGCATTATCAGATCTATTCACAGGCTAATTGATAATATTATCCACGGTATAATAGAGGTATTTCTATGCATAGATATAATAAATACCTTCGCATCCACGTGCACAATACTAATTATCAGCACAGAACATTATACGTGTAGCAAATTAACAGATCATAGATACATATACCAGAAGCATAGATACTTTCATAGTTCGCAGTAATTAAACAGATACTTCCACAGCTTAATCATAGAACACAGGTTCACATCGATCATAACCATACAGATCCAGATAGCATCAAATATCCAACAGTACTTTGCATATATATATTAATACCAAAATCCTCTTACAATCCCAAAATACCACCTGCGCACACAACTAGCAGGGTCCGCACACAACAGGACTGAGGATCTCTACACACACAGCCAGCAAGATTCCTTACCCAAAAACCCGACAACAGATCTAACAATTCGTGCTTAGCATCAATCTCAATTCTTTCCTACCTTAAGACTCAAAAAGGTTCACCTATTTATATCAATTTAGCCTAGGCATCCAATGGTCCACAAACCGTGGTTTGCAGACTCTTGGTCTACCCTTGACCCATTATAATGCATTCTAGGCTTTGACCCACCCCAAAAACCCTACGTTAGACTAAATAATATCAAAAATATACAAAAATGGACAAAATCCGCATCTCTTAGGAGACCTTGTTCCAAAGACCTGTAATAAGAAAAGGTGTTTTCAAAGAGATTAAGAAGGTTTAATACTGAAAATTCATGTTTCCATTGATGGCGCGGGTTACGGACAGGAAATTAAACTCACGGCAGAATTATGGAGGGATAGCATTTAATTTCCTAATGAGTAATGAAGTGGCAGCGGAGGAGCGGTGCGCAATGGTCATCACAGCAGGCGATATACTAGAAATAGTTTTCGGGGGGGGGGGGGGTAAGGCGGTTTGTTGTTTTACGCCTGGGGGGTCCTAAATCATGTGGGGTTGACACTTATACTCTGGCAGTTTTCAAATACAATTCTTTTTGTACCCGCCTGGGTGATAAACTTCGAATGGAGAAGTGGGGTCAAAAGGCCACATGGGTCGTTGGATGTCGACATGTGTGACAATGATCATCGGATATACGAGAATATGGGGATGATATATGCGATGATGTGATTGGTGGGGTCGGGACTTTATTAAATAATGCGTCGGGAGATATAAAGGGAATTTAATAAGGAAATGTATGGAAATATTTTAATGAAGTGAAATGAGAAAATATATGGGGGGGAATATAATATGGGATATATGGTATGGTTTAATGATTTTTAAGGGAAATGAAATGAAAAGGAAGTGCGGCGGGTAGTTTTGTTATGGTTTAAAACTTTAGGATATGAATTAAATAATCATGATTTAAACCATACAAAATACTTTTTCCATAGGCACATTTAGACTAGTAGCAATCAAATATTTTAAAATAGAATGAAGCTTTCTTTTTCTTTCTTGCTTCCCTAACATTTTATTTTGCCTTCTTTAATTAGAGAATCTAACACCTAACCAATTATTGACATGGATGCCTATGAAAATAATAATTCTCCTAACATTTTTTAATTTTTCATTCTTTTTCATTCTTATCCTACCTTATCATTTTGAAAATTATTTAACTACTTATGCTAAGTTATCAAAAACAAATAAGGTTACACCACCTCCCTTGGTTCAGATTAAATTATTGAACCAATTTTTATTTTCTACCTAACTTATTAATCTGTCAAGGTTAAACAGTTTTACAAAGATTTTTTCACTACCTATTAACAAGCAATTTAAACCTAATTCAATCATGCTTAAACTATATGATTGAATTTTATTGAACTATTGTGGCATTTTAAACAAGCTGCACCCAATTTATTTTCAGAAATAAGATAAACTAAGAGTAGTGGCATTTGGAGGTGCAACACTTTCAAAATTTATTGTTTTTCTTTTTATGGGGTTCATATTCTATATTTTTTTTTATTTTCAACATATACCATCTTTTGATTATTTATGTTATCTCCTTTTTTATTTTGAAAATTATTTGTAGATTGGAAATCATTTTAGAAAATAAATTTGACAGATAGAATAAAATCAGTCACCTTGATATCCTATGAAATATAGGACCCTTACACTCGTGAAAGGTGGCCTTTACGTATTTTCCCATATTACATCCCTTGCATGTGTCTGACTGCACAAGTGTTCCCCTAGGAAGAGCAGTAGAAATATGTTGCATGACTTTCAAGGCTCCAAGAGCAGTAGAAATATGTTGCATGACTTTCAAGGCTCCATGGTGAAGATGACCCAATCTCCTATGGCATAATTCGCCCTCATCCCATCTCACCACTTGATTTGCCTTGCCCATCATTGCTACGCAGACATCTACCTCCAGCTTGTAGAGATTCTTAACTCGAATCCCTATCCTCTTGGCTTGTCCTGTTGTTTTGTGTCGCAGGAAAACTTTTCCTTCACTGAAAACAACATGATAGCCTCTATCTTCCAACATTGCAACTGAGACTAAATTTTTCTTCAAAACTGGTGCATGCATTACATCTTTTAATTGAAAGGGTTTACCTAAATACCTCTAGAAGATAATGGTACCAATCCCAGTAGCACTGTACTGCCTGTCATCGCCCATTTCAATATGCATCTGGATATCCTTCTCCTCCAAGTCACTAAAAAGTTATGTGTCTCCCGTCATGTGAAAGGAATCGCCACTATCGAAATACCACACAAATCCCAATGCATTAGACACCATGCATGCGATCAATGAGAATTCAAGCTCAAATTTCAAGGAAAGGGCCTCACCAGCTGGAGATCCTCCTATCTTCTTGTTCTTCTTCTTTTGTGGGCAGCTATTAGTAAAATGCATGTGCTCGTGACAGTGAAAACACTTCTCCTTGGACATGTCCTACTTCTTGATGTTCTTGGACCTTGATTTAGAATGGAATTTATTCCCCTTCCCCTTCCTTGCCTTGGAAGCCAAAGCACAATCCTCTTCATCTTCATTCTTAGATGAAGATCCATCTCTGGTGTTCCATCTGAACTCCTCTTGCACCAAATCTGACCATAGTCATTCCCAATCTCACAAATTTTCCCTTCAATTGACAGAGTCTTGATAATTGTGCCAACTCTTAGCAAGTCCTAAGAGAGCCAAGCTCACCAAATCATCATCAGCAATTTTTATTCCAATGCTCCCTAGTTCATCCCGACATTGGAAAAACTTTTTTAGATATTTTGGAATGGTGTCGCCCTTTTCCATCTTGATCTTCCTAAGTTTACCTTTGAGCGCCAATTTCCTATGGTCATTTCTGCTTTGGAATAGATCCGTCAAATCCTTCCACATTGCATGTGGTGTGGCTTTCCCATGGAGGCTTGAGAGGATGTGGTATCGTACTCCCTCCAAGAGGATCCTCCTCACCTTTTCCAGTTCCTTTTGCCATGCATCAAGATTTGTAGCATCTACCACAGCGGGTTTAGGAAAAGCATTGATAATGAATTACTTCAAGCCATTGTCTTTGAGTACTGACTCCATCGTGTCCTTCCAAGAAATATATTTTTAGCTACCCTCGAGTGCATACTCCAACCTCAATCCATTGAAATCCATTTCGATCTTGAATCAGATGTGGCACCAAGAAAGTCTTTCTGCAAATTCGAATTCTATCCAGTGACAAACTTAGCTCCTGCTTCACTTCTACAATTTCCCATGCTCTGATACCATGTAGAAATTATACAACATGCATGTATATCTTGGATTCACCTGATCTAACAATGTACTAAAGTTAAATACTGAATTTCTTCTACAAATATTTTGCGGAATTAAAAACACAATCGCTAATTACACGAACATGAAGAAGAATCAAATCACACACAACACAGATAATTTCCCAGGGAAATATTACAGCTAAAAACCCCACTATATTCTATTGTATATTCAGCATGGATCATTAAACAATTACATACAAAACTCTTCTCACAAGAGCCCTCTAGTTCTCAGCTAATTTTCTCACACTGTCATGAACAAAACTGACCAACACATAGCCAATTCTCAACCTCTAGACAACCTACCTTGCTTGCGCAATCCCTGATGGATGCAATCCATAAGAGATAGGAATTCTTGCCTTCCTTGATTGCACAAGTATCATGGGAACTCCAATGGGTGTTTGGTTGCATGTGTTCAACCCAATAATCCTACAATTGATAGTCAACTTCCCTTTCACCTAGAACTCAACTGGGTCTCCACTCGACCTGACATGCATGCAGCTAATAATAGTAAATCCTTAGTCACATGTGAGATCACTAATTGTGAATTAATCAATATTTAATTTAATTGATCTCTCACTAGTGTATCTTTAGTTACAACTAGCACAAATGAGTTTAACTCACTTAACTGAGTTAAACTAATTACAACCTGCATTAAATAATGCACCACTGCACTTCAAACTTTGTTACAACTAGAATTACTGTGCATGCCTCACCAACTACCTCTAACTCGAAATCCACTAGCTAACTAAGTTTATCACTCTCAGTTAGCTATTTCAAGTTTACAGTAAGAATATATTACACTTTATTGTCCATCTTAATTAAGGGATAAATAAAATAGACAGGCACCCAAAAATAGCACTATGGGCCCCACCCTAGTTTGGGTGCTTAATGCAACTAGGCGTGGGTGCTGAAATTTTCTTGTTGAATCTCAACATGTACCAGGCTTGAAAAATAATTTAGTTTCAGTAGAAATGTTGGAGGATAGATTCTATCATGTGGTTTTTAGTGAAGGGAAATATTTCCTTCGACACAAAGCCACAGGACAAGCCAAGAAGATTGGGATTTGTATGAAAAATCCCTATAAACTTGATGTAGATGGTTGCGCAGCATTGATGGGTAAGGAAGAAAAAGAGTTGAGCCGGGATGAGGGTGAGTTATGGCACAGGAGATTGGGCCATCTACACCACGGAGCCTTGAAGGCCATGTAGTATATTTCTATGGGGCTTCCAGAGGGTACTCTTGCACAGATAGACACATGCAAGGGATGTACCATGGGGGAGTGTGAGAAATCCATGTGATTGTCCCTTGAGAGGGAGATCGATTTGCATGGGAATGAGGAACTCTTAGTTCCTAAGGATGAACCTCAATATGTGGAGTAGCAACAAGATGAGGATCATGGAGTGGCAGAAGCCACTCATGCAGAGATCTCCAGGAGGGGGAAATTTCAAGTCAAATGGGAAGAGGGAGTACAAGAAGCTATACCTCCAGGTGTGAGGTGGGGCGATGTACAGAATTAATCCCAAGAAGAAATTGGGTAGGGTCCTAGAGATGGTGTGTCTCATGCATTGAACCTAGCTACGATGAGCCCACAATACAGCAGTAGTAGGATCAGTTAGATTGATGCAGTCAGATGTCAGGAAGATAGAAATCATAGTGACAGGTGTCAAATATTGGAGTGCAGATCAGAGTTGGCAGTATTTCAGAGTGCGTGGATGCATATGTAAACAACGGAGAGAGTCCAGTGGAAATGTGCAGTAGCTAGTAGCAGTCAGAATACTCTGATGACAGATGCATTATATTGATTTAGTGGTTTGGAGGCTCTTCGGTTTCAAAAGTATTGCATGCAAGATTTTCATGTGCGAAAAACACTAGAGAAGTGTTGCATGCAAGAGTTTCAAGTGTGAACAACACTAGAGAAGTTTTGCATGCAAGAGTTGCATGTTTCATGCAAGAGGTGCATGTGTGCATGCAAGGACATTGCAAGGTACTGGATCGGGATAGATTGATTCCTTTCTTGTTGAGAGGGAGTGTTGAAATTTGCAACAAGAAACAGTGAAATTGGCATCCAGAAACAACATGACAGCACCTACGCTGTTGTGGAACCACAATTCATGTAGTGATGGGTCCTAGCGATACATTAGTTTGCAATTTAATTTATTTAATAAATTGGAAATGTGTCTAATTTAATTATCCGTTAATTAAATTGGACAATAAATTGTAATATTTTCACATAAACACTTGTAATAGTTAACTAAGTGTGATAGACTCAGTTAGCTCATGAATTTCGAGTTGAGGGTGGTTGGTGAGGCATGCAGAGTGATTATTTGTGTTTTAGAGTCCAAGTTGCAGTTAGTGTATTACTTTAATGCATGAGAAATTCGTTAACTCAATTAAGTGAGTTAAAGTCAAACTAACTAGTTGTAACTGATTGTTGTACTAGTGACAGGTCAAGTGAATTAAATTATATTTAATTCACATGCAGTGATCTTTAAAGTGACTGATGATTTTTCTATTAATCGCTTCATGCATGTCATTTCTGATGAAGACCGAGTTGAGACAGATGTTAAAGGGAATTTATCTATCAGTTGTATTTATAGAAAATTTCCCGAGTGCAATTATATACACCAAAGGATTCCCATGATGTATTTTGCAATCAAGGAAGGCTAATTATCCTAAATAATAGGGATTAATTGCCTACGTATTGCGTGAGAAAGGCAGACTGAGTAGAGGATGAGAATTGGCTAAGTACTAGCCCAATTTTGTCCAGGTTAGTGTGAGACAGTCAGGATAGTGCAGCAGACTCTTGTGAGAAGAGTAAATTTTATTGTTTCATGATTCCTTGGTTCATTATACAATAGAGATAGAGGGGTTTTGAGCATCAAGCTTTCCCCAGGAAAAATATATGTGTTTCAAATTGATTTGCTTATTTCTTTTACTTAGTGTGATTTTGCATTCATGTTTATTTTCCGCAATTAATATGTAGAAGGGTTCATTATCTTGCTTTAGAATATCTCATAATCGGATTAAATCCATTGGTATACATATTGTTTGTATAATTTCTACATAGTCATCAAAATTTGGGCATGGTTTCCGACCATATGGAAATGAATTTTTGAAAACCAAAAGTTGTTTTTCTTTGGAACGGGCTCATTTAAAAAACCTCTCTCGCATTTTAAATAGGTTTCATGGTTTGGATTATTTGAATAAACCTTTGCAACCCATTTTTCCATATTTAAATATTAAATAATTTCCTGTTTTAGTCATCAATTTTGGGTGTGGTTTTTGAGAAGTTGAAAATAATTTTCCAAATATGAAAGACGATTTTGTCGAGAAAGGAATCACTTACAAAAACTATAACCCTTACTACCACATTTACCCACTTTCATAGGCTTATCCAAGGTAAACATGAGTTGAGGGTCACTATGATAAGAATCAATCTGCTATGTGAGGTTAATGAAATAGAGTCAACAAGTTAAGACCTTACTAACTTCCCTCATGTGCAACAAGACCTCTAGGAGTAACACAACCCCTCCAGGTGTCCAACCCCTGGGACAACTCACTTTTTCCCTAACCTATAGCCCCAGTCACTCCCTTTATAAGGCCTCCATGTGATTATGGGTTCCCATATGCACTCATAAGCTTGCATCCATGTGACTATGGACTTTTATGCTTAATTCTATGCCAATGACTCCGAATTTTGTGCCACTTTTTTAGGGCCAGGACTCAGGTCTCTGCCTAGAACTCATTGAAACTTCTAGAGTTTACAATTCTTATAAACTAAAAACTAAAACCATGACTTGACCTGACCATTCCCAACTGGGACTAACATTCTGTCAAGAACTTGGTGGTATGCAACCTACAGGTCATGAATGGAAGTCTGAACATAAGGGACTAAAAACTTATTTGAGGTTTAACAAGAAAGGTCATTGCCTTCTCACATTATCTGTCATAAAACCAATTAGGTCTTGAATCCATTATTCATTTAGTTATGAGTGAAAATATGGAAATATGTCATAAAACCATGAATATAACCAACATATAACCAGATAAATAACAATAAGAGAATATCCATTAAAGCCACATAATAACGTGTACATTTCCTCATCAAAAGAAAGAGAAACTTAGATTTTATTAAACATAGGAAAATATTGTTCTCATGGGATAAACCAATCCAAGCACCAAAAAAGGAAATCCAAAGGCTAAACCACCTCCACCCCCTCCATACCGTGCTCTCACCTAAACCGTTGTCAAGATCACAAAACCAAACTGAACTTGGATGCCTCAGAATTTATTCACCAATACCTTGAGAAATTTTCTTATCTCCGCCATCATAATTTACCATGTATTCCACCATTATCGGTTAAGGGATTCCTAGGACTTTGGGAATTTTCCTAAGACCACCTCAACCAGATCCAAAATTTTCTTGCAATCCAAAGCTTAAAACTGAGAACAATCCCATCACACGATGTCTATCCAAAAATGGAAAGATATAATCCACCGTCGAAACCCCAAAAAATCCATGCCAATGACATCAAAAGAACCAAATACCAACATGCACATACCGTGCATGTCAAAACCAGCGAGGAAATCACAAATAGAAACGGTTACATGCAAGTATTCCTGTTGACGTTGCTTGATCCTTGCTTTCCTTTGCTTTCCTTGTACTTATTTTTATTTTCCTTTCCTTTCCTTCTCCTTACATTTCCTTTCCTTACTTTTTTTCTCCTCTTGGTGGTCTTCTCCTCCCTGAGACTAATTCCAGCACTAAACTGACAAAAGACTACAAACTGATGCTCTGAGGTATTTTTATTGATGAGGCCTCTAATTTCTTCAATTTTCCATTATTTTCCTTCATTTTCCTCCTCACATGGAACATATGACATTTCACCCTCATTTTATCCTAATTTCCATTATTTTCATAAATAATGTGCCAAAATTACTTCTTCTCCTTTCCATAAACACAACAAGTGGAATAAGTGTCCCTTCTCCGTGGTCTTATTTTACCATTATTAACTTTTATTACATGAACTTTTAACCCACGTTTGTTACAAAAAAATCTTTCATTTTCTACATAGTTATCATGGTTTGGGAGATTTGAGGAGATATTTGGACCTATTTTTCAATAACTCGTGTAAATATTTTCCAATATTAGCCCCGTTAAATTATCTTTGTTTTTCAATAATTCATGCAATATTTTCAAGAAACTGAACTTCTAGATATGGGGCATCTATTTGAGCATGAAAACATATAATTATTTTTGTGGTAGTTTTTTTACTACATGCAACCATATAATTCTTTGCATGGTAGTTGTTTCCTGCATGCAAACTTTTACTTCTTTTCTAAAAGAAATATAGCATAATGTATAATAATATCATGCATATGAAATTTATTTTCTAAGAGAAATATAATATAATAGATATTGATCTCACACATATGAAAATTATATTAAGAAATTGATGCATAGATAACTCATCTTTTAAATTCTTGGAATCCCTCATCCCAACGAGACTCCTGATGTAGTATTCTATGTTGAATCGATAATTCCTACCACACTATTATATCCAACAATGGTCTGGTAAGAGATGAAACAATCATGCACTAAGTTCCCCACCAGATCGACTTTCATTCAAAATGTTTTGTACATATAATTATTCAAAAGCACGCATTCCTCTCTCTTGGCCTTATTCTACATGTATTTGGCCATTATTTCTCATTGTCCATAGGCTTACAATAAGTAGAATTAAGAAATGTAATATCCTTTTTAAATCTTAAAATAATTCCATAAATCATATTTTTCTTAAATCCTAAAATCGCTCCATAAATCACTCCATAATAATATTTTTCTAAATTATAAAATCTCTCAATAAATAATTCATAAATAACTCATGTATTTTCAAAGTAAATTTGTTTTTTCCTTATGGACAAAATACCACCTATCCATAGCTTTTCTAAACTATGACTTATTTGTTCTAAAACTCATAAAGTATACCAACTTGGAAAATACAATTTATTTACATAGAATAATATAAATTATTCTCAATATAAGAATTAATAATTAATTCTTGTAATTAAGAATTGGAAGAATATGTTTCTTATAATATCAATATAAAAATCAATAATATTTAATTATTCAACAACACTCATTTTACGAGAGTTTTTATGGTAGCTTATGTCAGGGATATTACATACTACCCCCCTTTAAACAAGACACCATCCTCAGTGTTATTCTCTCGTTGGAACTTTAACTTTTACACATAATTTAATAATCTAAATAACCAAAAAGAGAATCATTTCCCTTTAGAATAAAGGATTTTTATGTTCAATAATTAAAATCAATAATGTTGTGTCAATAATAATAATCATTTACAACTACAAAAATAAGCAATTTGTACTTTTCTTCACTTAGTCGTTATTCAGTTTTTTTGGATGAAGATAAAATATCTATACCAACTTACCGTTACTTACCAATTACTCTTAGAATTCATGGTTACTATATGCAATTTTTTTTTTAGCAATAGGTGGGTCAAAACCTCCATGGAAAGCACCTTGTAATATCTAATCAACAAATTAAATCACAGTAATCACAACATTTTCAATTAAATGAAATAATTTTAACTATCAAACACTCATGAAATTTCAAGCAATATTTTAATCACAACGCTTCTATAATTACTAAGAGGGAGCCTAACTCTCTAATCATAAAAGTGATAAATCATTACACCAAGTACACATCTTAGCCCCAGCTAAAGACATATACATAATATTTTAACAAGTACTCAGAGAGAATATAGCTATCTAATAATGAAAATGATAAATAATTGTATCAATTTCATATCATCTTAGCCCCTGCTAAATAAATTCAGAAGATTAGCAATACAATAGAGGAACTTACATTTCTAATAATTCCTTTCTCGGAACTAGGCTCCTTTCTTGTCAATATGTACATAAAATTCTTACACAAATATATATATATATATATATATAATCCATATTTAACACATCATTTATTTGATTAATCAACTTGATCTAAGATGAGAATCACATCAAAAAAAATACAGAGGAACCAACCATGTTCCTCCCAACCACGAACTGCCTCTGTAAATCCCCCCGAGCTAATATTTTCTTTCCACTAGAATCAACAATCTCATTGATTCCCTTGTGTTTTCATTTATAAATTTCCTTCCCAGCGTATTTTAGCAGTGTTCTGCTTTTGGGTCTACTAGCCTTTTTTCCTAGGCATTTTTTTTCGAAAAAAGGTTCTTTCATTTTTCTTTAAAGCCTTTTTTTTTCTCTCGCGACGCTTTATTTCACTCGGACTTAGTATCTTTCTCCAACTTAGTGATTTAATATGATATTTTTCTCCCATCATATTAAATCTAATTATTTCTAATTATTCTCTCCTAGGGATTTTTAGGAGATTTTTAGGGAAGGTCCATCTTGGACTTAACCACCAACAAATGTTTCCAAACTAGAAAGAAGTATTCTAACTCTAGTGCTATTTCCATAATATTTTTTCAAAGTTTTTATTTATTAACAATAATTAATCGATTACATTATTACAAAAGTTTAAACATGGCTTCCATGGACATGTAGTCCAAAAATAGTCCATGTATAAAATTAGTCAATGTCTAAAAGTCCACTATATTTTACATGGCCAACCATTTGCATATTATAATTAAAGAAAAGGATCAGTTATGTGCATCATGCATTCGTAATTGACCCTCAATTTGGGTCCCACAATCTATAAAAATAAGTTGATACTAAATCATCACATGCCATATAGGTGGTATACATTCCAAATTTCCACATAATAACAATCATGAAACATAGAAAAACAAAACATTACCATATCTTTCATACCATAACATTATAATTTCTCACTTACAATTTCAATTCGCATTGTAGCATTTTACCTTTCACGGGTTCTTATGTTTCGATTAAGCCACCCCTTCTTAATCACATCAGCAATATTAATCATAATAATTTTTAAGCAAACCATACCTTCTACCAAAATATTATTACGTACCAAACATTTTTCAAATACACTCAAGATGCATTTCACTTTCACATGCATCTATGCTTTCAATGTTTCAACTCCTAAAAAGAAATTGGTCATGTTACTTTCCATAAACAACATTCTGTAAAATCACTTTGTAACAACATTTTTTAACATTCTTCTATACATTGAAAGTAATATAACAAGTAAGAATACATCCTCCAAATGTTAAAACAAAGTTTCCATAAGTTTTTTTTCCAAAACAACAGTTAAGAGAAAAATAATTTAACCATTTTCATTCCCATAGTTTCTAACTCATGCAACATGCCATTCCATTTATGCATATGCATCTAACCAACAATCAATAAGCAACAATACTAGATTCAAATCATTCACATAATCTTGTCTTGGTTAATAAAACTAGTAATGCCAATAGATTCAAACATCATTCAATTTTTATTTTTTCAATGAGAACTAAAAACACCATGTTTCCACAACATGATGGACTTTTGTGATTAGGTTTACTATGTTTTTTCACTGGAGCATTCACACACACTAGATGGATTTCTAAATTATGTAATTAACATACTTATTAAATATAATATGAAAACCAGCTAACATCATCATAGAATCATTATTTCATAATTTGATGAGGTTTAAACAACCAAGGTAATCAACATCATTTTATTAGTACTGGTTCTAAAATTAATCTCGTAGAACTATCAAATCAGACACTTTAACAACATTATTGTATCATGATCCAAGTTATTTGTCACCTTCAATAACTTGCAATCATAGGTATGCATGGTTAAACAAATATTCACTTGTGCGATCATTGTAGTTTTCTTGCATGTGCATAAAAGATTAAACAAAACTTTAATCATTCAAATACATTGATTTATCATCAATATGTAAGTGTCGATAAAAAATATAGTAACAATCCAAACATTCCCAATTCCACATTGTATTGCTACCAACAAAAAAGCAATATGAAGTAAACTACCACAATAACTTGTTTACAGTTTTCAATAAGATTTAAACAAAACCAATTCATGTATATAAATTTTTATAGTTAGTCATGCAATACTAACTAATCAATTCTACCAACCATATTAAATTCAATCCTGACAGGACTTTGTCATCAATTATTCATTACAGTCAAGTTTTGACCACTTGACTCATTGTTAATTTTTAACATCTAAAGGGGTTGCTTCAATGTCTTTCAAAACATTCTATTATCATCTTCAAGGACAACCCCACCTTCTAAATCCTTTAGTTATAACACAAAAAAATACATGCATTCATTCTTTATAAGCAATGCATTGTAACTTTAGTCATTTTTTTTAAATGTTCCATAATAATTATTGTAATAGTATGCATGTAATGGTTGGTAATCCATCCTCACTATAACTAGTGAGTTCTTTGTTTGTTCATAAATGAAATAGATATTTTAAAATATTTTATCTTCATCAATATTCAAATGTCAGGAACATAATTTTAAGGTATACATTATAACTTACTATTCTTTAATGTGGTCATTAACCGTTCATCATGCATCTCATGTCCAATGAAGTCTATTGCAAATTCAGCTAGAATAATATTTGAGATGATTCACATTAGCATCATACCTCTACTTATATTTTCTGAACTATTCCCAAAAGTGTCACTGTTGCAACCTTTTGCTCTGATACCACTGGTAACATCCCTCGGTAATCTCGCGGGAAAATGTATGGAGTTAGAAAAATTTTACAACATTTACCAATGTGTAACTTTATAAATTAATTTTCATAATATTTATTTATTATTATATAAAATATGTATCATCACATAAAGTAGCTTTAGGAAAGGAATAGTAAATTACAAAACCATTAACTTCCATTTTTTTAGCATTTAACTTAAACTTCTTAATGTAACCTTGCATCAATTCCCAGCTTAGTTTAACTTAGTTAGTTAATCACATTTCTAATAATATAAATATCACATAATGTAAGGAATCAACATCATAAAATGGTCGAACAAGCAATCACATCATTAAACACTGATATACCCTCGAAACCCCATAGGGTGAAAATCGACAAATGTTTAATTTCATTATTAAACTCTTGTGAGGGTGTTCACCACTCACTCAATGGATTGTAAGGGAGTCCATCCCTTAATAATTGTCATAAAATATTACAAATAACTATCATCTAAAATAGAACATAACTAGCTATAAGATATTACAATAATCATGATATCATTTACCCACAAAGCCTTCAATATTAAGACTTTGCAACTTGGTTCTTACCATCAGGAGCTTCCATTGTTTTAACCTCCATATACCACTAGTTTATTGTCTGTCACAATTTTAAGTACAATCCATCTTCTGCATATGTCGCAGTTTTTCTGCAACTGCTACTATATACACATTTTGATATCATGATTAGATAAAATAATAATCATGGCAATAATATTTCTTAATTAGTGATACTTCAACATCGATCCGTGTGCATACATAAAACATAAACATAAACATAATATCATGTCATAACTTCTTTAACATCATTTTACATTCATTAATAAAAAACATATAGCTATCAAACACCACATTATTTTTTATTCCCCTTACCCATAAGTCCACATTCTTTTCTAAATCACTACAACTTTCCTTATTCTTTTAATGGAAACTAGCACATTAGCCATGGTTTTTCATATGAATACATAAACTTTTCACAATATTTGTGATTATTGCATGTAGATACATAATATTTTCTCAAAATGAGGCTAACACCCTCTTGCATGCAAATGCACAATCTTTCCAAAAGAACGCTAAAAAAATCTTATATGTATATGCCTAATATTTCGAGAGGATAACTAACATAATCTTGTGGGAAAATTCGTAATATTTCCAAAGGAAAGTTATCATGATAGATATTTTTATTGTGCATGAAAATATTATTTTTCTAGCTCAATATTTATGAAATTTATCCATGCAATGACATAAAATTTATGAACAAAAAACTAGACCCCTCAGCTATCAATTTTGGTGCATGGAATTACATGAAAGGAAGCTAACTCAATGGATAATGTTCCTATGCATGCAAATGCATGTTTCCAACAACATCTTTTCCAAAGGAGAGTTATTCACAATGGCTATTGTAAATTAAAATACATGCTCTATTCCAAGTAAAGCTGACATGATAATTTGTATTTCTTCGTGCAGATACATGTACTTATCCAAAGGAAACCTAACATATTGATTGTATGAAATTACATATTTATTTTATATTCTCCTCAAAATCCGTATATATATATAGTTCTTTCAACAAAATATATCATTATTTTCATGTAAGATCAATATAATTAATTGAGCATAAGAAAACACATTCTTTTCCAAGAACACTAAGACATTAGCTATCTCTATATGTACATAAAAAACTATTCTTATAGCGTTGACAAATCAAATGACAACACTATGTTTTACTTTGTTTTTCCTTTTTTAGACATCAATTTTGGACGCGATTTATGAACATATATATATAAAAAATTAAAAATTAAAAATAAATTAAAAATAAAAATTGGAAATTAGTTCATTTGAAAAAACCTCTCTCAATTTTTACACAGATATCATGGTTTGGAAGATTTGAATGAATCTTTGCAGCCCATTTCTCCAGATTTAAAAATTAAATAATTTCCTATTTCAGCCATCAATTTTGGGCATGGTTTTTTAGAATTTGAAAATGTAATTTCCAAATCTGAAAGAATATTTTATCAAGAATGATATTTTTTTCAAAAACCTCTTTCATTTTTTACACATCTATCACAGGTTGGGAGATACAAATGGATATTTGGACCTTATTTTTCAATAACTCATGCAAATCTATTCCAAGATTAGCCTCATTAAATTATCTTTGTTTTTCAATAATTCATGCTATATTTTTAGGAAATCGAACTTCTAGATTTGTGGTGGCTATTTTAGCATCCAAACATATACTTATTTTCAAGGTAGTTATTTTTCTTACATGAAATCATATACTTCTTTGCACAATAGATATTTTCCTACATGTAAACTTTTACTTCTTTTTTTTAAGAAATCTAGCATAAAATATACTAATTGCATGCATATGTAATTTATTTTCTAAGAAACATCTGATATAATATATATTTATCTAAAACATATGCAAACCCTTTTAAGAAGTTGATGCATAAATAACTTATCTTTCAAATTCTTGGAATCTCTTAGCCCAACGAGAATCTTAACGAAGTATTCTATGTCGAAACGATAATTCCTACCACACTATTATAGCCAACAGTGGTCTAGTAAGAGATGAAGCAATCCTACACTGACTTCCCCATCAGATCAACCTCCATTCAACAAATTTTGTACATATAATTATTCAAAAACAATCACTCCTCTCTCTTGGCCTACTTTTACATGTATTTGGCCAAGTTCTCATTTTCCATAGACTTACAATAAGTAGAGTTATGAAATAAAATATATTTTCTAAATCCTAAAATGGTTCTATAAATCGCTCATAAATCACTCCATAAATTAGTTTTTTCCTAAATCCTAAAATCACTGTATAAATCATCCATAAATTACTCCATAATCGTATTTTCTAAATTTTAAAATTACTCAATAAATTATCCATAAATCACTCATGTTTTTTCAAAGTAGATTTGCTTTCACCTTATGGAGAAATATCACATATCCATAGCTATTCTAAAATATGGGTTATAAAACTCATAACATATACCAACTTGGAAAATACAATTTATTTACATAGAAGAATATAAATTATTCTCACTATAATAACTAAGAATTAATTATTGTAATATTCTTGCAATTAAGAATTAGAAGAATATTCTTCTTGTAATATCAATATAATAATTAATAATACTTAATTATTCAACAACACTAAGTTTACGAGAGTTTTACGGTAGCTTATGCCAGGGATATTACAATGTGAAACAACACTAGAAGTTTGCATGGGTTTATTCAATGTGCGAAACAAAAATAGAAGTTTTCATGGGTTTATTCATATAAACTACAACTCGTTTTATACACAAATTTATTTAAATATCGAATTTTATAAGTGGAATAACTATGAGTACATACGAGATTACTATAGATGCAACACTGTAAAATTTCCTAAATAAAAAAAGGAAGAAACTTGTCTAAACAAGAATAGAGAAGAATGCAAAGTTATGTGGATAAGGAGAAAATACCAACTAAAGTAGAAATTATGTGGGCTTGCATTGTATGGTAAAAACAAAGGAAGGCGAGTGTTGGTTTTAGACTTCCACCAATCTCAAGCTAGGACCGGAGACGGAATGGAGAACCCCCGCGCTCTTACCCTTGCCCTAGGGTTTCAAACGCCGAGTGCTGCCGCAGCTAGCTGGATCGCGCAGGCCTGGTTCTGCCGCCATGATTTTGATAGCAGGCAGACCCCTGCGAGGAGAAGAAGTGGATACCTACTTACTCGCAACATTACAGAAGATAAGGCGATGACTGCAGCAGTGGGGCGATTTTTTGCAGGGAAATGGGGCGTCTCTCAGCACGCATCAGTCACGGCCACCACAGTCCTTTGGCCATCTAACTGTGAGATGGCAGGAAGGGGTGACCTTGCCTCACCTTTTTATGGCCGCAGCCCCATTTTTCTCTATGACCATGCTAGCAGTTTTTTCACCTGGGCTACGGCTGCTCTGATCTTCCACTTGCAGAAGAAGTCTCAACTGGATCTGGGGCTGGCCTTGCAACCCAGAGAACTTGCTAAGACGACTTCGATGCCCCTTCCTGGCAGCTGGGATCCCTCTCATCCCCAGCAAACGACATTTCAGATTCAAATAATTCTTTTGACAGGCAAAACCCTGCTCCTTGAGGTGCAACCCTCATTTACTGTGGGCTATCTCTCACAGATCCTCGAGAAAAGGTTGGGGATTCCTTCCTCCCTTCTGCGGCTCCTCTTCGCAGGTAAGCAGCTTGACTACAATCTGCCTCTTTCCTTTTACAAAATTGCAAGAAATGCCACAGTGATCCTATCGCTTCGACTAAGGGGAGGTGCTGTTGGGCAATCCTCTGCCCCCAAAGGATTTTCTTATAAAGATGCAGTTCATGCACAACCTGCCAAGAATATTGCTCAACCAGCTGAGGGTCTGAAACCTTTCTTGGTGGACAAAATGGAGAAAGCCCCAGCTATTGAAATTACTCATCCTACTCTGGATGATCAATACCAGACATTTGCAGAAAAAGCCATCATTTGCAGGTTTAACGGTCTATGGCCTCGTACTGCTGATCTATACCAGTGGATCCGCACCAATTGGACCAACAACACCAAAGTCCTTTTATGCTCGAAAGGCTTCTTTATTGTTGCCTTTGTCTTCAACGAAGATTACCAGAAGGCCTTAACGGGGGGCCCCTGGTTCTGGGGTTCAGCCAGACTTTTCCTCACCCCCTGTTTTCCAGACTTTGACCCCTCTACTGCTGTGATCACCAAGCTTCCTATCTGGGTCAGGCTTCCAAATCTCCCAGTGCATCTTTGGAATTTTGTTGTCTTTCAATCAATTGGGGATACTCTTGGCCGCTTCCTGGCAACAGACACATCAAGGGCAGAGAAGGGTATATATACCTTTGGCAGAATCTGCGCGGAAATTGACATCAGCAAAGGGCTGCCAGACCAGATCATCCTGAAAGTTGGGGACTTCCATTGGGTGCAAACGTTGGACTATGAGAATACAGCCTTCAGGTGTCGTCATTTCCATCAGACAGGTCATCTCCAGAACTCATGTGCAACGTTCCTTGACAAAAAGAAGACCCTCAATCGCAAATCCAAATCCAATAGCTGGAAACCATGTGATAGTCCCCCTATGGATGACTTCGAGTCCTCCAGCTCTGATGAGGAGGATATTGAAGTGGAAGAGGAGAATGTGGAGCATCCAAAGGACCCGCCATCAGATCGACCCGAGGATCCCACTGCTTCTTTGATCTTGCAGAAACGCTCTCATGAGTCTTCTTCTTCCGACTCAGATAAG
Source organism: Pinus albicaulis (assembly GCA_034641835.2). Lineage (NCBI taxonomy): Eukaryota > Viridiplantae > Streptophyta > Pinopsida > Pinales > Pinaceae > Pinus > Pinus albicaulis. The sequence continues at coordinate 1,112,617,757 of CM076583.1, read as the reverse complement.
GAGACTTCACCTTCCGCACAGAACAGTCTGCAAGTGGTTCCAGCCCAGCCAGATCAGAGTGGTTGGGTCAAAGTCAGTAAAAAGAAAGGGAAAAAATGTCGTTTGGGAGACACTGCCCATGCTGGGTAGACTCCTCAGCTTAGCTTGCTCTTCTCTGTTCTCTTTGTCACCTGTCACTCTCGTCATTGTTGCTCTTTGGGAACGATGTTGATACTATATCACTTCCGGTTCCCTTGATTTTTTAGCTTCGCTTCCATGCAAGCTCTGATTGTACTATATTTCTCTTCTTAATAGATTTAGTCTTATTCAGAAAAAAAAAAAAAACAAAGGAAGGCAATGGTACATTGATAGAGTATGTTCAAAAAACATCACAGTGGACCTAAACAAATTTCTCACCTTAAAGGAAGAAAATGGAGGTAGGCTTACATTTGGGGATAATGCTTCTACAAAGATAGATGGAAAAGGTATGGTTAGTCTTGATAATTGAAATACTAACACATACAACCTCTTGTATGTTGAAGGCTTAAAATCCAATCTTCTAAGTGCCAAACAAATGTGTGATCATGGAAAAAATCTCACATTTCATTATAAATGGATTTCAGATAAGGAAATTAATTTTAGGTATATTAGTGGAAAATGCAAACTTATCACAGAGAAATGTATACATATTTATTCTTAGAAGAAATAAAAAGAAAAAAACTTCATATGGGATAGGTAGACGAAATTTGGTTATGGAATAGATGGATGGATCATATAAAAATTGAAAATGTCGTCAATATCAATATGGAACAACCAATAAGAGATATGCCAAGGATCTCAAAACCTACAAACACTAATTACAAGGGATTTTAGCATCAAAATAGGAAAGAGTCATTTTGATAATAAAAAAAAAAAGGACTAGTCAACATCAAACCCATTGGAACTTGTACACATAGACCTTTATGGGAAAGGAAGAGTGGAAACTTTAAAAGGTGATAGTTATATTACGATTCATATTGATGGTTATAAAAGAATGACATGGGTTATGTTTCTTAAAAGAAATCAAAATAATTTTAGAAGATTAAGGCTTTCAAATGCCCAGTTGAAAATAAAAATGATTTAAATCTCAAGTGCTTAATATTGGGAAAAGGAGCTAACTTTACCTATAATGAGTTTGATGAATTCTATGAGAATCATGGAATGAAGAGACATTTTTCGGTAGAAAGGACTTTAGTAAAAAAGGGGTTTCTAGCAATGAAAAATATAAATGTACAAGGAATGACTATAATAATGTTAACTGAAACCAAACTACTAAAGACCTTTTGGGATGTACTGAGAAAAACAATCTACATTTTGAATAGAGCAGAAATTAGAGTGAACAGAGATAGGATATCTTAGAAATTGTCTAAATGTAGAACAAACACAACCAAATACTTCAAGTTATTTTTTAGAAAGTAATATATAAAGATATGTTAATACAATTTACGAAATTTTTATTCTAGAAGAGAAGATGGCATCTTTCTTAGCTACGCATTTGGAAGAAAGACATATAAATTCTAAAAAAAAGGATAGTGTAGGGTGATAGAAAGTATTGATGTGTGGGTGGATGAAGCAATGCCTAAAAAGGAAGAATAAAAAAAAATGAAGATATATATGAGAAAATCTATACAAGGAAGAAAAGGAAACAAAATAAAGGAGCAAGAAGAAATATAACAACAATATCAAAAGACACCATCCAAACTTGTTGAAAATTGTCATACATAAATTAGGTTTTTGGTGATATAGATACAATAGTCCAAACTAAAATAGCATTAGTAAGTACACCAAAACAAGAAAATTTTTATTTTCTATAAAAAATAGAGCCTAATAATTTTACACAACCTAATTAAGATCAAGATTGGAATAACATTATGGAAAAATAAATGAATCACATTGACAAGAATGATACATCACAACTTGTTCCCACTGCAAAATACAAAAATTCGATCAACTCCAAATGGGTCTTCAATATCAAGCTAAATGAATATGGTCAATCAGTAAGAAATAATAAATATCGGTATGGAAGGGCATGTACAAGTTGAGGGCATTGAAATTAAAATAAACATTTTCTCTAGTTGCAATATTAGAATAAATAAAAATGATTTTCACATTTTTGTATTTCATGAACTAAGAAATATTTCAAGTCGATGTGAAATTAGCCTCTCTAAATGAAAAACTGGAAGAATAAATCGATGGGGGTGTACACACATTGGGTTGACTAGCCTCGGGGCTTTCCCCCCTGGCACATGGTGAGCATGCTTCACATAATGAAGGGTCTTATGGGACAAGACGACCAACCTTCGATCATTCCATAAGCAGTGGTTGTAGTTATAATGGTTCACATAATTTTTGGGAAGGTTTATGAGAATTGAGATATGAGTAGTGGTTGTAGGGTAGTGAGGTCGAATGAGGGTGGCCATGCAAGCTCTCCCTAGAAGTTGAACAGTCCGCGAAGCATATCGGTAGACCTTTATGTAGCAGTTTGTATCCAGGTTGGCTCTCAAGCATTCATCTAAGACCTCGAAGTGCACTTGAATTTCCCTTTAGACCTCCTTCTCAGACTTGGGCTTGTAAGTGGAAGCATCGGCTCCTGCCAGTGGTGCGAACCCCTACCCCGAATAGCATTTTTTGGCTTTCAGGTAACCCTTGTTATCTGGTTTTGGTCTTGTTATGCGACTTTCTATTTGGTGTTGTTGAGGTTCTAGTTGTAGTTGCATGATTTTTTGGCTCGCAGAATCGGGTTCATGGGTGGTGCCTAACCCTGTGGGTCGTGCATGTTGTAGAGTCCATCTGTGGTTTTTAAGGTTATGGTGGAGATGGTGCGCCCGACGGATTTTGGGTGGGGACTCATTTTTGTCTCGAGGGCCCCGTTTCTTTCTGTTGTTAGAGAGACTATGGTGTCTTCAGTCCAACCCTCCATTGGACTTGGCCATAGGTGTTTTTTGTCTTAGGCTAAGGCTAATTTGTAGCAGTCCCTATTTGGAAGCTATGTGAAGTGTCTAAAGGTTTTTTGGGTGGGCTGGGTAAGTAATTATCTTTCTATATTCTGCTTGGTTGATTGTGAGATAAGCCTGAGGTCAGATAAGCTTGTTTCCACCCTTGTGTACTATGGGCTTTGTCGTGCTATAGTGTTTTTACCCACTCCTCTTCATTTGGTATGTGTGTATCATGCTTGGGTTCTTGTGGGTGGTGTCTTCATGGAGTTTTTTGTCCTATATGGGTTTCAGGTCTAGGATTCTAGTGTGAGTATCATTATTCCTCGCCAATGTGGTCGACCTTGTAGATTCAGTGTTTAGCAGGGGCAGGCAGGTCATCGCGCAGGAAGCCACAGTTCTTTGACTACAGATTTTGTGAGTGTGGAGCACATGGGGGAGGTAGTTCAGGAATAGGGCTGCTCCCTAGACCGCCTGGTTATGTTTTTCACTTTGGAATCAATTGTTGAACAGCTGAGAGGAATCCAGGCCAACTTGGATATCCTCATGGAGCATAGATATGAGGATAGGAATTATTTCATGGCATACATTAACGACATCCAATTCATTCAAAATGAGATTCTAGAGAAGCTGACTAACATCCATCGGAGCCAGCATCATACTAATGATCATCTATATGAGTTGGAGGCCATAGTTGAGCACATTGATTTCCATATGCATGAGAGATCTGGTCTCTTTGCAGTTCCTCCTTTGCACCCTCCTCAACCACCTCCATGATATGATGCTTATAGGTTGTCTATTATTTTTGTCTCCTTTTTAGCTTGTAAGTTTATTCAACCCGTCGAAAATAAAGGCTCAATGGGAACATTTTCTGCATACTTCGGCTCTCCTAGCTAAGAAATCTAGTCGGAGTGATTTCAGAGGATTCGTTGAGAAACATTTTGTAATATGTATTTTCATGATAATATAATAGAAGCTCTTTGATTGACAAAAAAAAAAGGTTCCCAAGTAATGGATTCAGCCACAGTGAGGTGAAACAGTTGGAGCTCACGTCAAAACCAGTCATAACATCATTAGGCAGTGGAATTTATTAGGTTGCATTGGTTTATTATTTTTATGTTTATCTATGTTACATTTATGTTTTAGATTTTGTTTGGAATGATGAAATTTGTCTAAAATCATGTAGGATTTGTTGAAATTACAAGTTTGAATTGTGAATTCTAAATAATTTGAATGTTGCGGGAATTTTGGCAACTTTGAATTCATTTGTGTATTCAAAAACACATTTTAAATAACAAAAAATCTCAATTCATTGTTTAGTCAAATTCAAAAAAGCAAAAAAAAAATATCCCTAAAACGTAAAATAATTAGAAAACACCATTTACTATAAAATATCCCATTTCAACTTAAAGATGAAATGAAAGCAATATACAAGTTCAACTAATAACCTATGCAAACTTCCCAATAGTTTAATGGTTTGACATTTTACCATCATCAAGATCAATTTGGTCATCATGGTATTGCACGGTAGCTTCATTCTCAGGTACAGACACCATCAAAGCAAGTTTACCCTTTATATCAAAGAGTGTACACACGCTGCTACTCTTCAACTCCCTACTCAATGCACGTATGTTGAATCCTTCATCCCTAAAAGTCAATTATCTAGTTTTATTTCCCCTTTACCTCTACTTTTTGGTCTCAATTTGATATTAACCTAGAGATTTTGTCATTTGCATCAGCCCTTGCTTTCAGTCAAATTTTAACGTAGAGATTTCGTCATTTGCATCAGCCCTTGCTTTAAGTTCTTTCTTTGTGCTCTTTTTTTTCACCCTGTGTGCTTATCTCTCTCACTTATAAATGCATATTATACTTGGTTTTGCATTTGAAATGTTGTCATCCCTACAACCCCTAAACTATTATTCTCCTTTTTGAAATATTCAACTTCTATCTTTTCAGCTTCCTCTCTTATTCCAGTCAACCTAGGGATATTTAAACTCTTTTCTTTTCCCTTTTCTTTGCTCCTTTATTTGCTTAAATTTTAAAGGCTCAACCCCTTTTCAATGCTCTACAATGGCCGAGCACAAAAGCAAACATCCATATTTTAAAGAGGACCATCAGCTTCCTCCCACTCATGAGCACATTACCAAAGTAAAGGTGGTAGGCATGAAAGAATAGCAATAGCACAAAAGACAAATTTTCCCATATACAAAAGTAGAATTTGCGAGCAAACAAGAGCAATGTGGATAAGTTTTTAAAAAAAATAAAAAATCAAATCAAAGATGGAATTCAACTTGAGGACAAGATGGGATTTTGGGTTGAAGATAAATATTTCTCAAAACCCAGGGATACAAAATCCATTTACAAGTAACTCTCAAATCTGATAAATTGGAGATGCAAATGTGCGTCATAAATATATTAAAAAAACCTTGTTCGTATATGCCTTTAGGATCTCATTCAAATTCAACATAGTCAATTGAAAGAATGGACAATTAGTAGAAAATATGTTGGAAACAATTATGCCAACCCAATTCTCAGATGAAAGTGGCAAAACCCAAAATTCTAAGAAATTAACAGTTATTCATCTGAGGAAGTCTCTTATAGTTTAGATTACATTGTATTTTTTCTGAGTATAATTCATCATAATTATATCAAATTATCATGAAAACGCCATTGTCTTTAGTAATTTTTAACTTACATAATAATCTTAACATATATCTCATAAATATATATATATATATATATATATATATATATATATTAATTATCTTTCTTATTATCTTCTAGTCGCTTAAATAAAATAAAATATTTTGATATTGTGATGTGTTGTAAGAATTGCTTTCAACAATGATAAAATTGTAAAATGAATTATATGAGTATTTATTTAAGTGGTTTTATTAATTTATTTTTTTAATGTAATTAAGAATTTTATGGTAGGTAAGAAAAACACACACGCATATAAGGAAAGAAAGAGTCAATAAAATAGTTTTTTTTGTTTGCTAAGTTTTGTGAGTCGTGAGACGATTTCTTGTTTAGCTATTGGCTTGAGAAACTGCAACTCATGGGCATCTAAGCAATAAAAATCATATGAGGATCTCACTGAGTTGGCCACACTAACACTTACATGGCTAATTTTTTTCCCATGGAGTTTCGAATTAGTGAACTTCACATCACGGAATGCTTAACAGTACATCCCATCCCCTTATATTCTACTCACCAATTAAATACTTTTATAATAATTATTTTGTTTTATTTTTAACTTCTTTGAATATTATATGAATGCTTAACATTCAAGTATTTTATTTCACTTGAACATCAAAATATTTTGTTTATGCCTACATTTTTCACATCAAATAAAGTTAAACAACTCTATTGGAAAATAAAAATATAGGAAATTTTTTGTGTGATATATAGACCTATTTAATACATTCATATATAATATCATTATTATTTTAAAAGAGTCCTCTATAATAAAAAAATATTAAACTTAATTTAAACCCTTGAATATCAATGATAATCCAGTGAATACATAATACGTCACCAAGCTTAATTGTATAGATTTATCATTAAGTTTTCGAGAGATTGAAATTTTGGTGAACTCCATCTAAGGGAAAAAACATCAACTGAATCATATATAATTTTTTGGTAAAACAATTTGTATATTCCATAACTAGGAAATGGATAAAGAAACAAGGAAAGAAAAAAAAAATTCTTACATCTCTTTTAACAATCTGTAGATACCATAAATAAGAAAATGGTTAAAATAAATAGAGTAATAGAGGAAAGCTCTTACCTCTCTCTTTGATGTGTTCCATTGACCATTTTTGCAGTTTGTGCCGTAATCTTTCAAAAAAATTCAAATCCAATTGATTTTAACGGACCCCACTAATCCTTTGTGTATGAAGTCCGTAGCATTTAAAACAATGAAATTGTTAGGTATCTGTAATCAGCAAGATTGGCAATGTCCGATCACAGAAACAAAATCGTTTCAACCAACTTTGGGATTCTAGGATCTAGCCCTCCTGAATCCGGAGAGGGATCTCTCCAATAAGTGCTAAGATGGATTTTTCTTTGAAGTTTGGGGTAATAATGTTAGGCTAGTTATGAAGGCCAAGGGTTTGTTTTGTTTTTTGGATGGTTAAGAATGAATACTACTTGAGGTGGAAAGTCCTAAGTGCAAAGAGTTTCAAAGCTGAGAAGTTGCAAGTGAATGGAACAATTAGGCTAAAAAGATAGATATAACGCTGGTTTTTAGTCCATTGGGCTATGGAGTCATAACAGGGCTTTAATTGAGCAACAACATCAAGAGTGATCCAAGGGGAAAGTCATCTACATCACAAGATTATTGAGATTATAATGATGGAATGGGAACAATAAATTTTTGGAGAGGTGAAAACTGATAATAATTTCGCAAAGGATTTATAGTCAGTCCAAACAAGAAAAGCCTCTTAAGTAATTGTGTAAAACCAACCAAGGGCAGGGCTAACCATTGACCTCTTGGGCAGGTTTGTATTAAAGCCGCTTAATTGACAGACAATCCGGTAATCCACATAATTACCTTCAGAAAGTATGAAAAAATATAAGAGAAGACAGAGTGTAAACTTAAGATCAGATAAAGTACTTTTAAACCTAGTCTGCTTTCAGTCAACACCAAGGGAAACTTTCGGAATCTGCCTTTGGAGAAAAGAAGGTAGAAACAGGGAAAACCATCACTTTTCTAGTCTAACTTTAATAAGCAAATAAGGAAAATAACTTTCAAGGAACAATGTTTAAATAAAACAGTAGGACGAGGGAACTCCAGCATTCCTAATTGCTTAAACTGTATTAAATCGTTCTTAAATAAACAAATTGGAAGAAAACATTGAGATAAAGCTTTTTAGTCAGAGAAGGTTACTGATATACAGTAGGTCCTAACTCTATAAATGTTGTTCTTTATTAGAGAATAGTGAACAATATGACATACATAGAAGGAAAAACAATAACAAAGAAAGGGGCACTTCACCAGTGATATAGACCAGGATCTCAAGAAACAGCTTGTTTATTGATGTCAAACCAGTTACAGTACTCAAGTCCAATGTTTCAGTTCAGTAGTCATCTTCACTATCCAGCCTAACTAATCTAACACAAACAGAGCTTCAAGGGCCAGTGAACACTATTTACAGATAGAAGTCTCAAGCTCAATTTACATTACAATGTTCAACAACTTAATCAACCAACCCCTCACTCATCTTTTGCAAAAGTATATATAGAAGAATGAGGAGGTGAGATCTGATAAAAGATCTCCAATTACAATTAATACAGAGGTAATGGTTTCTTGGCCTTTGAGGGGCTCAATGAAGAAACTTACATGGGTGCACTCTGTATTAAATGTTTTACATAAAGTTTAAGCTCGGTGGGAACTTTTTTTGACCTTTGAGGCTCTGTGTGGCGTCGAAGTAACTCTGCAGATGTTTGTCATTAATTTCCTTGGAAGATTTTCCTCTTCGGCTGCGTTTTGAGACAAATATCTGATCCTAATCAATAAATTCGGCCTCTGATTGAATACTTTGAGGCACAGGTGGCATCGTGGTAGCTAAGGGGATCAATGTTCCTCATTTGTGGCGGTGGAGGTTTTCATGTCGATAAAACACTTCAGATTTTCTTTAAATTGTGTTTTACTTGGGGATTAGGCTTTTGATAATTGTTCTTGGCCGCGATCCCCACAAAATCTGTCTTTAATCTTCTGCTCTGATAAATTTTGGTCTTTGTCACTGATATTATCTGATTGCGCCTGATTCATGGTTTTTGCTGATGTACAGGGTTGCGCAGGGGCAATATGGCATCAATGTTTGAAGAAACACTGATGAAAAGTGAATCTCGATCCTGCGAAGGATTTTCTTTACTGAATTGGAAGCAGGAGGATCGTCACTCTCATCCTTTGAAATTTCCTGAGTTATGGCAAAAAAACCATAGAAAAGCCTGCACAATACAAAAACTATTAGATAATCCTGCATATATAGGTTTATTGCTGCGGAGGACATGTGGGGGAAGCGCGGCCGTTGGATGGCATCATCCAATGGTCAGAATTTATCGGGAGAAGGCGTAGTGAAGGCGGAAGAAAATTTTGAATCAGGGTCATCGATCGCACAGAGATCGACGTTCCGGAGTGGAAAATGGAAAGTAAAAAACGGGAAATGTTGACTGGGAAATGAAAGTGGGCGATGAAATATGAACCATCGATCTACAGATCAGATCAACGGCAGAGATTAGTTGGATGTCGTGCCGTAGCCCAATTAACTATCGGGCATCTTCGGTGAGCGTTAGCCATTGGATGGCCCGCCCCAGATCGGACGGTGGATGCCAATATCACGCGGGGTCCACGTCTGATGTTTAACGCGCGATGGGGGGCAGTTTTCAAATAGTGCATGGGACACGCATCGGCCAGTGTATGGAATCGCTGCCGATCGGGAAAAACCACCCTCGCCCCAAAGGCGGTACGACAGATACCACGCGGTTTTCAGAATGGTGAGTGGAATGCGGGGACCACAGGAGAGATGGACTCTGCGCCGTGTGATCCTCAGATCAGATCGATGGTGCGGAACGATTTAAAATTGGAACCGGCAAAAATTTTATAAAATAACAAAACCGACGATTTTTTAATATAAACAAAGGTTTAAAATATTATTTACGAAGCGGCTTGGCGCCTGACTGCGGGACCTTTGGGTGTATGGAGGATAATACAACCAGGGTTTATGGAGGAAGGGGCTTAAGACTTAGCCCGAGGGGGCTTAAGTCCATACCATAAAAAATGTGATTTTTATGGTTTTTGAATGATTTTCAAAGGGTTAGAGGGTTTTCGATAAGGTAAAGAAGGAGTTTTCAACCTTGTCAAGGGGATTTTGAAGAAGGGGAAAAGGAAAAAATATGAAAATGAGGGATTTTCATGGGAAATGGAGGGATAAAAACTGAGGTTAGTTTTGGAAGAAGGGGAAGGGAAAAAGGTGTTTGCAGCAGTATTCTTCCTTGGGAATCAGCAGGATTTCTGAAGGGGGGAAAAGCACAGTAGTGAAGATTGGGACAAAGGCAGGAGGCCTTCAAGAGTCTTCAAGAGCCAACACTTTTTAGCAATGAAATTTTTTCCTTGAAGGCTCAAAAATTCTTAGCCACCTTTATCTATAAAAAATTTTATAGGTGCCTAACAGTGGCTCCACTTGGGGATGATGCCTTCTTGAAGGCATCAAGAACTTCAGACTTGCATTCTCTGGGAGGCTGACTTGTGCCTGATCCATTGCACTGCCCTTCCTTTGCTGGGATGGTCTTCTCTGAAAACATATTAGCAGCCATGAAAATAATGGACCTTCATCAATACAAACTTTCTACCTACCCAATCCTACTGATCTAACATTTTTTCTTCATTAGAGTGCACTTGGATTGGCAAACTCTTTTCACAACATTTTATTATTTTAAAAGCATAAAAATAATCTAATTCTATTCCTTATTTCTCCCTGAACTCAGATTAAACAGTTGAGTTCAGATGCTTCTCTACCTATTCTACTATTTGTTGGGATTAAACTGTCCAACAGATTTTTATTCTCTAATTTCTACAACAGAAATTCAAAAGCATTCAAGTCAAGATTGAACAGTCTAACTTGATGCTGGTCTATGGCATAAAAACAGGCTGCACATAGACATTTATTTTGCAGAAAATTTAAAACAAAATGGAAGGCTTAAGATCTGAAAGTTTCTCATCATGGCCTTCTCTTTTTACATCTCTTTTTTGGCTCTTGTTTGAGTTGCCTCTTCCTTGTTTTCTGGTTCATATTTTGAGCTAATTAGAACCAGATTTACTTCTTTTTTGACTCAGAAAATAAAACAGATTTGAGTCATCTCTTTTTGGAAACTTAGATTCAGATTTTGAACATGTTTGAACCTTTAATTTCTATCCTAAACTATCTACTGATAAGCCAAGATTAAACAGTTTGGAAAATCAAATTCACTATCCTATCAGCAGAAAATTTAAAACTAATTAGTCATGATTAGGCCGTTTGACTAACTAGAAGTGTGTTTTTCAGGACTGGCATTTGAGCTTGCACACTTTCAGAATTTGTTTCTCTTTTTTGGTATGGGGCTATACCTTTCTTGTTTTCATAATCTGCCCTCTTTTCTTTCTTTTCTTTTGTTTTTGTAATTTTGACTTTTCTAACTTTGAATGCAATGGTGGATGAGATATTTATAATGAAAAAAGATAAAAAGGCTTCACAACATGGCATTGATCAAGAGAAGTAATGCTTAAGCATCCTGCCATTGACAGGACCCCCAAACAATTCTACTCCATTCAACTCCTGCAAGAAAAATGCATTGTTACCAGCAGTTGAGTGAATAGAGTAAGGGCCAAGCCATAACTTGTCAAATTTTCCATGCTTTCCCTTTTCTTCCCTTCTTGAATCCCATTTTAAAACTTTGTCCCCAATTTTGAAATTGCTGGCCTTTGTTCTTCTGTCAAAAAGCCTTTTAATGTTTTCCTGTCTCTGTAATGCTTTGTTATACACCTCCTCTCGGGTTTGCTGAAGATGAATGGTCTGGTTTATCCTTCTGATCATGTCATTATCTTCAGTTTGTAACTCTTGAATCAACTTCATTACTGGTACACCAAGGCTGTTCGGAAAAATTGCATCAGTACCATACACAAGCTGGAAAGGTGACATACCAATAGATTTCTTCAAGGTCAATCTGTCAACCCAAAGTGCATGAACCAGCTTTGTGTGCCAAGACTTTTTGTTGTCCTCCAACAGTTTCTTGATTATGTTCACTAAACTTTTATTTGAGGATTTTGCAAGTCCATTACCTTGAGGGTAATAGGTCGTGGAATGTCCCAATGTTATGTGATATCTGTGATAGAACTCAACCATCTTCCTTGATCCAAATGTTGCTGCATTATCAGTGATAATCTTGGTAGGACAGCGAAATCGAGAGAGAATTTTAATCTCCATAAATTTTATGATAACTGAATCATTGGCCTGCCTACAAGGAATGGCTTCTATCCACTTAGTGAAATAGTCTGTGGCAGTGAGAATCCATCTATGCTGGGCAGAAGATGGTGGATGGATTTCTCCTATAAATTCAAGTCCCCACTGTTGAAAAGGGGCTTCAACAGTGATTGGATGCAGAGGTAGGGGTAGCATTTTTCTTTTGCCTTCAAAAAGTTGACATTTATGGTAGGATATGATCATCTTATGCACATCATGGAAAAGAGTAGGCCAATAGAAACCAGCCCTCAAAATTTTGTTGGTTGTTGTCTTCTAGTACAAATGACCTCCACACTCTCCTTCGTGGAACTGGTATTTAACCTTCTCTGCATCCAACTCAGGAAAAAATTTAAGCAATAGACCACTTGCATTTTTCCAATAAAGACATGTATCTATAATGCAATAGTTTACAACTTTTAACTTTAGGAATCTTGCCTTTGTCTTTGTCAAACTAGGAGGTGTATTCAAATTAAGCAAAACATAAATAATATCAGCATACCAAGGAGAATTCATAAAATGATCTTCAACTATAGGAGTTGAGAATCCTTCTTGGTCATCCAAAGCATCAATCATATTAATATCAAGAACTTCAAAATTGGATTCAGCCATCAATCTAGCTAGACCTTGGCCTTTGATGAGTTTAGTGGGTTTTATCTCTAAATCATACTCAAGGATAACAACAATCCACTTACCTCTCTTACCATCTGGGTCCTGTGTTAGAATGTCTTTAACAACTGAGTTTGGGACGAAGGCAATGATGTGTGAGTGAAGGATGTACACCCTGAAGTCTTTCAAAGCTTTAACCAAAGAAAAAGCTTGCTTCTCCATAATGTTATACTTCAAAGGGGCATCCCTCAATGCCTTACTAAAGAATGAAATAGGTTGCTCTTGTCCTTGTGGATTTTTCTGTAAAAGGACAACAGCTATGGTATGTTCTGATGCAAATGAAAAAATATAAAAATCTTTTGAAAAATCAGGACTTATAAGAACCGGTGTTTTGGTTAACGCTTGTTTCACCAGTTCAAAGGACTTCTTTGCTTCCAAGGTCCATTTTACCCCTTGCTCCTTTTTTAACATGTTTGTGATATTCCTAAGGAGCTCAGCCAAGTTGGGGATGAACCTTCTCAAAAAGTTAATCTTTCCGATAAAAGACTGCAACTCTTTGATGTTTTGAGGATGGAAGATTTGCAATATGGCCTCAATCCTCCTGGGATCTATCCTTATACCCTCTTCTGAAAAAATGTGCCCAAGAAGTTTACCTTCTTGGAGACCAAAAAGTGTCTTCTTAGGGTTTAAATATATCCCAAACTTTTTTCACTTCTCGAAAACCTTTCTTAAATGTTCTAAATGCTCTTCATCTATTTTTGAAAACACAGTAACATCATCAAGATAGATAATGATGAAGAATCCCAGTTCCTCCGAGAATGCTATGTCCATGGCTCTTTGAAAAGTTGCTCTAGCATTCATTAGACCAAAAGAAATCTTCACATACATGAAAGTGCCCCATGGTGTAGTAAAGGTTGTCTTTAATTGATCAGCAGGGTGAACTAAAATCTGATTATACCCTGAATAGCCATCAAGCAAAGAAATTCTTCTAGACCCTACCACCCTTCGTAAAATATGATCCATCTTGGGTAAAGGGTAGTTGTCTTTCAATGAAGCTTTGTTTAAGTCTCTAAAGTCTATACAAAGCTTGATTTCTCCAGTTTTCTTCCTAACAGACACCAGATTAGACACCCACTCAGAGTATCTAATAGGGACAATAATACCAGCATCATACATTTTCATGATCTCCTTCTGAACCAAAGGCAACTAGACAGGGTTTATTCTGCACAGTTTCTGTTTAAATGGCCTTTGGTTTTCTTTGAGGGGAATTTTGTGTTGTATTATTTCAGTGTCATAGTACTTAAGATCTTCGTAACTCCACGCGAAAACATCATAAAACTCTTTAAACATCTCAATGTATTTGAGTTTAATGTGAGCTGGTAAAGTCTTGGACAGTTTAATCATTTTCGGCTTAAGTTCGCTGCCAATATTACATTATTCCACTTTAGTCTCTACAGGTTCCAGTTTTGGTTTATTTGCCACATCGTTAAAATCGAACAACTCTTATAAAGGGGCCATACCCTTAGGAAAAATTTCATCTTTAGAGTGCAGAGTTTCTAACTCCTCTGTTTCTAACTCTGCATTCAATTCTGTTTTGTTTATAAGTTTTCTTGTTAACATGTTTATATTAGTAAGTTCAGGAGACGGTTCTTCTTCATCAAGAAAATTTTCTTCCCTGCAGTCTGTTTCATAGTCTGAGTCCAAACTGTTTAGTTCGAATTCATTTCTAAATTGCATGAAGTCTTCTATTTGTTTGTCATTGTCAAACACCTGCCAATACTTCTTATTATCAGGCACAGCTAGTCTAAATTTTATCTGAGTTGTGCAGTATTTGGTGTTATATGGCATTAAGCATGTTCTAGCTACAAAGGCTAAATTGTGGGCTGCAATATTTCCCTTTCTTGGGACAAAAAATAGTTTGGACTCCTCGAATGTTTTCAAAAGGTCCATGACATCATTTCAGTAGGCCCTAAGTCTAGGATGATTTGCGTTATACTCCCCATTGACCTGCCTAATGACTACCTCTGAATCCCCGTGAACTTTAATTCTTTTGGATCGTATCTTTTTCAACAAACGTAAGCCTAGGAGAAGGGACTCATATTCTTCTATGTTATTGGAACACTGAAAGTTTAGTTTGCAGGAAATGCTTTCTATGTGGTTGTTTTCAATGTTAGTAATCCAAACACCTGCACCAGCATTGTTCTTCGTGCAGGATCCATCAAAATACATACTCCATAGAGGACATTTCTTAGTTTCATCCTCGTTACTATCCTCCTCAACTAACGTGCTCAAAGGTTGTTGTGGAAACTCAACACTTAGTCGTATTTGTTTTGATTCCCCAAGATTTGTGTTCATTTGAGGGTCGTTTTCTTTAGTGTCCAGGTTCAAAATCAAAGGATGCATGACCTGTAGTTCACGACCTTTGTTTAGTTTGCTAATGTTTTCAAATGCAACAAACTTTTTTAACATTTTTACGTTGTGTTGTTCTTCCTCCCTGTCGGCCATTAATCCTGTTAAAGTGACTTGTTCACCAAGTGTTTCATCATTAAACATAATAAAAGAATCAAGGCATGTATTTACATAATACAAGGGAGAGTTTTGTGGTTTTTCTTGACTTGTAACTGTGAATTTCATATGGGACTCCGTGTAAAGTCTTCTAGTTTGATTTAAAATAGGGATATTCGCATAGGTCATGTCCATTTGCATAGTTCCTTGTAACTTAGCCCCCCAAGATCTTGATAATAACATTCCATATTTTTGAGGCACATCAGCCACAACAATATCCATGACTAAACATTTGGCTGGAATTTGGGCTAAGTTAAAACAGAGGTCTTTGAATAATCCTAAACATTTTACTCTGTTGGAATCAAAGGAGTAAAGGTCTTTGTAAGGTCTGGTGATTTCTAGACCCAGCCTCTCCATTACAGCTTTTGGCATTAAATTATGAGAATCCCCGAAATCATGCATAGCGTTGTGCAAAATTTTGTCATGAAAGTTTAAAATCACATAAAAAGGAGGAACAAGTCCCTCTTTATACCTACCTTGAATCTTAGGACCAAAAATCAGCTCGGGTTGATCATCATCAAGATTGATTATGTCCTCATTTTCTTCTATTTTCAAAGCCTTCAATATTTGGGTTCTATATACATGTTGGGAAGCTAACTCAGTCAAGGGAACAGAGATTTTGATTTTTGAAATTTCCTGCTCCAGGCTGAAAGGGATCTGGCTCTTTAAAGTGATGGTTTCAGCCTTATTAGCTGTCACTCTATCAGCAACATCAACTTGCTGATTTGTTTTATTTACACTTGAAAAAATTGTTTTCACAGGAGTACTAGCTGAAGTGTTAGTACTACTAAGGTCTGCACTCTGTTTTTCTTTGTTTTGAGTGTCTTTCTCTTTATCATTACCATAATTTACAGCCACTGTTTTATCCTTTTGTTTGACAACTCTAGGCTTGGTTGTAGTGCTTTTTTGTGAAGATTTGTCAAAGATTTTGTTGTTGGGGGTCTGTTGACTAGTTTTTCTTCTAAGGTCATATTCTTTTTGAGGTTCTATGATGAAATTTTCCATGTCTTGATAATAATTTTCATCATCATATCTTCTGTCATCATAAGGTGTGTATAGACCTTGTTTTCTATCATAATGAATCTCAAAGTCATCATTGTCTATCCCCATCATGTTGATATCATCCTCCTCTACTATTTCATCTGTTTCCTCAACCTCACTTTCATAGTTTTGATGAAAGGGAGGAGTGATCTGTTGATCATCTTCCCGAGGTCTGTTTGGAGGTGGGTTCCTTCTAAAATTCTAATTCTGGTTCTGATTTCTACTTTGAGGACAAGTTTGGTTTTGGCTTTCTTGTGCTCTCTTAATTATGCTCTTTTCTTTCATCATTTCTTCCATCATTTTTTCCATCTTTGAGTTAGAAGTAGAAGGTGCAGATTCCTCTCTAAAAGACACTCTCTTTTCATTTTTCATTCTTGCTCTCTTTTCCATTAAGTTGACTTCCACAGAAAGAGCACCTCTTTGCATATCTTCAAGAGTTGCAAAATCTCTCTCTCTCAGCTGATAGGCCATCTCAGGTTCAAACCCTTCAGGAAATTTGTTTAAAGTTGAGCCCTGTGGAGGTTTTAGTTATGGGGAAAGTGCATTATACACACTATTAAATCTAGTGCAATAATCTTGCACACTTTCCCCAGTGTTTCTATGGAGTTTCTTGTAGTCAAAAAGGACTTGGAGAGGGTTTTTCTTTACTTCCCATTTGTTTAAGAATGTTTTATGGAAGGCTTGGAGATCATTAATACTATGGGGGGCTAAACCTTTGAACCATTTTCTTACTTCTCCCCCAAAGCTCTGAGAAAATAATCTAAGCTTAACAGAATCATCATCAATTTCATTTCTGTCAGAGTAGTCATTCATCTTATCCACATGTTGTGATGCAGTTGTAGCATTGCTAGCATCATATAGAGGAATTTTGGACTGATAGTCCTGTGGAAGATTGACTAATGGTGCAGGAAGGACTAAGGGAGCATACCATGTTGCCATGATATGTGGTGGGGGTGGATTTACAAGAGGTGGATTAACAAAATGGAAAGTGGGCTGAAGTGGAGCGGTTTGAACAGTGGATGTAGGGTGAGAATAAGTGGATGGACTAGGAATAGATTGTTAAGCTAATCTTGGATGAGAGACACCTAAATTATGAAGGAAATGTAAATCATGAAGTGTTGTTTCTCGGCTACCAAGATGTTCACTTGTCTCTGGGGATGAAAGTGAAGACTGAGAATCTAACTGATCTAAATCACCAAGAGACCTAGTTCTAAATGGGTTTACTAAGTCAGCTTGTGATTTTTGTAGAGCTGAAAGATTTTCACGGACTGAATTAGCTCTCAAGGGTGATCTGAAAACAGTTGACAATTTAATCTTAGGAGACTTCCTAAGGATACATTCTGGGTTATCAACTACTTCAGGTGGATCCGGGTCAGGATGGGCTCTAGTGTGAATCTTTCTAGAAGCCACTATGCTATGTTTTTCAGACCCAAAATAAACAAGGAAAGTTCAACCAGATATGACAGTCTTGAAAAGGTAAAATATTCTGTTCACACAAAATTTAATCCTACAGTCCCCTAATTGATTTTGAATGATACTATGATGATAAGGGTTCTCCCCAGTGGAGTCTTAAGGTCTGCAAGGATTGTGGAGTCGCTAAGTGGAAGTTTTTAGCTCCTAAGGAGGTAAAAGGTTTTATGGTCCACCACCATATTTATTGGATACCAATCTTAAATATTTTTAGGTTTTTTCTGAGTTATCTTTTAGTTGTATGGTTTTTAAGAATATCCTAACTCTGTTTCAAAACTTAGCTACGGTTACGAGACAAAGACAGTTTACTCTTGTGGCTAAGCCAGCTGATCTTTCAAGGTTAGATAAAGTCTTAAGAGAATCCTAGGTTTTACCTAGTTTGTCACTGACTCAAACAAGTTTTATCATGATTACCTTTCTTTGGTAGTGCTTGAAAAGGTTGCTTTTACTCTCAAAGTTTTATAAAAAATGAAAAATATTTTGGGTTCGGTCCCCAGCGAAGTCGCCAGAAATGTTAGGTATCTGTAATCAGCAATATTGGCAAAGTCCGATCACAGAAACAACATCGTTTCAACCAACTTTGGGATTCTAGGATCTAGCCCTCCTGAATCCGGAGAGGGATCTCTCCAATAAGTGCTAAGATGGATTTGTCTTTGAAGTTTGGGGTAATAATGTTAGGCTAGTTATGAAGGCCAAGGGTTTTTTTTGTTTTTTGGATGGTTGAGCATGAATACTGCTTGAGGTGGAAAGTCCTAAGTGAAAAGAGTTTCAAAGGTGAGAAGTTGCAAGTGAATGGAAAAACTAGGCTAAAAAGATAGATATAACGTTGGTTTTTAGTCCATTGGGCTATGGAGTCATAACAGGGCTTTAATTGAACAACAACATCAAGAGTGATCCAAGGGGAAAGTCATCTACATCACAAGATTATTGAGATTATAATGATGGAATGGGAACAATAAAGTGTTGGAGAGGTGGAATTTTACAAAGGATTTATAGTCAGTCCAAACAAGAAAATCCTCTTAAGTAACTGTTTAAAACCAACCAAGGGCAGGGCTAACCATTGACCTCTTGGGAAGGTTTGTATTAAAGCCGCTTAATTGACAGACAATCCAGTAATCCACATAATTACCTTCAGAAAGTATGAAAACATATGAGAGAAGACAGAGTGTAAAATTAAGATCAAATAAAGTACTTTTAAACCTAGTCTGCTTTCAGTCAACACCAAGGGAGACTTTCAGAATTTGCCTTTGGAGAAGAGAAGCTAGAAATAGGGCAAACCATCACTTTTCTAGTCTAACTTTAATAAGCAAATAAGGAAAATAACTTTCAAGGAACAATGTTTAAAGAAAACAAAAGGACGAGGGAACTCCAACATTCCTAACTGCTTAAACCAGGGATAATTTTAAGGATGGAAAATTATCTTGAAGTTTAAAAAAATGGCGAATCTCACTAGTCCCTAATATGAAAACTATAAAATGTTTATTGATGTATTTTAAAAATGATTCAAATTTATAATGATATTATATATTTTCTATATAGTGTTGGCGATTTTTAAGGTGATATAATTTTATATTGTAAAATTTGGGCGAATCATTTTTATAAAAAAATGGAAATTGGCGAATCTTTTTTTTGGAAAAACCATGGAAAATTAGCCCACCTACGAATATTAGCCCCTAAAATTTTCCATGGCTTAAACTGTATTAAATCGTTCTTAAATAAACAAACTGGAGGAAAACATTGAGATAAAGCTTTTCAATCAGAGAAGGTTACTGATATACAGTAGGTCCTAACTCTATAAATGATGTTCTTTATCATAGAATAGTGAACAATATGACATACATAGAAGGAAAAAAAATAACAAAGAAAGGGGCACTTCACCAGTGATATAGACCAGGATCCCAAGAAACAGCTTGTTTATTGATGTCAAACTAGTTACAGTACTCAGGTCCAATGTTTCAGTTAAGAAATCATCTTCACTATCCAGCCTAACTAACCTAACACAAACAGAGCTTCAAGGGCTAGTGAACACTATTTACAGATAGAAGTCTCAAGCTCAATTTACATTACAATGTTCAGCAACTTAATCAACCAACCCCTCACTCATCTTCTGCAGAAGTATATATAGAAGAATGAGGAGGTGAGATCTAATAAAAGATCTCTAATTACAATTAATACAGAGTTAATGGTTTCTTGGCCTTTGAGGGGCTCAATGAAGAAACTTACATGGGTGCACTCTGTATTAAATGTTTTACATAAATTCTAAGCTCGGTGGGAACTTTTTTTAACCTTTGAGGCTCTGTGTGGTGTCGAAGTAACTCTGCAGATGTTTGTCATTAATTTCCTTGGCAGAGTTTCCTCTTCGGCTGCGTTTTGAGACAAATATCTAATCCTGATCAATAAATTCGGCCTCTAATTGAGTACTTTGAGGCACAGGTGGCATCATGGTAGCTAAAGGGATCAATTTTCCTCATTTTTGGTGGTGGAGGTTTTCTTGTCAATAAAACACTTCAGATTTTCTTTAAGCTGTGTTTTACATGGGGATTAGGCTTTTGATAATTGTTCTTAGCCACGATCCCCAAAAAATTTGTCTTTAATCTTCTGCTCTGATAAAATTTGGTCTTCGTCACTGATATTCTCTAGCTGCGCCTGATTCATGGTTTTTAATGATGTACAGGGCTGCGCAGGGGCGATATGGCATCAATGTCTGAAGAAACACTGATGAAATTTGAATCTCGATCCTGCGAAGGATTTTCTTTTCTGAATTGGGAGCGGGAGGATCGTCACTCTCCGCCTTTGAAATTTTCTGAGTTATGGCGAAAAAACCATAGAAAACCCTGCACAATACAAAAACTATTATAAAATCCTGCATATATAGGTTTATTGCTGCGGAGGACATGTGGGGGAAGCGCGGCCGTTGGATGGCATCATCCAACGGTCAGGATTTATCAGGAGAAGGCGTAGTGAAGGCGGAAGAAAATTTTTAATCAGGGTCGTCGATCACGCAGAGATCAACGGTCGGGAGCAGAAAATGGAAAGTCAAAAACGGGAAATGTTGACTAGGCAACAAAAGTGGGCGATGAAATATGAACCGTCGATCTACAAATCAGATCGATGGTGGAGATTAGTTGGATGTCCCGCCGTAGCCCGGTTAACTGTCTGGCATCTTCGGTGAGCGATAGCCGTTGGATGGCCTGCCCCAAATCGGACGGTGGATGCCAATATCGCGCGGGGTCCACGTCCTATCTTTAACACGCGATGGGGGGCAGTTTTCAAATAGTGCACGGCACACGTGTCGGCCAGCATATGGAATCGCTGCCGAATGGAAAAACCACCCTCGCCCCAAAGGCGGTGTGATAGATACCACGTGGTTTTCAGAATGGTGAGTGGAATGCGGGGACCACAGGAGAGATGGACTCTGCGCCGTCCGATCTTCAGATCAGATCGACGGTGTGGAACGATTTAAAATTGGAACCGGCGGAAATTTTATAAAATAACAAAACCGACGATTTTTTAATATAAACCAAGGTTTAAAACATTATTTACGAAGCGGCTTGGCGCCCGACTATGGGACCTTTGGGTGTATGGAGGATAATACGACCGGGATTTATGGAGGAAGGGGCTTAACTCCATACCATAAAAAATGTGATTTTTATGGTTTTTGAATGATTTTCAAAGGGTTAGAGGGTTTCCGATAAGGAAAAGAAGGAGTCTTCAACCTTGTCAAGGGGATTCTGAAGAAGGGGAAAAGGGAAAAATATGAAAATGAGGGATTTTCATGGGAAATGGAGGGATAAAAACTGAGGTTAGTTTTGGAAGAAGGGGAAGGGAAAAAGGTGTTTGCAGCAGTATTCTTCCTTGGGAATCAGCAGGATTTCTGAAGGGGGAAAAAGCACAGTAGTGAAGATTGGGACAAAGGAAGGAGGCCTTCAAGAGTCTTCAAGAGCCAACACTTTTTAGAAATGAAATTTTTCCTTGAAGGCTCAAAAATTCTT
Organism: Pinus albicaulis; assembly: GCA_034641835.2. Classification (NCBI taxonomy): domain Eukaryota; kingdom Viridiplantae; phylum Streptophyta; class Pinopsida; order Pinales; family Pinaceae; genus Pinus; species Pinus albicaulis. The sequence continues at coordinate 1,112,596,130 of CM076583.1, read as the reverse complement.
AGCCACCTTTTGCTATAACAAATTTTATGGGTGGCTAACAGAAATAAAGATGTAAATTGAAGCCCAACAAATATGTATGGCTTTGCCATGTAGGAGATCATTCTCTACATATTTTAACATTTTGAATAGTCTCTGGTAATGGTACTTATCTAAGACTGAAGTGGAATGTGGAGAACCATAAATTCCAATAAAGCCTACGTGAACAGGGAATTTCCTTTGGAGTGAGTTATTCCTGTGAAATAATGGAGGATTTGACATTCATTCCGGCCCTCTTCTACAGTGTCTGGCAACCCCTCTCTGACACTCCCGTCAGCCCCCACCATGGATCCGCGGCCCCTCCTCCTCCTCACGTCACCATTCATCTCGTGTCAGGCCCTACCGTCCATGGCCTCGCCTCCTCCCATCCCATCATCCTCTCCTCTCTTGCAAAGAAAGAAAGAAAAAGAGTATTTTTAAGGTCCATGAGGCTAACACCCGATCAGGGTGCTTGCTGATAAGTGCGACAAGGCAGGTGGAAGGCGATCTCATTGACCAGACAACAGTTCATGCGTGAGAACTTAGTTAGAATGCATATCACCAGGTGTGCGGCATTAGTTTAAATGATGGTGCATTTAGTAAGATGGGTTGGACTGCCAGGAGAGCGTCGGAATATGAAAAATAAGAAAAGTCTAAGGAGGCAATAGGGGAATATGCAGAAACCATTTCAAAGCAGGAGGCGCGGAGATTTCAGGCCAGGTACTAGTGCATACATTATTAAGAGGTTTCCACTTAGGGTTAAGGGGTATGTAACTTTCTATTCCAACCTTATGCTTCTAGTTATCAATTGTCAGATGAACCATGATAGAGAAGGATCAAAATGTGTGGAATGCATTTGGATATTAACAGTCCAAAGGTCAGGAACTTAGATGTCTTAGTATTACAGGAAGCCATTCAACCTTTTTTTCGTGATCCCTGTAGCGTCAAGGAGTTTTATTTCATAACCACCATGTATTCCAAGCATGCATGCAAGTTTAATTCTGATGAGCAATTGAAATTGTTTTCAAATTATTATAATTTATGGATGCATGGAGTTGAAATTAGGCTTATTGGGCAAGTGACCTCGTTTGCGGTGTCTGCTCAACTTAGTGTTCCTAAATTGATGTCATAAATTGTCAACTAGGGCTATTAAACTGTTGAAGTGAAGTGCACTATATGTGCCTAGGTATCTGTTTCTCACTACGTTGTGTTTAGTGTTTTTCCAATGTTTTTGGTTTTGTGTTTTTATTCTTAAGAGGAAAATAACTAAGCGTTGGTAAAGAGAAGTTGTTGGTCACACTAAAATAGAGCAAAACCTATTCTAAACTATGTATGGCACTTAAGAACAGAAAATGCAAAACTTTAACAAGAAAAATAACTCATAACATGAATTCAATAACTCATAACATGAACTCATTCATCCATTCATTAGAAAAGTGTTGGAATAACTTGAAGAAAAGGACAAGTTTGAATGCAATGAGGTTCTTCTAAGTAAACAACATTCTACAATATCACAGAGAAAATCCCATCCATGGCTAGAAATTTGTTGGAACACAATTGGAAAAGATAGTCTGCAACATAGTGAGTGACTCTATTCTAAATTATCCTATGACACTGAAATTAAGCCATTATACAACTCAAAATATCACTGTTAAACCACATTCAAGAATTATAAATCTTTTGGAATAGCTTTGGAAAAGAGGCAACTTGTGAAATTATGAGAAGTTTCAGAACAGTCAAGACTTAAAAATGACATTACCAATTCTTGTTCCTATGATGATGATGTATTAGTAGAAATTAAGAACGGGAGTGGTTTGTAAATAATGAAGGCCATCAAGTCTAACTTAACAACTAGAATACAATTGACTAATAGAACTAAAAATACAATGGATAAAACTGAACTAGAATGCAATCATTCAAACTTGAAATACAGTGGACAGAATTGAACTAGAGTGCCATTAACCTCCGGAGTTTTACAACTAAGCTAAAATGCAACTAATCACTGAAATACTACAGCTCTGTCTCATTCGGTGTTAGTGGTATTTTGGAACAATTCATAGAACAATATTGGCTGTAACATGTGATGTAAATTAGCATAAAAACATAAAGTTCAAAAAACGCAACTAAGCTCTAAAACACCACAGCTAAGTCTCATTCAGTGTTAGTGATATTTTGGAATAGTTATTAAGAACAAGACTAGATGTAACAATTGATGTAATTGAGCATAAAAACATAAAGTTCAAAAAACGCAACTAAGCTCTAAAACACCACAGCTAAGTCTCATTTAGTGTTAGTGATATTTTGGAATAGTTCGTAAGAACAAGACTAGCTGTAACAATTGATGTAATTGAGCAAAAAAACGTAAAGTTCAGAAAAATGCAACTAATTCCTAAAATACTATAGTTATATCTCATTCACTGTTAGTGATATTTTGGAAAAATTCGTAAGAATAAGACTGACTGTAGCATCCAATGCAAGTGAGTATAAAACACAAAGTTCAGAAAATTGCTTAAGCTAGGAATGCAACAAGGCTAAATTTACTTATCTAAACAATGTGCACAGAGCTTCTCGGGCAGTAGGGGCCCTCTACCACCTAATTAGCATAAAAATCTCCTTAATATTGCCTCAGATCTTGCAATAAAGCGGTACTTCTTTCATTAAAGGAAAATTATTTCAAAAACAGAGTATTACGATCTTTTGAGATCTAGCAACAAAACATCAATCTAGCTAGCTGTCTCTTGGTCTTCCAAGTCATTCTTATAAAAGAAATAAAAACTACCCTTGAGAAGAAACAGGAACAAGTGTCTTTTTCAATCAAAATCAAATTAGAACTCTTATGGAAGCCTCGTACTTTGTTGGAGACATCTGTAGAGTCCCTGTCCTGGTAGGAATCTGCTTCTTGGCTTTGATCTCTTCCACGTGCATAACCACCTATAGCTTCTTGCTTAGACTTCGTAGAGAGAAATAAATGATGTGGGAGTGTTGTGGAATTCAACCATATGCGTTTTTCCTTGAAGTGAAACCTGTAACCTATGAGAACATGAAGATAGCTGCAGAATAGGCGACCGGCTACAGAATGGCTGCATTCTGTAGCTGAGTCTAGTCAAAAATTACTACAACAACAAAACCATGAAAATATAGAAAGTCATTCATTGTATACATTCCTAAAGTGAATTTAATCAATCCAATTGACCATTCAAGCCTGTAATTGATAAGGGACAGGAAATGAAGTGAAATTTGGTGAAGGGAAAGGACATTTTTGGGGCTCAACATACCCCCACTGCAAAGTTTTTGCATGTCCTCATGCAATCAAATCATATATTCTGAAACTTCTGCTAGGACATCTAGGCTCATTATTCTTCTTTGCTTGATATTCAATGGCCTCCTAGGCTTCTTTATGACCAACTTGAATCTCAAATTTATAAGTGCCCTGCTCAACTTTTTGTTTTTCTTCTTCAATTTCTTACTAGCCTTGTACAATTTTTCCATTTGTAGAGAGAGAGTTGTATTCATATCACTTTTCAGCTTAACCTGCTCCCTCAAAATGTCATTCTCATTCTTGATATGCCTATTGAGTACTTCTAACTCATATTTATCTCTTCTTAGCATATCAATTGCAGATTCTGGTGGGCTAGGAATTCTGTCTCAACTTCTTGAAGCTCTCTTCTCTAATGTCTCAACATAATTATAAATTTGTTGTTGTGCTAGGTCTATCTCCGAAGCTCCTTCATCAAGATCCTCCTCGTACTGGTACTCAGGTGATCTAGCAGTTGGTGTCTCTTCATCCTCAATGTTTATAATTCATGTTTGTCTAACCCCTGTTTTCTTCAATATACCTCTAAGCATGTGGCTTCGTCTTTGTTGAGATGGTCCTTCACCTCTCTCCTTGGCATACCTTCTTATCATCTTATCCTTTTTAAGTTGTTTCTTAATTTCAGTCAATTTCTCAGAAATTATCTCGTCACTGTCCTCTTGTATGGACTTACCAATTTTAATTTCAACATCTTTGGAAATTTTCCTTCTCCTGCTTCTTCTTGTAAGTTTGCCTTTAGATGGAGATTCCTTGGGTTCTTCAAAGTGATTCCTCACTAGAAACTCATCCCAATTGTCTCCCACCTTTCTCAAATGATGTTCAATCAGGATTTTAACTAGGCCGTGGTGGTACAAAGTGGTTTCTAGGAATTGAACCCTTTTTGAACATTAGAGGCCATTCTCTTCAGACTATGAAGTAGGAAAAAGGGTAAATTGATATCTTCATCTAAGAAATGCATCATTAGCCGAATATGATAAATATATAAGGTACCAAACCTTCCCTCACAAGTTATAAAATTTTGCAAAATGAGCAACATATTCCGCCATTTATTCTTCAGTGCTGAACTAGGAATGCCCTTCTTAAAAATGGAAACATCCATACCTGGTGTTTTAAGCATTTTCCTCCATGCCTCATTATGAAATTCCCTATTTTTGAACCATCGTTCTCCTTGCCTGGGTAATTCCGCTGCTTCTGCAATGAAATCTTCTGTAATAGTGAATTTAACATCTCCTATTTCGACTTCTGCTCCATTGAAGGACCGTGCAAATGTTTTAGTTACCTCTTTATGAAAACCATTGAATTTTTCTAAAAATTGTAACCATCCAGCCTGCTGTAGAATTTCTCTAATTTATGGGTAACCCTCCAAGTATTTGGTTCCGACTGGTTCGGACCTTACTATGAGACCCATGGCTTCTCTTCTCAACCTTCAATTTACTTCTCTTCTATCCACGGTGAAAATGGTTGTTAAAGAGTTGTTTTTACCCCAAAGGTACTCTCTCTGTTTATGCAGTAGGAATTAGCTACGGAAGGATGATATGAAGAGTTTATAGAACGAGTGAAACGTAGTGAGGGTAATTTACACGAATTAATGAGTTTCAGAGCCATCATGAGAGAAAAGACTGTGGAAATATTTCGTGAGAAAATCAAAATCATCACTGAATACTTCGGCCTAGTGACGTGACTGATTAGGTCACTTCAGTACTTAACCGTTAAGTTTTAAATGATGATTTGATATGGCGGAGTGGAGGGGATTTTGTCCAAAGTTTTTATGATAGGTTTAATAGGCATGATCAACACGAATAATTAAAACAACTTTTTGAATCATACATGACTTAACTATACTATAACTTTCATATTCTGTCATCATAATAATTTTACAACTTTACCTTTGCCTTTCCTTTAATTTTTGTGGTTTTGATATGCTTTTTCCTCCTCTGAAAATCATTAATTATTCAGTCTTCATAATTCCTTTGATTTTTCTTGTTGACATAGGTGTGCAGGGTCAATTTGCTGCTGAAAAAGTGTTGCTGGATAATTGCCTTCAGGATATATGGCTGCAGAATGTCTAGCTGGCTGCAGAATGTCTGACTGGCTGCAGAATGTACCTGTAGGAACTTTGAAACATGGAATGGAATGTTGTATGAAGTGGATCATGAAATATGGTGGAATGGCTCAGGATTGAAATGAAATGTAATGGAATGAAATGAATCACAATTGTGAAGTGGAATGAACCATAAAAAGTGGTCTGCAACTTGTGATTTGTAATACTCAATCTGCAGAAAGAGATCAAATTTAGAAATCTGAGATGGAAATGAAATGGACCATGAAATGGAGTGAATGAAATATGGATGAATGGAGTGAATGAAATATGAATGAATGGAGACATGATGGAGTGAGACTTATGATTTTGTGATAGCTGCTTGCAGAAAAAAGAACAAATTTGAAAAGCTAAAGTGTCAGAAGATTTCTGATTTTCACTTTATCTTTTCTATATAAACATGCTAATCAGTGATTAGTTTTCATGCTTGTACCTTTTTTCTTCTTTTTTATTTTTTTATTTTTTTTCTTTTTTTTTTCTTTTTTTTATGCATTTGAATTCAGAAAATTCAACTAGGTTGATGAAAAAGAAAAATTCTTCTTCATTAACTTCACATCACTGTTTTCCTGGAATCTCTTGACAAATTCTTCTCTTGAAAGTGGCTTATGATACAGCTTCAATCTATGACCATTTACAAGAAAAGTGACCTTCTCTTCATCTATTGTCCTGATTTTTATTGCTCCATTGTCAAAAATTCTCATAATTTCATATGGCCCAAGCCAATGTGTTTGGAATTTACCTTGAAAATATTTGAATTTTGAATCAAACAAGAGAGCCCAATCGCCTTCTTTGAACTTCTTTTCCTTGATGTACTTATCATGCCATCTAGTCCTTTGCTGTTGGAATATACTTGTTTTCTGGACTGCATTGTTAGGTAAACTTGACTCAGGATAGAGTCAAAGTTGACTAGGGTAAATAGTAGTGGTTTTGGGGCACATGGTTTTGTGCACCCATGGTTTTAGCCCATGGTATCGCATGTAATGGAGCCTATAAAAGGCCGAAGATTCTGACAAGGTAGGCTCCGGAGGTGGAGCTGTGAAGGCCTGATTTGGCCTAGATTGGGCCAGGGTTTTGGCCAATGGTTAATGAAATCATCAAGCTGGGTTTTTCCCCGTATAAACATCCGTGTTTATGTTAATGTTTTGTTGTCGTGGGTTCTTTATGTTTATTTTCCAAGAATATTTTATTGCCGCAAGAATTTCCTAAAAACTCGGTTCATTAATTCAAGCTTCCTAATCTATGTTTTCGTGCTCTCCTCATAGATCAAGTCCTACCGAACCGCCATTTTAAAAGTTTGAATTCAAACTCCTATGGGAAACAAAACTTATTTTCTCCATAAATGTCTATAGGAAGTAAGGACTGAAGTTTCTCTATGTAAAGGTTCTATAGGCCCACAAGGCTTCAGGAAGCCTGTCTGCCCAATCTCTTCTATGTAAATGAACAGTCTTTGTTAGGATCCCTTCAATGAATTTATTGGTAGATTCCACTTGACCATTTTCTTGTGGATGATAGGGAGTAGATTTTTTGTGTCTAATTTTGTACCTCTCCATCATTTGTTCCACTAGCCTTGATGTGAATTGAGCTCCTTGATCTGTAACAATTTCCCTTGGGACACCAAAACGAGTAAAAATATCCTCAAAAAGAAAATTAACTACAGATGCTTCAGTAGCAGAAAGTAATGGATTAGCTTCTACCCATTTGGTAATATAATCAGTGTAAACTAATATATATTTCTTTTGTCTTGATGGAGGACTAATAGGTCCTACAAAATCTAAAGCCCATTTTTCAAAAGGTTCAATATGTACCTGAGGCTGCAATGGCACTTGAAGGAGAAGGTTTCCCTACCCTTTGGCAACTGTCACACCTTTTGACATACTCTTTAGCATATTTAAAAATGGATGGCCAATAGTATCCTAAATGAAGGACCTTATAAGCTGTCCTTTTATCAGCAAAGTGTCCGCCACAAGGTTCATCATGACATGCCTTGAGGATCTCAAGCATCTCATCTTCCTGAACACATCTCCTAATGATAAAATCTGGACCTGTTTTGTATAACTCATTAGCAACCCATGAATATTTTTCACTGTCATAAATGATCTTTCTTTTGTCTCTTGCATTCATTATTGAAGGAAATTTCCCTAAAACTAAATAATTAGCAATTTTAGCAAACCAAGGAGTTTGAGTAGAAATTGCAAAAAGATATTCATCAAGGAAGTGATCTTCAACTGGAGTGTTATCTTTGATGTTTTGGAGTCTAGATAGGAAATTAGCTACTGTATTTTGTTTTCCCGGCCTATCTAGAATGGTAATGTTGAATTCTTGTAAAAGCAATAACCATCTTATGACTCTGCCATTAGTAATTGATTTGTTCATTAAATATCTAATTGCAGAGTGATCTTTGTGAACAAAAGTTTCATAGCCTATTATATAGTGTCTGAATTTGTTTATGGCATGAACAACAGCTAAAAAATCTTTTTCAGTTACAGTATAATTTAACTCCGAAGGAGTCAAATTTTTACTTGTATAGTAGATGGCATAAGGAATCAGGTCTTTTTGTCCCAATACTGCCCCTAAATCTATATCTGAGGCATCCGTTGAAATATGAAAAGGTAACTTTCAGTTAGGTCCCCTTAAAATAGGTGCTTCAGAGATTTTTGTTTTTAGGGTCTCAAAGGCTAACTGGCAATCAGGATTCCACTTGAATTCACAGTCCTTGGTAAGTAATTTGAAAAGTGGAGATGCTATCTTGGTGAAGTTTTCTATAAACCTTCGATAGTATCTTGTAAATCCGAGAAAACTCCTAACATCTTTTTGACAACTTGGAATAGATAAGTTAGAGATGACTTCAAATTTTGACTCATCAACTCTAATCCCATCCCCTGAAATGTGATGTCCCAAAACAATTCCTTCAGTAAACATCATAAAACACTTCTCATGAATTAGTGAAATATTTTCTTCTTTACATCTCTTTAAAACTTTTTCCAAGTTTACTAAAGCTTCTTCAAATGTGTTTCCATAAACTGTGAAATCATCCATATATACCTCTACACAATCATGTATTAGATCTGAAAAAATTCCTAGTACCGCCCTTTGAAATGTTGCAGGTGCATTGCATAATCCAAATGGAAATACTCGGTAAGCATAGGTACCCCAAGGACAGGTAAATGTGGTTTTGTCTTGATCTTCAAGTGCTACTTGGATTTGGTTGTAACCACTAAACCCATCTAAGAATGAGAAGTACTTTTTGCTAGCTAATGTATCTAACACTTGATCTATGAAAGGTAAGGGAAAATGGTCTTTAAGAGTAGCTTTGTTTAATTCTCGGTAGTCAATACATACCCTCCATTTACCATTTTTCTTTGGCACAATTACCAAAGGAGAAACCCACTAACTATCTGTAATAGGATAGATAAAGTTGACATTCAACAATTTCTACAATTCTTCTTTAACAATCTCCTAAGATTTGGATTCATCCGTCTTTGAGGTTGTCTGATTGGTTTACAATTTTCCTCTATGTAGATGTGATGAGTGCAAGTCTTGGGGCTTATCCCTTTCATATCAGTGTACTCCTATGCATATGCAGAAGAATGTCTCTGTAATATCTTGACTAGCTCTTCTTGTTGAGATTTCTCTAGGTTCTTGTTTATGTTTAAAGTTTTGCCTGGAAATATCTCAATTGTAGAGCTGCCAAATTTATCCATGGAATAGAGAGACATCTGTCTTGATGATAAAAACTCAATGTTGGATTCTTCTTGAAATTTTTCATGTTTGTATTCCAAAGAGGATTCAAAGTTTTCTAAGGTATTCAAAATCTGGCTATCTTCACTAATTTCTGAAATTGTGAAGAGAGGTTGTAAGTCTTCTTCATCCTCTATCCATTAAGTATCATCTAATTCTGTAATTGTTCTTGCTGGAGGATACAAGGTAAATTTCTTGGTTGAAATACCATCAGAGATGTACATATCACCGGATCTACAACTAATGAAAGCATTAGTTGTAGCTAACCAAGGTCTTCCTAATATAATAGGATGCCCTCCTAGATTATTCTTAGGAGTTAGGATCATAAAATCCACAGGATATTCCCAAGAATATAGGGACACTGGAATGTCTTCTATTACCCCATCAGGTTTGATCACAGATCTGTCTGCTAATTGTAATAATGTGGGTGTAAAAAGAAGATTAGAAAGTTTCAGTTTATCCATGATTTGTCTACTCATGATATTGATTGCTGCTCCTAAATCAATAAGTGTGTTTTGGATCTCAGTTCCATTGATGTGTATTTTGACAACTGGATTTCCTGGGTCTAGATACTTTGGAATAGCAATCTTACCCACCATGATATCATCTGTTTTTCCTGCCAGTTGAATTTTCTTTGTCTCTCTTATTCTTTTTCCTGTTTTCTTCATGCTCAACTCCTTTGTTGTCTTTGCTAATATTGGAATTTCCTTGATAGCTTGCAATAATGGGATCTTAATACAAACATTTCTCAGCTCATCTAGGAAATCATAATTAGGCACCATAATTTGTTTTTCTGCACCTCTATCAATTTGTAATATTTCTGGAAAGGGAGGTGTAGAAGTGGATGTTGATGGCTGTTCTAATATAGGAGTTGAAATTATTGGTTCTTTTTGTTTTGATTTTTCAATGTTTAGGTCTTGGAAAGGTGTGTTCTCTTCAAGACTTTTATTCACCAGTAGAGAATCTTCCTCAGAGTTGTTTTTCTCTTGTATGATTACAGAAGGTTTTTTATTTTCAATTATTCTTCCAGACCTAAGTTGAACATCACTAAGGTCTAAAGGAGTAATCAAATAAGTTGGAAAATGTTTGCCTTATTTCATGTATGTATTCTAAGGATTTTTATCGTCGGGGTTTGGTATGGGTTGGGCAGGCAACTAATTTGTTTTCTGAGGAAATGGTAATGGAAGTGGTGGATTTTGAGGATTTTGTTGAGGATTTTGTTGAAAATTCTGTTGAGGAGGGAAATGTGGATATGGTGGATATTGATAGTATTGAGAGTATCTTCCATAGGGATTTTGTGCTCCTTGTGCCCAAGTTTGAGATTGATTTTGAAATTGGGGCCAAGGTTGCTGCCAAGAATTCCAATTTGGTAGGGGTTGATTATATAGTTGATCATGGAATCCTTGTGTTTGAGGTCCTTGACAAGGTCTCCTAGAGACAAAATTGAGAGATTCTGTGGAATTTGTAGGAGTTTCTCCCTAAAAGACAGCTTTAAGACCAGGAAGTGAAGGAAAAATCTTGGTCTCATGTTTTTCTGAAAAAATTACACAGGTCTCTACTACTTTTTCATCCAAAGGGCACTCTCTCAAGGCATGCTTCTTTCTAAATTTGGGACAAAAGATTTCTAAGGCATCAGATTCAGTTTTCTGCTTATTTTGTAACTTAAGGGTGTCTATTTGTTCACTAAGACTCCCCAAGATATTAGATTTGAATTCATCAAGCATATGTCCTATTTCTGCCCTACTTATTGTCCCAGAAGTAGATTCACTTGCCCTTGCAAGAGCAGGGTCTCTTGGTCCTTTTATAGTTTTATATTTCCCTCTTGAAAGGTTGATACATAATTTAGCTATTTCAGGTAATGTGAGCTGAGATATATAACCTTTTCCCATCATGTTAAGGATATCTAACCATTCATCCCTAATTGTCTTCAATAAGAGAGCTTTCAAAGTGTCTTGATCTAAGTTTTCCATTTTTTCCCTCTTGATGTTATAGTTAAACCTCTCCAACAAATCTTCCAAATTATCATCCTCTTTTTGTAACATTTTAAACACTACCTCCTTATGGTTGACTGGCATACAGTAATCCAAATACCTCTCTATAAATGCATGTTTCATGTCTTCCCATGTCCTATTAGAACTGTTGATCAAACTCATAAACCATTTTAATGCTGCTCCTTTCAATGTTGAAGGGAATAGTTTAAGTTTTTGAGTATCTTGTAAGTAGTCATAGGTTCTACATAGGACTTCAAATTCAAATAGGAAGGTTTCAGGGTCTTCAGTTTTGAGTCAATAAAATTTTGGAAGGACAGAGGGTGAAATGTTTTTCATAGTTGCATTGGTTTCTTCATCTACTATAGGAAACCCAATAGAGCTTCCCATTTCTCTTCTACCTCTTCCTCTGCCTCCTTCTTCACCTCTACCTCCTTCTCCTTCTGCACCTCTACCTCCTTCTCCTCTACCTCTACCTCTATCCCCTCCAAATAGTGTGTGTTCTCCATTAAAAACTCCTCCTCTCCCTTCTTCTTCCATAGTTGATTCTTCTGTGGAAGTTGAAAAGTTTATGTCCCCAGCAGGGGTCTCAAAATCTTCTTCTAAGATAGGTTCAGTGGATAAAGTGGAAGGTCTTTCTAATGGAATATCTGATCTTAAGTTCTCTGGAAGTCTAGGATCAGTAAAGGATGGAATGTGGGTTTGAGTTGGAGGTGTTCTGGCTCTTGGTCTTGGTGAAACAAGTGGTGTTCTAGGAATCAAGCTTATGCTTCTTATGAATCTACCCCTTGAATCTCTTTCTCTACGCATGTCATTGTTTTTGTGAGGTAAGAAACAAAGCTACCTAGTTAAACTTCCCCGGCAACGGCACCAAAATGTCTGTTCAACTTAGTGTTCTTAAATTGATGTCATAAATTGTCAACTAGGGCTAGTAAACTGTTGAAGTGAAGTGCACTATATGTACCTAGGTATCTGTTTCTCACTACGTTGTGTTTAGTGTTTTTCCAATGTTTTTGGTTTTTTGTTTTTATTCTTAAGAGGAAAAGAACTAAGTGTTGGTAAAGAGAAGTTTTTGGTCACACTAAAACAGAACAAAACCTATTCTAAACTATGTATGGCACTTAAGAACAGAAAATGCAAAACTTTAACAAGAAAAATAACTCATAACATGAATTCAATAACTCATAACATTAACTCATTCCAATTCACTCATTAGAAATATGTTGGAATAACTTGAGAAAAGGACAAGTTTAATGCAATGAGGTTCTTCTAAGTAAACAACATTCTACAATATCACAGAGAAAATCCCATCCATGGTTAGAAATTTGTTGGAACACAATTGGAAAAGATAGTCTGCAACATAGTGAGTGACTCTATTCTAAATTATCCTATGACACTGAAATTAAGCCATTCTACAACTCAAAATATCACTGTTAAACCTCATTCAAGAATTAGAAATATTTTGGAATAGCTTTGGAAAAGAGGCAGCTTGTGAAATTATGAGAAGTCGCAGAACAGTCAAGACTTCAAAATGACATTACCAATTCTTGTTCCTATGATGATGATGTATTAGTGGAAATTAATAACAGGAGTGATTTGTAAATAATGAAGGCCATCAAGTCTAACTTAACAACTAGAATACAACTGACTAATAGAACTAAAAATACAATGGACAAAACTGAACTAGAATGCAATCATTCAAACTTGAAATACAGTGGACAAAATTGAACTAGAGTGCCATTAACCTTCGGAGTTTTACAACTAAGCTAAAATGGAACTAATCACTGAAATAATACAGCTCTGTCTCATTCGGTGTTAGTGGTATTTTGGAACAATTCATAGAACAAGACTGGTTGTAACATGTGATATAAATGAGCATAAAAACATAAAGTTCAAAAAACGCAACTAATCTCTAAAACACCACAGCTAAGTCTCATTCAGAGTTAGTGATATTTTGGAATAGTTCGTAAGAAAAAGACTAGCTGTAACAATTGATGTGATTGAGCATAAAAACATAAAGTTCAAAAAACGCAACTAAGCTCTAAAACGCCACAGCTAAGTCTCATTCAGTGTTAGTGATATTTTGGAATAGTTCGTAAGAACAAGGCTAGCTGTAACAATTGATGTAATTGAGCACAAAAACGTAAAGTTCAGAAAAATGCAACTAATTCCTAAAATACTATAGTTATATCTCATTCACTGTTAGTGATATTTTGGAACAATTCGTAAGAATAAGACTGACTGTAGCATCCAATGCAAGTGAGTATAAAACACAAAGTTCAGAAAATTGCTTAAGCTAGAAATGCAACAAGGCTAAAGTTACTTATCTAAACAATGTGCACAGAGCTTCTCGGGCAGAGGGGCCCTCTACCACCGGATTAGCATACAAATCTCCTTAAGATTGCCTCAGATCTTGCAATAAAGCGGTACTTCTTTCATTAAAGGAAAAGTATTTCAAAAACAGAGTATTACGGTCTTTTGAGATCTAGCAAGAAAACATCAATCTAGCTAGTTGTCTCTCGGTCTTCCAAGTCATTCTTATAAAAGAAATACATAACTACCCTTGAGAAGAAACAAGTGTCTTTTTCAATCAAAATCAAATTAGAACTCTTATGGAAGCCTCGTACTTTGTTGGAGACATATGTAGAGTTCCTGTCCTGGTAGGAATCTGCTTCTTGGCTTTTATCTCTTCCACGTGCATAACCACCTGTAGCTTCTTGCTCAGACTTCGTAGAGAGCAATAAATGATGTGGGAGTGTTGTGGAATTCAAACATATGCGTTTTTCCTTGAAGTGACACGTGTAACCGATGAGAACATGAAGATAGCTGCGGAATAGGCGACTGGCTACAGAATGGTTGCATTCTATAGCTGAGTCTAGTCAAAAATTACTACAACAACAAATCCATGAAAATATAGCAAGTTAGTCATTGTATACATTCCTAAAGTGACTTTAATCAATCCTATTGACCATTCAAGTCTGTAATTGATAAGGGACAAAGGAAATGAAGTGAAATTTGGTGAAGGGAAAGGACATCTTTGGGGCTCAACATGAGGATTCTGGTAAGTTTTTTCACTCATGTTTCCACCTTTGTTTGGAAAATCTAAATGACTTAGGGAAGAATTGGGGCCTCTGTTGTCTGTTTCAATGCCTCGTCTTTTTTAGGCAGGGGAACATCTTAAAAATACCTTGTTTGCAAATCTATAAAACCATAGGGGAAATTCATAATAGTTTTTTTGCATATCTTGTCTATTCGTTTCGGTCACAGTCCCAGCATCTCTATACTAGTGGTCATCACAGAGAAGGTAAATTTTATGATCTTTATTCAGAAGGAATAAAAGGCCATTCTCATATTTGGAAATTTTCCTATATCTTTTGTCAAAGTCTCTATATCCGACAACCTAGCTATTATCTCAATCAACGGAATTACAACAATCATTCTACGAATTATGTGCCAGAGAAATATTTATCCCTGAAAATGCAAAGTTTAACTATAACACATATTTTAAGCAGAACCTTAATAACAAAGCCATGGTGAAGAGGAAAATGAAGTAGAGTAAGGTCAGTGCTCAGGATAAAGGGAAGCAGAAGATGGTAAAACCCATGGCTGAGACTAGTAAAAGAGGTAGGAAGACAAAGAAAGAAGTATTTTAGAATATCTCACAAGCGTATTCTCTTGGGAACCTTCCCCAAATCAAGAATAAAATCCAGGGATGGGAAAAATAAAGTCACGGTAATGAGGAGGATAATGAGGTAGAGGAGGAAATAATGGACTTCATTACTGATCCAGGAAATACAAGAGGGTGTCTCTCATTGTTTAATCAAATTGTTCATACTTATTGGATAATGAAATGTGTCCTAGCTAAAGCAATGCAAAGTCTTCATCCAGGGCAAGGGAACGAAACACCATCAGTTATTACGCTTTTTCAGGATATTACCATTCAGCTTCAGCAAATAAAGGTGTCACAATATCAAATTACAACTCGAATAGACCAAATTGAGAAGCAGATTCAACAGATGCAGCAAGTGGACATGCCTGGTTCCACTACTAAGGATCCTACACCAATAGACTCTTCAGATGGGTAGTAAACCAACCTCTGTTTTATGAATTTTTTGGATAGTGTTTATGCTTTTAATTGTCATTTAGTTAATGCTTTAAACAGTAAACTGGCCATTGTGGCAAGTAGAAGAAGGAAACAATTTCAATTTTGGATGGCTTTCAATGCGTTAAGGTGGCCAACAGTCCTGGTTTCCTACGGGCAGGTTGAGGCCACCAACTTTTTATATGATGCAATCTGCTTTTATGATAATAGAAAATAGTAAGGACCTACCAAATTCACAAAAGAAAAAATAAAAAATGTCCATGAGGCTAAAAATCCTATGGGACAGATTGCTTTTCCATCTGGCTTTTGTATTCGGCCCTTTTCGTGTGAATTTTTACAATAACCGCTCCCAGCGTCTCGAAAAACTCTTCGTTGATTAGATTATCCCAAGAACTAGCTACTAGCTGCCAGAACACCTGCATAATTTTCCCTGTTGTCTTTGAAAGCCTCACATTCTAAAATGAAATTTTTTTCTATTTCCACTTTTCCGAAAGAGAAAAAAATATATACTCTTTCCTCCCACATTTCTTTTGGCCTTTTCTAGTGCCCCATTTCACAACAAAGTTGATGAAAATTAGTCCTTAATTAAGCAATAAGAATTTTATATCTCTAAGAAATATTGGCCCCTATGTACGCCTTTTACTGATGGTTATGAGTGGGGTTAAACTCTTCAATGTAGTACTTCTTCTTTCTCCCTAGCTCTTTCTCCCAAGAACATTTGTGTAACTTATCCATAACAAAAAAATTTATCTCTTTATTGTTTGTAGGACACAAGCTCAAGCAAATGCCCCATTTACTAAACCATTTGTTATTTTTCCGCATCCAAGTCTTCTTTCTTTTGCAAAATTTGTCACTAAACACAACCTTAGGCCATCTACCCTCTTCCATTTGCTCAATTTTTTTTAAATACCTTATGACTCGCACCATAGCAATTGCTTCGATAGGAGCAGCCTGTTTCACTTAACAGGGTATCATAAGGAACTGCACTTTTAATTTTGAATTTGTTTGTAATCAAATGCTTCTAAATTTTCTCAATTTGTTTCCACTACATCTTGGTTGTGCTACTGGCCCACAGTTCACAACCATAGAGAATCACTGGAATCACTAGAAGCCCAAAAATAGTTAGAGTTATTTTCCAGTCCCACAGCTCTGCATCTCTACACCTTTTTTGAAGAGAATAAAATGCTTTCCAACCCCCTTAAGTTCTTTTATTTCTACAACCATCCCAACTTAAATTTATGTTGAAGTCAATTCCGAGGTATTTGTAATCTGCAACTTCTTCCAGAATGATGCCTTCAAAGTAGAACTTATGCTGGTTATGCTTTCTTTTGTTAGAGAAAACCACTACTTTCATTTTACTAACATTGACTTGCATCTCCACCCTTCTACAAAAATTCTCAAGGGAACATAAGTGCTCTTACAAACCAAGAGCCGATTTAGCAATCAATATAAGGTCATCTGCATACAAAAGAAGCCTTATAACGAACTTTCTCAAATGAATACCGTCACCCCCTTGCGAATTTAGCCACTCTTCAAGCTTGTCAATATATAACCCAAAAAGGGTAGGAGACAATGAGCAACCTTGCTTGACCCCGATATCGCTTCTAAGGCTTTCAAAAATGCCTGTTGAAGTTCTAATTTTGAATTTCACCTCTTCATACAGCCTATGCACAGCCGCTCTCAAATGCATTAACTACATCATCCCATTCAAAGTGCTCTGTCATGCCCATTCTCCATTCTATGTTCGCATTCAAATTGTTGCAGGTGATTTATTCGTGCATTCCTGCATTTTCTCTTCTTCATTATCCCCTGTAATACTGGTAAGCGCTACGTCGATTCCAGAGGCCCCTCCCATCGCATTCGCCCCACAACCTGAAGCCTCTCCAATTCTGGAGGTATGTCGTTATTGATTGGTCCACACTTGTAACCGTTTCCTTATTTAAATATTTGTTTTCCCATTCAGAGTATAACTCGATATTTCTTTATGTTGTGTTAAGAGACTGTTTCTTCTCATTCAGTGTGCGAATATGAGTATCCTAGTCAACTGAGAGAGTATCACAGTGATCTTAATGTACATGTCTATTGATTTTTAATGGAATATATGTTTCATTTTCAAAAAATAAAATGCTCATAGGCTTTATCACAGAAGGGGGCTCTGGACAAAAACAAAAGAACTCATGATCTCACATAGGTCTAGTCCATGACCTATAAATTCAATCCTTTACAGAAACAAGCTATCATGTTTCTATGAAGATAAACACATGGGTAGCTAAGCCAAACTCAATTGACAATTGGTTCCCTTATAATAATACCATGTGGAAATCGATTGGATCAAGCATTAAATTGATTCAACTTGAAACCAAAAAGGAGGAATTCAATGTACAGTATAAAGGTTACTCGCTTCTGAACATATGAGTCTCCAGACTTCCTTTCTGCATGAACTTGTAGACCGACAGGCGGTGATCATCCTTTGCATAGTATCCTATGAGCCTAACCAGATTAGGATGGTGGAGCTGGTCCAGATAATTCACCTCGAACTACAAATAATCCACATGGAACAAAAAATCATACCCAAAACAATAAAATAAAATATATAACCAATATATCATTGAAGTCGGCCATGGTTAATCCTATTTGGGATATTTTTCATTCAATAGTTAGTAACCAGAATATTGCAAAATTCATGTTTATCAGGGATAGTGGTTTCATCCAACATCCCTTCATTAGATAATTAAGTGGTTTGTGATATATAAACACCATCACATGTGTTGAGAACTCTCGCCTAATGTGATAAGTAGGTTGCAATTCATGTTTTCAATTCTTCTGGAGGTTCTTGAATCTTGAATAGAATTTTCTTGGGAAAAAAAGCGAGAGACATCCAATAGATAGGTATTGTATCTAATACATTTTTTATTATAACAAGGAAACCTTATAATAGAAAATTGAAATTTATTGATGGCACCAGAAGGATAAATACACCACCCTAGAATAAAAATTGGAGGTGGGGAAAGGAAGAACGTTTTGCCAAACAAAAAAATTGAAATAGATAGTGAATTTCCCCTAATTAATGTCCATGCCTGTAACAGAATGGAACAATATGATAATTTTATTGTATACCTTTGCTTCTCTGACTGATCCATTGCAAAATATCAAATGTTGTTGAAAAATAGAATATGGGTTATATCAATTACAATTTACATTACAAAACCTTGTACCATATAATTTTTTTTAATTTTTTCTTTCTCTATATATATTTTCTCGACACTTCAGCTGCTAGCAAGAAAAACAAGGGAGAAAAGAGGCATCCCTGATGAATCCCTCTGGTGAGTTTAAATAAATTTGACACAACTTTTTTGGTCAGAAATCAGGATAGCATAACTGATTGATTAAAGTCTTCTTCTACCCAGTGATTAAAAAAATATGAAAACCCTACTTGAGTAACCAATTATATAACCAACTAGTTTTTTTGCATGCTTTAAAGAGATTTATATTGTGAATTTTGGCATGTTCCATCCAAGGGCGAGAGAAGTTGTATACATTGACCTTTTTGGAAGTTGTATCTCTTCTTGAGTAAATTTTATTATATGTTTGTTGTAACTGTTAATAGAGGGCTTACATTATTCTGCATTACCTGGTCTAAGGACCAATCTTAGCATAAATCTAGTTTAGAATTTGTTAATAGCAGGCATGTATAGTAATTTTTCTTGTTAATTCTTGAATAGAAGTTCTTCCTACAATTATGGAGAAAATTTTCTTCAATCTGTATGTTTTCCAAAGTTTTCTAGTGCCATACATTATTCTGTATTACCTGGGCAAACCAACAATTCTCTAGAATTCATTTTAGTAGAAAACTTGTCCAGAATTTGTTTGGTTTGTACTGGCAAGCTTGCATAGTAATGCGTTGTGTTGATCCTTTATTGGAAGATTTATATAGTTATGTAGTAGAATCTGTTGAACCTGTATGCTTTCCTGAGTGATTTTCTTATGTTATTTCCTTAGCCTTAATGCCACTTCTGAATGACTAGTAATTTTATTGTATGTTTTTCTCTTTTTTTCTCCATGTAATCTTATAAATTATGCAGATTTTATTATTTTGTTCCATTGTTTCAACTTTCATTTTGGATTTATGCTTATGAGTATTTGTAGAACTATCCTTTGTGAATGGTTGAAGGAGTTATGCTTTTGTAATGATCCCGTGAGTTTTTAAGCAATATGCATTTCTTGGTTTTTACTAGGGCATATGCTTAAATGCATTGTATCCTCATTTATTATTGGCACTATAGGTTGTTTAATGTTAAAATTTAAATACCTAATTTCTAATATGATTTTAATGTTCTCTTATTTTCCATCTCTTGTAAGCATAAAGAATGGTGTAAAAGTGGACCATGTGCATTGAATTCTTTTGTTATCCTAATCTAGGATGAGCGATTGTTCAATTTTTCCTTCATAATACTGCAATAAAACATGTGCTGCATAGAAAGAAAGAAGAGCATAGAATAACTACAAATAAGGAGGCATACTATATTTCCCTTGTTGAAGGGCTGAAAGAGGAAAAAAATATTGGTGTCAATGATATTACCATATACAGAAATTCAGAGTTAATCTGGAACCAGATGAAAGGCACATATCAAGTTCAAAAGGAAAATCTCAAATACAAAGAAGCCAAAATCTAGAGTTATCAATTCAATATTTTAGCATAGATTACCATGCGGATATAAAAATAAGGTCCATTCATCTACTGTGTGGAGTTGAGCCAGGTGGATATTGGTGGCCACCCGCTTATTCCACTTGGGGCCCCACCATTGTTTCTTTCAGTTTTTCAGTTTCCTTAATAATAGCACAGTTTACTATTTTTAGCAGTTTTTCGGGTCCTGAACTTCCGAAGCCGTTTTAAGGCCCTAAACGAAATTTTTTGGGCATTCCGTTTCTGGAACAACTTTTGTAGTCAATAGTTGTAGTCCTCGGATAGATATTTATAACGATGTATCATGTGCGTCAAACAGAGATAGTATGCCAAAGTTACGACCCTGGGAAATTGATGTACCAATTTACCCTGACGGGGCCCATATTCTGATGTTTCATCTCCTAGGGTTAGGTTTTTAGATGTTTATGGTTTTCCATTGTTTCTCAATAATATATAGGCCTTTGAACCTCATTGTAATACAGAGTTTAGAGGCCTGTAGCCACCATATTTCTTCTCAGAGATAAGCTACCAGCACCCTAGCTAGTTTATTTCCATTCTGTCTGTAAACATATTTTAGTTCTTTGATATTAATGAAATGAAGTGTTATTTCTGCTACATTTGTATATTTATGGTTAATTATGTGTATTATGTTGCATTCCTGCATAAATCCGGATCAATATTTGTCAATGATGACATAGGATCATCATATGTTACACCAGAAAACGATTGATCAACAACAAGATAGGTCTTCATTATGGGAATGTGTGTTTTTTGTTATTTTTATGAGGGCTCTCATGGCATGGTTATTTCACTAAAGAAGAACTCATTACTATACTATTTTACCCCAACCTATAATGATTGCATTCTCTTGTATGGGTGACAAGTATATGAACAAATGTGATATATTCCATGTATATGGAGAAATGTAATATTTGCATGGTTTGTGAATAAATAATTGAATGTTGTTGAGGTTATAAATATTTTATTTTGTGTTATTTTACCATGCTAGTGATTTGAATTATCTAATGCATTGAGGCAATTATGTCCAAATTTAATGTTTAAATTAGTCAAGGGGCCTAAAAATGTTAACAACATTAATATGAAAATGTTATATTTATGTGAGTTAAAACACAATACCTTGCAACCTCCATTGCCCTCTTTCATGTTTTTTATTGGAATTGAAAATTACGCTTAAATTATAAGCAAGAAAACAGACTTTCAGATCCATAAAAATGAACAGAATGTGGGGATTTCTTATACATTTAAACCTTCTATTTAAATTGTGCACTACTTTTTCATTTTTCAAACCATATTTTTATCTATCAAATATAGGATTATACTCACCTTCAAGTTGAAAATCCAAAATTGTATCCATAAAGTATAGGGGTAGTCTTACATTCAAGTTTTCAATCTAGAAATGTTATCTATGAAGTACAAGTTAAGACTCACAATCCAGGTGTAGTCTCAATTTGGACATTTCAGTGTGTTATGTTTCCTTGGAATTTGAAAATTGTAGGAAAGACGTCTTAAAATATTTTTATCTCTTGTTTGCGTGGGTTTTCTTCAAAATTTGATTTATCTTTTTTTTCCAGAAAACAATGAAACAGGTGAAATGTAAGAAAGTGACCCTGGAATTATATAACTCATGTTTGTCTCAATCACAAACAGGATTAATTTTCAATGTAAGTACTTTTACGATGAATCTATCCAAATTTTATGTATTATTCAAAACATCCATATTAGTCTTTATATATTTTCTTGCAAATTTCAATTAATTACACATTTCAGTTCAAATTAACTAATAAATATGTTTCCTCGATCCTCATCTCATTACATAAGGAATAGAATCGCTCATTATGAGCCCCACAAAATTTCAAATTGAAAACTGGATAACTACGTGGCCTAACTAGCATGGTACATCTTCATCCAAGGATTAGATTTTACATGTAAAAAAGATAGACTATAATAACAAAACGAATAATTTTTAAAATAGAATCATCATTAAACTTACTTTACTACGAAAACATTTTAGAAAATGATAAATTCAAACACAAGAAATGTATTGTTTGCAATTTCAAAAGTCTGATATGGTTGTCTACTAATCATAAGATCAGTAGTAGCGAACCAAGTATTAAAATCTAGAAGAATCACAACAATACCTTATTTACATCATGTATCAATGGTTAGCAATAGACGAATACCTAAGAAATATTTGTTACAAGCATTACTTACCATCAATATGAACACCAAAAAACTGACATGTAAAATATTCTCAAAAAGAGACAAAATATTGTAGGAAAAGTAGAGCAATGTGAAATAAAAATTGCCCAATAAATAAAGAAAAAATTAACCACCACGGGAATTGATACAAACATAGCACACAATGGATAAAAGAAAATGCACTAACATTTTTCAAAAGGTCCTTGTTAGAGGAAAAATACTATAAAGGGGGTGCATAAGTTACCATCCCCTTCCAAAAACCAATTAGTGTAAATAGTTTGCAAATACGCAGTCTTGGAAAATAAATAAATCAGTTGATAATATAAAACCCACCATATGTAGCATTCAAGATCATAGTATATATTGTTATTCACTCAGTTTATTATTGAAACTCCCTTTGTTGACTTGACGTATGGGACTCTTTTGTTGGACATAACTGTAGATTTCTATGCCTAAGGGTAAAACTTGACTTTTATGGGTGAATTTTTGTAGGTGAATGTTGGCAGACTCTGGACCATCTCTTGAGAACAGGAATACCTTTGTAAAAGTATTTATGTCACAGAGATTGTTTTGTTCCATATCAACGATATTCCTTTTCTTTCCTTGGTTGACTTCAAAAAAGGTAATCAACTGTAATACATATAAATTCTTAACATGATGATTGTGTTGAAAAACTCTTAAGTATATCCTCTCTTTTTTGTTTCTTGAACACATTCATTCCCTTATGAGTTAAATTGGTTTGATATTTACATTTCACATTTTGGGGTTCCATTTTAGCAACTTAGACATTCAAAATTCTAACATGAAAATTTCCATGTCCAGTAGCCTTTGCTTAAACAAAAGTACAAATTCAAAGGTCATTGGCATGTCCCTTAATGGATTGGACCTGATATAGACAATTGTTGAGAGGTTGGAAAAGAAAACACCCTCTCATATACCTAGAAACTCCTTTAATAGGCATAAATATGAGGACATTTGAACATGATCCTACATATCATTCATGTACATGGAATGTCTAGAACTCGAGCATGTTATCTTCAAACAACATGTAGTTAAGAAAGATAGATACAATTTCCTATAGGGATTGGTTGGAAGAAACTGGGATTTCTAGCAATAATTGCTTGCAAATAAAATTGTTAACATACACATACTGAATATCTTCATCATCATTAAAACAGAATACCAAATACAACCAAGCATCTATTCAACAAATTTTCAAGGGAAAACGAGTAGGGGATGACCGAGGGGGAGATTATAAGGCACTCCATTAAATGTTATGACCTTTTTTACCATGCTTTTAGGGTTTTGGGATGGTGAGGTGTTTTAATGGGAAAATGTGGCTTAAATAAAAATATAAGTTTTTAAACATATTCTAAAGTTTTTATGAGCGTATAAAAGGCAACAATTTTGAAAACAAGGGAAGCAGCATCCCTATTCATGTCCATACTCATATGTGTGCTTATGCTTACAAAAATGAGTAAGAGCAGTAAATCCTTCAAAACTCTGGCAGAGGAAAGACAAGTATTGGCTTCTTTGTTTTGATTGTAAAAATAAGGATGCAATAGAAGAATAGCATATTGATCTAAAAAAAACAAAGCACCACACAATGATTTGTATAACCTTTAGATGAAAAAACGCTTAAATCATTTGAATTTATCAGAGTGAGAAATCAAACATGAATTCTAGTTCATTACAACTATATTCCAATATTTAAGATATGAACATATGAGAATAAAAAAGGAGAACAAGCATGTAGAAGGAGGACAGACAAAAAAGTAGTAACACATGAGTCTTTGAAAATGTTCAAACTTCTGCAGAGAGCAAACTATATTGATCTTGAAAATCCTACAATACACACAATATTTTTCCCAGAGAGTTATGAACCCTTTGTCTTTACTTTTCATACATTATATATATATAAATGTACAAAACTTTAAGATCCATAATATCCGGGAAAGAAACCACAAAATATTGCAATATTTTTATGATATAATTTACTAAACAAAGTCTATCCCTATTGAAAAAAATGTGTATTCCATGTCGAGCTCTCGAATTGGGAATCAGAATACATGAATGTTTTTTTACAAGTTGGCTCCAAATCATTTGTTTGGATTTCCAAACTCTTCTCTTTGGCATGTTGTTTTTCTGTCGGGCAAATGACTTGCACAACATAATCAACTCTTGACACATGTCACAAGTTTTCAATATATGCATGTCAATATTATACTAGGAGCAATGTTCCCAAGATGAGAATTTGGAATCACATGAAATATAAACATATTACAGGCTTGATAGCTAGATTAGAGCATCAATGAATTTTTTGTTGGTTATGATTTTGGAAACCAACCATTATAACTTTCTGACACCCCTTGTGCTATACTCATACACCCCCTATGCTTTACTTCATTAGGAGAGGATAATAAATCTCCATCGTTGATTGCTAGTGAGATTAAGGAAAAATTTAGAGGGAAGATATAGCAACAAACCTAACAAATCACTAATTGGACAGTTGTCAACCAACGAAGCATGCTCCAATGGAGGATGATCCATAGGAGAATATTTTGCATTTGTAAGATAACAATGCAATTTTCATAAAATAAAATAATGGCATGTAAAGTAATACATACACCATAATATTGACTACATGAATTAGGAATCCCATCCAATGCATCTTGAATGGTGTGATAACTAGATCGATGGTGCATTTTTCTATGTACTTGAATTTAAGGCACACCGGTGGGATTTCACACCTCTACAAACATTCATACCCTACATTAACAACATCAATAACATCCAGTACACAAATTTAAGGTAAAATTAAGAGGGAAGATATAGAAAAACACCTTGAATATCACAAATTGGATAGTTGTCAACCAACGAAGCATGCTCCAATGGAGGATGATCCATAGGAGAAGCTCTTGCAAGTGTACGATAACAATGCAATTTTCATCAAAGAAAGTAATGGCATGTAAATTAATACAAGCATCATAATATTGAATACATTTTTGGGTGTGTGTTATATTATTTCCATGACTAGTCACACGTATGGAGGTGTCACACTGGGGGCGATAGCACCCCTTGTTTGTTGCGTCAAGCGCAACATGGGCATTAGAGGGGGGTGATAAAACCCCTTATTCTTTGTGTCAGGTGCAACCAAAGGATCATGGTGGTGGGGGGGGCGTAGCCCCCCCTATCAGGGGGTTTGCAAGGGGCGATAGCCCCCTTGCACAGGTCCGGGACAATGGCCCGGGAAAAACAAATTTTACCCTATATTAGGTGGGAGGACCTACCTATGGCTTTGTGCATGGTTTTTGCACATGGTTTTGGGCATGATGGTTTTATGTTCATGGTAGTTTTTAGATCTGGTCAAGGTAACTACGGTTATGTTTTGATCCAGGGTTAATAGAATGGGGTTTATGAATGCTTTGACATGTAGATATATATTGTAACATTGAAAGGAATATAATGAAAAATTAATTTGGTAGTCCTAGTTTTGGGATCTAGGGGAAAATATATGTGTATATTTGTTTTATGTTTTATGCTCTCTCCATTGTTTATTTTTTGTTTTAAGAATTCATTTGTAGGTAGTTTTTATATAGGGTTAAAACATACATACATGAATTAAGAATCCCATCCAATGCACCTTGAATGATGTGATAACTAGATCGGTGGAGCATCTATCTATGTGCTTGAATTAAAGGCACACTGGTGGGATGTCACACCTCTAAAAACATTTAGACACTACATTAATAACATAAATAACATCCAGTACACACATTTAAGAGAAAATTGAGAGGGAAGATATAACAAAAAACCTGGAAAATCACCAATTAGATAGTTTTCAACCAACGAAACATGCTCTAGTGGAGGATGATCCATACGAGAAGCTCTTGCATCTGTAAGATAACAATGCAATTTTCATCAAAGAAAGTAATGGCATGGAAAGTAATACAAACATAATAATATTGATTAAATGAATTAGGAATCCCATCCAATGCACCTTGAATGATGTGATAACTAGATCAATGGTGCATCCATATATGTGTTTGAATTAAAGGCACACCGGTGAGATGTCATACCTCTACAAACATCCAGACACTACATTAACAACATCAATAACATCTAGTACACACATTTAAGAGAAAAATAAGAGGAAATATATAGCAGCAAACCTGGAAAATCACCAATTGGGAAGTTGTCAACCAACAAAGCATACTCCAATGGAGTATGATCCATAGGAGAAATCACACTAGTGGGATGTTGCGCCACTGCAAAAATTTGCACACTGCTTCATTAAGAAATGGTTATTTCTCTATAAACTAATCTAAACATGTTGATCTCATCACTTTATGGAAATTACCAGGGACAATAGAGGATGCATTGTTGGAACGAGGACGACCTCACTTGTTGAAATTTTAAAACTGAAATGGTTCATAATTGGATGCAAGAACATTCAAATAAACTTCCAAGATGCCACTTTTCTTTCCTCTTTTTTTTCCTTTTTATGGCTAAATAAACTCCTATTTCTCTTCAAGATGAATCATAATCACCCAACCCAAGGGTGAATTCATAGCCCATAATATGAATATCATTGGCATCATCCATCATTTTTTAACCAAACCTATCAATTGTTTTGTCTTGCTCAAAGTAGATGGAGGGTTATACCTCAACAGGTCTATGTAACCAAACAACTCCTCTCTAGCCCACTGAAGTTCTTCAACATTTGGATCTACATTGTTATCATCCATGATAGTTGTGTCAAAATTAGTATTGAGGTTTGGATTATAACTATCTCAGGAGGGGATATGAATGTATTTGGTGTGGTATCATGATCCAATAAAGCATCTAAATTCATTGAAGGGGAATACAACCAACCTACCTTTATGGCATGCTTGCAAATATTTCCATGAATAGACCATAAGAAATCACAAGTGAAAAAATTTGTATGATTCCAAGTGATAAGATATTGCATATTAGGTGTACTTTGACTCCTCACCAAATAAGAATGAGATATGCTCTCATGAGGGTTGCAATCACTATCTATAATTCTTCTATATTTTTCCATTGACGATTCAAGTTGCTTCTCTTTCTTATGGTTGAGTCAAATATCCTTCTTTTTTCAAAATTTCCTTGAATCGGTAACAAGGTTCAACATTTGTGAGGAGAGTATAAAATAGCCAATCCATCCTATGAGAACATGTCTTTCTATGATCATATTGTGTTGAAATGGCACCCAAAGGGGGCTTCTAATTTAATTTCCCCTTAATTAAATTGGAAGAAAAACTTTAATTTCATCTCATGACAACTTGTATTAGTTAACTGAGTTAGAATGATTGAGTTAGCTTAGGAAAATCGAGTTGAGGGTCAAAGAGGAGGCATGTAGAGGATTTTCCTAATTCTAGGGGGTCCAGTTATAGTTATTTGTGAGTTGTGATTAGTTAAATCAAGAAATTGATTTAAAATTAGTTTAACTAGTTCTAACTGAGAGATGAGTTAGTGAGAGGTCCAGCGATTAAATATGATTTAATTCATAAGTAGTGAGCAATCAATTAACTAATAACTCGCTATAAATATTTGTTTTATTCCAGTTCTAAGGAAGGCCCAATTGGGACCGAGGCTAAAGGGATGATAACTATCAGTTGTATAATTAGAAAATTGTACAGATCAGTTATAGAGTCATGAGGAATCCTATGATGCATTTTGAAATCAATTCCAAGGAATTTCCTATTTAATAGGGAAAAAATTCCTCCAAGAATGCATGAGCAAGGTTGGTTGAGCAGAGGCTGAGAATTGGTTAAGTATTTCATTGATTTTTCCTAGATCAGAGTGAGATAGTTGGCAAAGTGTGGGAGTTTCTCGGTGAGAGAAAAGAATTGTATTATTTCATGGTCTTGAATTTATACAATATACAGGTAGCGTGGTTTTAGGCAGTGTGATCTCCCGAGATACATCTTGTGTTGTGTGATTGATTTTTTATTTATCTTACTTGTTATGTGATTGTGTGATCGTTTTTTGTTTCTGCAAATTGTAGAAGTATTTGGTATTTTTTTTACTACATTACAAGATCAGATTGAATCTCGTTGTTATATTTTCTACATGGTATCAGAGCACCAGGAATCACAATATAAGAGAAGAACAGATTTTTTTTTAACAGGTTCGAATTTGTTGATTTATTCTTCAGGACCCAACAGCATATCAATATGTCTTTCAATGGCTTGAGACTCAAATATTTCCTTGAGGTGAATTTGAATTACATAGCATGGAAGGACATGATGGAGGTAGTGCTCGAGGACAACAGACTGAATGCTTTCATAAACATTTATATTCCTCATCCTGCAACAACAGATGCTCAACAACTTGATGCATGGAAGAAGAATGTAGCAAAGGCGAGAAGGATCTTGTTAGAGGGAGTTAGAGATCATATTGTCTCGATTCTCCTAGGGAAGGTGACTCCATATGCTATGTGGAAGGCCTTGAAAGATATTTTTCATAATAGCAGCGACCACAGGAAGCTAGCGTAAAATACAAGCTCAAGAAGATCAAGATGGAGAAGGGCAACACGATCCAAAAATTATTGATGAAGTTCACTCAGTGTCGAGATGAGCTTGGAAGTGTTGGGATAAATGTTGCCTCGAATGATTTGGTGAGCCTGGATCTTCTAGGCCTTCCAAAGAGCTGGAATAGCTACCAGGACTCTGTGAATGGGAGGGGGAAGCTACCATACTAGGAGCGATTATGGTCTGACTTGGTATAAGAAGAAATTCGAAGGAGCACCAGAGGTGGATCCTCAATAAAGACTAGTGATGAGGAGAATTGTGCCTTTGCTGGAAAGGAAAATAAATGAAAAGGGAAGGCATCCCATTCCAAATCAAAGTCCGGCAAGGCAGGAAAGAAGTGAGACTTGTCAAAAGTAAAATGTTTCAATTGTCATGAGCATGGACACTATGCCACAAATTTTCCACAAAATAAGACCAACAAGAAGGCCTCGGGAGGAGAAGTAGGTGACGCATTTTATTCATAATTAGAGTTGGATTTCACTCTCATCACATGCATGGTGTCATCAGGGATGAGTTATGTGTGGTACTTGGATAGTGGAGCTTCATTCCATATGACCGGCAACAAAGAATTCTTCTGTAGCTTGGAGGAGAAGGATCACCAGATGCACATTGAGATGGGTGACGACGGGAGGTATAGCACTACTGGTGTAGGTAAAGTTACCTTTCAAAGGGAGTCAGGTAATCCACTCACATTAAAATATTTCATGTATATTCCTGGCTTAAAGAATAATTTTTTTTTTTTGCTATATTGGAAGATCGTGGCTATGATGTGATCTTCAGTGAAGGAAAGGTGTTCCTTCATCACAAAGCCACGGGACAGGTGAAAAATATTGGGGATCAAGTAAAGAACCTCTACAAACTAGATGTAGAATATTGTGTTGCATTGACCATGAAAGCAGAGAAGGTGGAGAGCTGAGACATAGTTGAGTTATAGCACAGGAGGTTGGGCCATCTACACCGCAATGCTTTGAAGATCATGCAGCTGATTTCTACAGAAATTCCAAAGGGTGCACTTGCATAGAGAGATACATGCAAAGGGTGTACATTGGGGAAGTATACCAAATACACCTTTCAAGATAAGGGAAGTTGAGCCAAGGATATCCTAGAGAGAGTTCACTCAGACGTGTGTGGATCGTTATCAACAGTTTCTACAACAAATCACAGGTATTATGTTATTTTTGTTGATGATTTTTCAAGAAAGTGTTGGATTTTCTTCATGTAGAAGAAATATCAGACGTTCTCTAAGTTTTGTGAGTTCAAGGCACTTGTCGAGAAATATATATGGAAGAAGGTGAAGGCTCTGAGGAGCGACAATGGTGGAGAATACATCTCTAATGAATTCAATAAATTTTGTGCCTCAGAAGGAATTCGAAGAGAATTGATATCACCTCATAACCCATGGTAGAATGGGGTTTCAAAAAGAAACAATGTAAATATTGTGGGAGCAGCACGAGCTATGTTGCATGATCAAGGCCTACCATTGCATCTATGGGCGGAAGCATATAATACAACAGTATTTGTGTAGAACGAAAGTCCTCATCGAATACTTGGGATGAGTACACCAAAGGAGGTTTTTTCAGGTAAGAGACCAGATGTGTCATATTTTTAAATTTTTCGTTCATTTGTTTATTTCCATGTGACCAAAGATGCCAGGAAGAATCTAGAGCCAACAGCAAAGTTGGGGATATTTGTGGGGCACACTGATACACCTCACAACTATCGGGTGTACTTTTCAACACACATGATGACAATGGTCAGCTGAGATGTGAAATTCAATGAAGAGAAAGCCATGCTAACTTCCCTTGAGAGGGAGCTTTAGTTTCATGTAGTTGAGGAGTTTTTGGATCCTAAAGAAGAACCTCACGATGTGGAGCAGCCACAAGTAGAAGAACAGAGAGTGTTAGAAGCCACTCATGAAGAGCCATATACCAGAGATGGAAGGAAGCGCACCAGAGAGGGTGACAGATTATTGCTAGATGCAAGAGATAATGTGGGAGCATCCACATCACAACACAACCAGAGAAGGTCCCCAGATCAGTACACTAGATACATGGCTCTTATGATTGAAGGTATTAAGATATAACCATCCTGTTTCGAGGAAGAAATGCAGAAGCTTGTGTGGGTTGATGCCATGGTTAAGGAGTATGACTCCATTATCATAAATAGTGCATGGGAAGTTGTCCCAAGACTAGTGGGGAAGTCAGTTGTAGGATCCAGGTGGGTCTACAAGGTGAAGCAAGCAGCATATGGGAGTATGGATAAGTACAAGGCTAGATTTGTGGCCAGAGGGTTCTCTGAAGTGGAGGGGATTGACTATGATGATACTTTTGCACCATTATTAAGGTACTCATCGATTAGATCATCCTTGCACTCTCAGCACAGCTAGGATGGAAGATACATCATATGGATGTAAAGACAACCTTTCTCAATGGATTTATTTAGGAAGAGGTGTACATTGAGCAGTCTGAAGGTTTTGAGAACTTAGATGAGGAGTCCCGTGTGTGAAAACTCAAGAGAGCATTGTATGGGTTGAAGCAAGAACATCGTACTTGGTACACCAGGATCGACAACTATTTCATCAGGTTGGGTTTCACCAAGGGTGAAGCGGATGCGAACCTATATCATATTATGGTTGATGGTAATATTTTGATTATTGTACTTTATGTCGATGATCTGATACTGACAGGTGATGAGCAGCTCATAAATTCTTGCAAAGAGGATCTTGTAAGAGAATTTGAGATGAAGGACATGGGGCTCTTGCACTATTTCCTTGGATTTTAAATATGGCAAAGAGATGGGGAGATATTTGTATCTCAGGGAAATTATGACAAGGATATTTTGAGGAAGTTCCATATGGAGAGACGCAAACCAATGGAGACTCCTCTAGCAATAAACTAGAGGAAGGAGCATTCTACTTCAAGTGAAGTGGTGGATGCTACTGTTTACAGGAAGTTTGTGGGTTCACTCATGTATTTGGTGAACACACGACTAGACATATGCTACGCAGTTAACTAGTTGACCCAAATTATGATTAATCCTACCAAGCTCTTTTGGAAGGTAGGAAATCATGTGTTGAGATACCTCAGAGGCTATACAGAGTATGGGCTATAGTACAAATAGATAGAGGGAGTGAAGCTTCAAGGCTTCACCAATGCAGATTGGGCAGGGAGTCCATCCAACAGAAAGAGCACATCAGGGGGAATTTTCACTATAGGATCATCAGCAGTTTCCTAGTACGACAAGAAACAGAGATCAGTTGCACTCAGTTCAACAGAGGAAGAGTACATGGCGTCCAGTCAGGAAGCATGCGAGGCCATCTGGATGAGGAAGATACTTGTTGGTTTGTTTGGTTGTCAGATGGATCCGACGGTGATACATTTTGATAACCAAAGTTGCATCAAAATATTGGTTAATCCAATATTCCATGACAGGTCTAAGCATATTGATATATGGTACCACCATCTCAAAGATTGTGTGCAGAGGCAGACTATGCCATTAGATTACATTCCCACATAGGAGAAGGATGTAAACATCTTAACAAAGGCGCTGGCAAGAAGAAAATTCAAATTCCATAGAGACAGAATCACGGTAGAAGATAATCCCTTTCTTGTTGAGAAGAGTGTTGAAATGGCACCCAAAGGGGGCTTCTGATTTAATTTTCCCTTAATTAAATTAAGAGAAATTGTAATTTCATCTTATGAAAACTTGTATTAGTTAAATAAGTTTGAATTATTGAGTTATATTTCGATATTTGAGTTGAGGGTCTGTTGTGACCAGCAACAACCCCCCTTTTATTTAAAATTAGTAATAATACTAAATAAATGGGGACCCTTAGTTAAAAAATCCAAAAAAATCAATTAAGATTTGTTTTCCTTTTCAAATAAAACTTTCTATCATAACTTAGGGAAATCCCTTAGAAGAAACCTTAAGAAACACTTAATTTTATGATAGATTACAATAAAATTGTTCTTTAAGCGAAATAGCGCATCCATCGCAAAATGGTATATATCTTTTGTAAATCGAACCATTTGTAATTTTATATGACCGAACCCAAAAGCTGCAAGGCGGTGGAGCACGTAGACGCAGAAAGTAAAAAGAACAAATAAGGAATAATATTTTACCAAAATATTTAGATCAGTATATGTTTATTTACAATTTTGGCGCTTTGCTTATTTGTAATTTGTGCTTTTGCTATTTACAAACGTCATTACGATTACAATATTTAGAGCTAAAATAATACTGTTGTTAAATTTATTCAGAATGTCTGCACCGCAGCAGAAGCCAACGTTCAAAGAAAATCTTCCCATAAATCAATATCTATTTTGCGCTTTAATGATTGGATTAAATGAATGGACTGTCAATTAATGGTAAATGAGATTTTGTTTTGATTGAAAGTCGTTTCACGTTATAATAATATATTTCATCCGCCTTTGCATTTAAAACAATCTCATCACCTTTCTCATGCCATTACTCTCATTTAACTCGTAAAACGCAGGCACGAAGGAGCAAACGTCTATACAAAGCGTTCACAGAACATTATGGGTAAGAAAGAGAAGAGTTCAAATTCTGAAAACAGAGAAATGGCTTCACTTCATATATATGTTCTGTTTCTTCTGTAACATCACACATTCATCTCCGGAAGGAATTGTACATTTGCTCAAGGAAGAAAATCAGACATGAAAGTTACCACAGCAGTTCCGTAATACATCCGGGGCAACCAAGAACCTACTTTTATTCAGCCCCGTATAGAATAGCGACAAGGCCGGATGATTCTCCCGTATACGTACATGGTGAAATGGGTGGCCGGGATAAAAGATCAATATTTCCGCATGTGAAATTTAGAACTCCAACTCAAGAGCTAATCTTTCCGGGTCGTCTCACTACGGAAGATTTGATTTTTGACAAGAATGAAGTCACTGAACTCACCACTTTATAATACTACAATTTATGGAAGATTTTTTCCATAAAATGCAAATTTTTCTTTACTGAATTTTATCTAAAAGATGAATCGTTGAAGAGCACCACGATGAGCCATGATCGTCTACTTACTCTCTCTTGTTCTGTTTGTTCGTCGCCATGTTAGTGCTTTTACCATGTACCGTTGGCAATATGATCTTTGCTCGAATGGTCCTCTTTGTTGAATGCACTTACAATTGTAGATCAAGCAAATCTGATTCACATTCCATCAACAAGGTATTTTTCACCACTGTCTAAATGTCTCATGATTTATCTCGCTTTTTATTCTATCTCGCTATGTCACCACGCTATCTTCCAGCTGTCTCAGTCCCTGACGTTGGAAATGACAGTCCATCCTTCGCTATTCAGGGATTACAAGGAACTCTGGGAATTTGGTTGAAACCCCAGTTCCAAAATTTGCCATGGTATAATGCTGCCATTGTACAGAACATTGCATAATAAGGATGCCCCAAGGTTATCCCCAGAAACAGAGGTCGACATTCTCCCTGTCGCGAGATGGTTTGGAGAAGAGTTGTTCACTTATGTTAGGGTTTTTGGAAGTTCTGCTTCCCCCCATGTTTTACCCCTATATGTTCCGAATAGACATGTAGCTCGGGGGATTGCTTATCAGACCTGTGGCCAAGGAGGTTTAACAAAGGAATTAAAAGAGAAGAAGAAAGGCATTTGGCCACAATTTCCCGTAAACTGTGAAACATTTTCACTGTTTGATGTTGGTCACGCATTCAAAGAGGTAAGCAACATTACATGCTTACAACTGTTCAAATGTTCGAGAAGGTTATTTGACCCAAATAATATTGTTAAGAATTTTACCAATGCAATCAGAGTAAGGGAATTTTCCGGGGAACAGGATCTTTTTGATGATATGTTCCAAACAAAAGGGTCATTTAAAGAAGTTTTGAATTCAGCTCAAATGCAGTTATCTCCAGAGGAATTCCAGGAATTTAAACTTTACAGAGAGAGAAGACTAACTTCTATTCCTTTGGAAAATCTACGCTTGGAACCCGCAAGGGAACAAACTCCTAGTGTTAGTCCTAACGACAGTTCGAGTACAGATAAATCTAAGTCAAAATCTGAAAGAGAGACTTCTGAACATTCCAATAAGTCTAATGAAAAGGAAGATAAAATTGAAGAATCAGTGAAAGATTTTGCGCAATCGAAAGAACTTCCTCAACAGCAAATTTTGACTTCTCAACAGACAAATCCTCCTCCTACCAATGTACAGCAACAGTCAGTCACCATTGAATTAGACAAAGAATGGGAAAGCTTTAATCAATTGATTAATGTAGAAGGACAGAATGTACAGACCCCTGTACAAACAACCAAAGTTTTGAGCACAGGAATAAGTAGCACAGTCACAGTAACTGAGCACATACCTATCACACCCTCCTCTGAAATGTACTTAATGTAGAGGACATTCCTCCTCTAGATGTATTCTACAGCCCAAAATACAAAGCAGTAGTGAAGAAACAGAGAAAAAAGAGAAAGTTAGAAGATGCAATTTCTACTGAAGCAGAACAACTAGGTGTCTTGTGGAAGGATCCTGCCACAGAGCCTACTGAGAATCTGGCTAAGTTATCTCAAATGATAGGGGCTTATTCTTCTGCAACTATTGATAAGGCATTTGAGATACAACTCTTATTAAATGAAAAAGAAGAACAGATAAAAGTTTTACAACAGCAATTGCAACAGGTACAGGCCAATAATGAAGCACAATTGAAACTTGAAGAATTACAACAACAACTTCAAGAAATGCAAATAGGACATCAAAAAATCTTGGCTGATAAAGAAAAACAAATACAGATTATCCAAGATCAGCACAAAGACGATCCTAAGCTTCCAGAGTTTATTTTAGAAACTATCTCTTTAAACAATCAACTACTGCAACAAGAAGAAGTGTTATGCCAAAAAATCTTGCAATGGAATTCTTTTTGCCAAGAGAGTGATAAAATCACAAATCATGTCTTAGATTTACGAAATGATTATGATTTAATTAATGAAAAGATCAATGATTATTTGGTATGGCAGAAAACAGAAGAAGGAAGAAAAATTGGTGCACCAATTATTAATGAAAACCATAAAGAAATACTTTTCAATAACTGGGACGCACAAATCAGAAGGGCAGAGAAGGCAGCAAAGGAGGCGGCTACAGCAGCAAACAGTCTTACTGATTGTATAAATGATAATTTGCACAAAGCTAATTTGATTTCAGAAACTGTTCCAGGATATCTCCCACAAGCACATCAACTGCAAACAGAATGGAGGCAAAAGGCAGAAGAAAGAGCAAAATCAATCCAAGGGCTGACAAGATTAAACTGGGAATCTTACTGGACATACTTAGTGAAGCCACACAGTCATCACAGTGCGCTTAATTGTATCATCAATTCTACTAAGAAGATTGCGCTTACACTTGCCGACTCTGTCTTTTCAAGACAGTTGAATTCTGAAGTCGGTCAACCACATCTTCTCAAAACTATGCTAGATGCCTGCAAGTTTAAAGATCAAGTTCATAAATAGTTAGTTAATAGTCTTTATTTTTAGATTTAGCTTTAATTTTACTGTATTTTTGCCTAGGAAAAGGACGGTCATTAAACTGAATCCTTAATTTTTTGTAATAGACTATTTTTAGATTTAGCTAAGTAGTATTTAAACCCTTCTCATGCATTTAGAGAAGGGTCCTGGATTATTATATTTTTGACTTGGAGATTACATTTCTGTACTCCACTGACTTTTATATTTTATAAAGGATCACATCTGGTGATTTTATGCGGAATTATCTTTAAAGTGTTGCATTTTTGTACCTTGGATTTGATTTTGCATCAGAATTACTGGATTAGAGTATCAGATTTCATTTGAAAGCTTTCAAGATGAATAAGGTATTTCTATATGTTCACTGTTGATTTCTTTTGTCTTATGATATTCGCTTTAAAATTTGCTATCATTTACAGATATTTGTTTTCATAACGTTTCTTTATATATATCATTTTTTAGTATAATTGAAATGTTATCTTTCATAAGTATATGTAGATGATATATTATGATGAATGCAATATGTTAATACAACTTTGTTTAATTTCTTAAACAGAGTTATCTTTATTTGTTTCTGCACATTTCGATTTAAATGATAATACATTTTTATCGTTATTGTTAAATTGGAATAATCTTAAGTTGTATTCACATATGATTGTCCGGGTTAGTGTTAGAATTTCCTTATCAGTATTTAGTTTAAATTAGATAGTTTTATTTCAGTCAATTTAGTCCCACTTTCACTCATCCAAATTAACCCATCACCAACCCATTAGTTATAAGGAAACTGATCCTTTAAATCCAGTCGGAGCCACCATATCAAACGGAAAAGGAGCTGTCCTAAGGTCTCGATCGGGTGGTTTTCCCCAATGTTTGAAGCAGAGATTTTCTAGGCTTCAACATTTTTGGCGCTAGAAGGAGGGCATGAGCTATGAATGGCAAGTAAATCTTTACCCACAAGCCATTCTGAGAGCAAAACACCCTCGTCAACTTCTTCAATTTCTTCTGAAATACAAAATCCTATAGAAGGAATTGAGAAGAATATTCATACACCCACTACCAAAATCTCAAAACATTCAGACAATCAAAATCCTGAGTCTCCTGAAGTTCAAGATTTAATTCATAAATTGAAAGGATTCTCATTATCTCTAGATGAGTCTGAAATATCTGAAGGTATTGTAACTTCAAAATTTGTTTCTTCAAAACCTCTTACTAGGCTTCAAAGTGAAAAACTTGGTATTTCTCCGAAAGAATTCCCTTTACCTAGTAGATTCAAGACAAGAAAAACTCAATCGGAATCAGTAAGTGATATAAGTTCTTCATCTCATATTCAATTACATGTTTCCGAAATCCCAACTCAACAAAGTACAGTTGTTTCCACATCATCTGCTCAATCATCATCAATCTCAACATCATCTATTCCAAAAACTTCTATTCAGACACCACTAGCCTCTAATACTCCTCCAATAGTTGTTCCAATAATGGATAGACCATGGGCTACTCCAGGGGCTGTCAACATGCTCGCACCTTTACATGATTTACCTGACAATCCTGGAAAATGGCTTCCAAAGTTCAGTCCAGATCTTAACATTCAAGCTGAAGAACATATCAATAACTTTATGCTGGCTGTAAATTTGAATGGAGTCGTACATGAAGATGTTGTAGTCAGAATATTCCCTTATACTCTTCAAGGGGCAGCAGGATCCTGGTAATTTCCGTTACCTTCAGGATCCATAACAAGTTGGGCCATTTTTGCATATCATTTTTTAACCAAATTTGGAGATGACAGATCAATAGCTACTTTAATCAACGATCTCTCAAATTTGAAAGCAGAACCCAAGGAGCCCATTAAAGATTTCAACGCTAGATTCAACAAACTCTTGAACAAAATCCACACAGATTCAAGGCCTAGTGAACAGGTCAGAAGTGAATGGTACATAACTGCCTTACCCTCAAACATAGCAATTTTTGTAGATAGAGCTGCAAAAACTACATTAGCTGAGAATATGAAAGAGGTTATTGCAGTAGAAAAATGAATTATTTCTCTAGAAAAGAAAAATGCTATTGAGGAAAGAAAATCCAAGAAAGTCAGCTTCAAAGATGATTCAAAGAAAAAGGCCAAAGACCCATATGACATGGAAGGTTTACAGAAAGTTCTTAAAACCATTTCAAATGAAATGGTTGAAATTAAAAAACAAGTAGCTGAAACTTCTACCAAAAAACCATTCCGAAATTTCAGAAGAAACCAAGTTGAATCTAAACCTCCTAATTCAATCTCTAATGCAGAATTAGAAGAAGAGGAAGAAGAAGAAGATACATCTTTAGTATCAGATGAGGAAGATGAGAATGAAGAAATAGCTGAATTGCATGGAATGTGGGATTTTATTCTCCCTAATTCTGATAGTGAGGTTGAACAAGAAGCTATGCCTGTAAGTACTAGGAGTAAATCTACATCGGAGCCTGTACAAACAGTTCCTAAAAAGAAAATTACAACTCCAAGTACCAAAGACAAATCCCCTGCAAAGAAAACTTCTCCGTTACCTACTCAAAATCAGCCATCTTCTTCTAATCCTCCTACATCGACAACAAAGACTTTAGTAGTGTCAGATCCTATGGAGTATAACATTGTTGAAGACATGAAAAAGATTAAAGCCAACATTTCCTTACATGAACTCAGCAAACTAAAACACCAGCAGAAGTTGCTATTAAAAGAATTAAATGCTACACCAATTTCTCCTTTACCAAGTGGTGTAGTTGCAAAAGCAGCTAAAGGA
Organism: Pinus albicaulis; assembly: GCA_034641835.2. Classification (NCBI taxonomy): domain Eukaryota; kingdom Viridiplantae; phylum Streptophyta; class Pinopsida; order Pinales; family Pinaceae; genus Pinus; species Pinus albicaulis. The sequence goes on along the minus strand of CM076583.1, from coordinate 1,112,557,141 downwards.
GCTGGTAAGCCACCAGATAAGGTAGATGCTACTGATACCGTGCTCATTGGAGAAAAATCAAATTCTCAGACTCCTCCTTTTCTTTTGACTTATGAAATGTACAATAAAAATCTGCATAATTGTTTAATCGATTCTGGAGCATCCTCTAATATAATCCCTACTTTAGTTTGTGCCAAATTGAATATCGAACCACAGAAATTGGCAGTTCATATTGTTCAATTGGAACGCTATAAAGTTCAAGTTGTAGGAGAAATCAATTCAGTTACTATCAGATTAGTTTCCGATCCTAGGATTGTCCAAAGAATTGATATTTTGATTGCAGATATTCTTGAATTCTATGGATTAATCTTAAGCAGGGACTGGTCTGCGAAACTTAATGGTTATATTTCAACTGATTATTCACATATGTGGCTTCCCTACAAAGGGAAACCAAATCAAATCAAAATTGAACGAGAAAAACATATGACGGACATTGTCACTGAATTTGAACAACCTAATGAGCCTGTGGCATTCAACAATAATATTCTTGGAGGTTATTCTGCTGAGTCATTTCTTGGAAACTTCAAAGCACCTCAATCACCTTTTTCTGTAAATACTTTTGTTTCTCAAATAGAAAATTTTTCACAATCTGATTCTTCCAGAATTGTAAATATTTCTGATGTAATTGTAGATAAACCAATAGATAAATCTTTATTTTGGTCGTTATATTTTGATGGATCAAAGTCTAGTGATGGAGCTGGAGCAGGATGCATCTTAATTGATCCAGATGGAGAGAAAACCATGTTGTCATGTAGGTTAGAATTCGGGTGTACGAACAATACCGCAAAATATGAAGCCTTGATTCAAGTACTTTATAAAGTTATAGGGTTAGATGTTAAATACTTGAAAGTCTTTGGTGATTCCGAAATTGTCATAAAACAAGTTAGGAGTACTATTCATTTCCTTTCAGGACATCTTAAACACTATCAAACCCTAATACAAGATCTTACCACTCATCTTTTAGCATTCAATATTTCTCCTATTCCTAGGAATCAAAATACGTCAGCTGACTTGTTAGCTAATGTTGCATCTAAACTCCTTCCTGCTGAATATTGCAGTCCTGATAGGTTTTCTGTAGAATTGATTTTTCGCCCATCTGTCCCAGATAATGTCACAAATTAGAGAGTTTTCTATCATGATCAAGATATTTTAAATTTCATGACTTCAGAGAAATCATATGATGAGAAAATTATTGATGAGAATGATCATGATTTACAAATTGCTTCAAAAGGTAATGAAAATCCCATTCCAAAATCTGTTGTTAAATTAGAGGATTTATATGACATTAAAGACAGATTCAAGAAAGTCACTAATGCTAAACTTCAAAGTTCCACTTTGAAGTTTGAATTAGTAAATCTTGGTTCTGATTCTAAACCTCAAAACGTTAATTTAGGACTCAATTTAACACTAGAGGAAAGGAATGCTTTCATTAAACTCTTGAACAAATATAAAAATGTTTTTGCTTGGAATTATGATGATTTAAAAACGTATGATACTTCGGTTATTCAACACACAATTCCAATGCTTCCTGATATTAAACCTGTTCAACAAAAGTTAAGGAAGGTTCATCCAAATCTCGAAGGACAAATCAAATCAGAACTTAATAAACTTTTAAAAGCCAAAATCATTTTTCTTGTAAGGCACTCCAATTGGGTTTCCAATATGGTACCTGTAAGGAAGAAGAATGGTGATATAAGAATTTGTATTGATTTTAGAAACTTAAACAAGGCATGTTTAAAAGACAATTTCCCATTGCCAACCATGGAACATATACTTCAAAAGGTAGTTGGTTCTGAACTCATGTCCTTTCTTGATGGATTTTCAGGCTATAATCAAGTTTTAGTTCATCCAGATGACAGATTGAAAACAATTTTCAGAACAAAATGGGGAACTTATGCTTATCAGAAAATGCCTTTTGGTCTAATAAATGCAGGAGCAACTTTCCAAAGAGCCATGGAAATAGAATTTAAAGGTCTGATCAATAAATCAGTTGTTGTTTATCTTGATGACATAACAGTATTTTCAAAAAAGAGAGCCAATCATCTACATGATTTAAAGCAAATATTTGAAAGATGTAGAAGGTTTGGTATTTCCTTAAATCCAAAGAAATCTTTATTTTCTTTGGATGAAGGAAAACTCTTAGGATTTTTTGTGTCAAAAGATGGTATATATATTGATCCAGATAGAGTGAAAGAAATTTCTGATATTTCTTTACCTCATAACAAAAAATCCATGTAATCATTTCTTGGGCAAATCAATTTTGTAAAAAGATTCATTCCTGATTTTTCTTTTATTGTTTTACCTATGCAAAATATGATCAAGAAGAATTCAGTATTCAAATGGGGGCATAAAGAGAAAGAAGCCTTTGAGGCAATCAAACAAGCGATCATTAATGCACCAGCATTGAATACCCCGAATTTTTCTAAAGATTTTACTTTGTATACTTTGGCCACCGAAACATCTTATGCAGCTGTTTTAACACGGCTCAATGATCAGAAAATTGAAGCACCAATTTCTTTCTTTAGCTCAAATCTGCAAGGAGCTGAGCTTAATTATTCCGATGTTGAAAAACAAGCCTTTGCCGTGTTTAAATCAATCAAACATTTCAGACCTTTTCTCTTGAAAACACATACAAAAATCATTGTTTCATTCTCTGCAGTGAGGAAATTATTAATTCAAAAAGAAGTAGGAGAAAAGAGAGCTAACTGGGTAACAACCTTGCAAGAATATGATATTGATATTAAACCTGCTAAGATTGTTAGAGGACAAGGTTTTTGCAGATTATTAGCAGGAGCTCATAACATACCAGAAATTCAAGATTTAAATCAAGATATTCAAGTAAGTCAGATAAGTGTTACAGATTTTGAATCTCATTATGCTGATCTTATCTATTACTTGAAAAATGAGTATGCTCCTTCTAATCTCAGCTATAAGAGCAAACGTGCTTTAAGGTTAAAGGCTATTAAATATGAGATCATTGATAATGTGTTATTCAGAAAAAATTATGATTCAATCTTATTAAGATGTCTTGAAAAGACTGAAGCTGAAAAAGTTTTGCAGGAATTGCATGATGGACCAGCAGGAGGTCATTTTGGAGGTGATACCACAGCTCACAAAATAATTCATGCTGGTTATTACTGGCCTACCCTGTTTAAAGATACGCATGATTACGTAAGGAAGTGCAGAATTTGTCAAACTGCAAATGGAAGACAAAGGAAACCAGCTTTTCCTTTACAACCAGTGAGTATTGAGCAACCATTCGAACAATGGGGGCTTGACATTATTGGTGAGATAGTACCTCATTCTTCCAAACAACACAAATACATCCTTACTGCAACTGATTACTTTACAAAATGGGTAGAAGCAATCCCGTTGAAGGTAGCCAATTCTGATGCAATTATTGATTTCATAGATCAATTCATCATAACCAGGTTTGGTGTACCTAACACTCTTGTCTTTGATAATGCATCTTACTTCTCTGGAAATAATTTAATAAAATTTGCAGTCAAAAGAGGTTTTAAATTAAAATATTCAGCAAATTATTATCCACAAGGTAATGGTTTGGCTGAATCCACTAACAAAAATCTTATCAAAATCATTAAAAGGACCATTGATCAAAATCAAAAGAATTGGCACAAGTCTTTAATCTTTGCATTATGGGCTGATCGTATCACTGAAAAAGCTTCAATAGGAACTTCACCTTTCAATTTAGTTTATGGAAAAAAATCTGTGATACCATCAAATTTAACTCTTCCATCATTAGCCCTAGTGCAATTTATTGAAGAAAATCCTTCTTCATCCATTCAATTGAGATATGATCAAATCCTTAAACTAGAAGAAGATAGAGATAAAGCAAAAATTATTCATGAAAAACATCAACAGCTTGTAAAATCTTCTTTTGATGCAAGTTCTACCGGCTCAAAAATTTTGTCAATTGGTGATCTTGTTCTGAAATGGGATAAAGCACACAAAGAAAAAGGTAAACATACCAAGTTTTAGAAAATGTGGCTTGGACCATTTCAGATCGTTGAAAAGATAGGCTCAAATACATTCATACTCCAAGATCTAACAGGTAAGAGAGAATCTCTTCCTGTAAATGGGCTTATCTTGAAGAAATTCTTTTCATAAGGAGGTAACCCCTTCTTAAACTGTACATATTCCTTTTTGCAAAGTTTTTTGATTGTTTTTGCAAATAAAGGTTGTTAATAAGTCTCTAATTGACTGTTTACTATTTAGAAAAATTTCTTAGGAAAAATATTATAAATATTTATTTTTTGTAAATAAGAATTTTTAAAAGAAATGATCACAGTTTTTGGATAGTTTAAAATAAGATATTAAACTTTGAAATATTATTCCAATCATTTGCATGATCTTTTGAAAATTTGAGGAGAATGTAAATCATTATAATTTTATTGAGCAGAGAAAGGTTATCTATAAAAGTAAAGATTTTTCGAAGTCTTGGTACTCAAAAAACTCTGAAAATTGTCATCCATTGATTCTTAAGGATAAAACTATTTCACCCCATCCATTTAAGTTGTGATTTTTTAGAATGTAATTCTAAGAAATTATACGAAAATTTTAAGAGATAAGAGGTCTCATTGTGAGCCGACTTACCATGTTCATAAGGAGTAATAAAACTGACATTACCAATACTGCATACCAAAACAGGGTAATGGCTTATAAATATAAGACAAGGGGTCTCATCACGAGCCAGCTTGTTCAGTTTAATTATAACTAGTGAATAGCATTGTTATTAACTAGCTACCAAACCAGAACAATGGCTCTTAAAAATAAAAAATAAGTAAAAGACAAAAACATGAGATAATAGGTCTTATGAATTTATCTTTTAAAAAGTCATAATTTTAGTTGGATGGGACAATGAATGGTTAATGGTTTAAAGGTAACCATGTCGAGACTATGAACGTTTGCTGGCAGCAGAGGCAATACCTATGACAATAGAGTATATTATAAAACCAAAACTTGGAGAAATCCACTTACTTCATTATTAACACCAATCAAAGCTTGAGATAACCCAAAAATGTTTTTGTTCTTAAGGAATTAGAAAGAAATTGTGAATGATTTTTATTTCTTTTTTATAGTTAGATTTTATTTAAAATATCCTAAGATAGTTTTCATTATCTTTAAAAATCTTTATTTACTAGAAATATAGTGTTCATTTTATTTTTTCAGAGATAACTGTTTCTTTCAGTGAATCGCCAATTGTTTTGACCAGCAACAACCCCCCTTTTATTTAATATTAGTAATAATACTAAATAAATGGGGACCCTTAGTTAAAAAATCCAAAAAAATCATTTAAGATTTGTTTTCCTTTTCAAATAAAACTTTCTATCATAACTTAGGGAAATCCCTTAGAAGAAACCTTAAGAAACACTTAAAGTTTATGATAAATTACAATAAAATTGTTCTTTAAGTGAAATAGCGCATCCATCGCAAAATGGTATATATCTTTTGTAAAACTGAAATTGCGATTTTGCAATAACGCGATAACGCGATCCCAAAAAGCCTATACAATAACATACTGGTCGTAGATCGCATAGCGCAGAAAAAAGAAATGTTAAACGAATACTTTTTGTGCTATTTACAATTTTGCGCTTTTGTGCTATTTGTGATTTGCGCTTTTGCGCTATTTGCAAAATTGCGATGGTTACGTATTGCGATATTGCGATATTGCGCAGCGAATCGCAGATCGCAATGTCGCAAATTCATAAAAGCGCGTTGTTCAAAGAAAATCTTCCCATAAATCAATATCTATTTTGCGCTTTAATGATTGGATTAAATGAATGGACTGTCAATTAATGGTAAATGAGATTTTGTTTTGATTGAAAGTCGTTTCACGTTATAATAATATATTTCATCCGCCTTTGCATTTAAAACAATCTCATCACCTTTCTCATGCCATTACTCTCATTTAACTCGTAAAACGCAGGCACGAAGGAGCAAACGTCTATACAAAGCGTTCACAAAACATTATGGGTAAGAAAGAGAAGAGTTCGAATTCTGAAAACAGAGAAATGGCTTCACTGTATACAGACACTGCTTGCAATAAGGATGCCGGTATATCCACCTGGGAAGGAATGTATAATTTGCTCGAAGAAGAAAATCATGTGGTGATGAAAGTTGCGGCTACAGCAGGTTCCAGTAATACATCTGAGGCAACACTTAAAGAACTGGCTTGTTCATTTCTGCATAGAATAGTGGCAAGGCCGAGGATTCTTCCGTATACAGACATGAGAAAATGGGTGCTGGACAGCACCGATATTTCAGACAGGCAATTTAGAACTCCAACTCAAGAGCTAATCGGGTCGTTCACTACGGAAGATTTGAGGCTGATGTATCAGTTGCTGGAACCTCAGGCGACTTATAATAAGCAATTTATGGAAGATTTTGCTAGAGAACATGCAAATTTGTCGGAATGCACACATGAGTGGACTAAAAGAGATGAACCGTTGAAGAAAAACAAACACGGTATGTACAGTACTGGTTCACTTACCTCTCCTTATTGTTTTGCTGCTGCCATGTTATGCAGGATTTTTGGAAAGCCTGACATAAATATGATCTTGCCTGAATGGCTCCCTTTGTTGAATGCTACCGTTATTTCTACAATTGTAGACTGGGCCAAAATCTTATCTGATAATTTGACCACTGCCATTTTTCACTACCGATCCAAACGAAGTGCTTCTCAGCGGATTTATCTGCCTTTTTATTTATCTGCTTATGTCATGGACGCTATCTGTTTTGTCTCTAAATTCCCTGTGATGGGTTGGAAATGGACAATCCACGATCCTTTGCCTATTCATGTGTATCATAAGGAACTGTGGGAATCTAATTTTGTCCCCCATTTTTACAAAATTTGCCATGGTATAATGCTGTCATTGTACAGAACATTGCATAATAAGGATGCCCCAAGGTTATCCCCAGAAACAGAGGTCGACATTCTCCCCGTCGCGAGATGGTTTGGAGAAGAATTGTTCACTTATGTTAGGGTTTTTGGAAGTTCTGCTTCCCCCCATGTTTTACCCCTATATGTTCTGGATAGACTTGTAGCTCGGGAGATTGCTTATCAGACCTGTGGCCAAGGAGGTTTAACAAAGGAATTAAAAGAGAAGAAGAAAGGCATTTGGCTACAATTTCCCATAAACTGTGGAACATTTTCACTGTTTGATGTTGGTCACGCATTCAAAGAGGTAAGAAACATTACATGCTTACAACTGTTCAAATTTTCGAGAAGGTTATTTGACCCAAATAATATTGTTAAGAATTTTACCAATGCAATCAGAGTAAGGGAATTTTCCGGGGAACGGGATCTTTTTGATGATATGTTCCAAACAACAGGTTCATTTAAAGAAGTTTTGAATTCAGCTCAAATGTAGTTATCTCCAGAGGAATTCCAGGAATTTAAACTTTACAGAGAGAGAAGACTAACTACTATTCCTTTGGAAAATCTACGCTTGGAACCCGCAAGGGAACAAACTCCTAGTGTTAGTCTTAACGACAGTTCGAGTACAGATAAATCTAAGTCAAAATCTGACAGAGAGACTTCTGAACATTCCAATAAGTCTAATGAAAAGGAAGATAAAATTGAAGAATCAGTGAAAGATTCTGCGCAATCGAAAGAACTTCCTCAACAGCAAATTTTGACTTCTCAACAGACAAATCCTCCTCCTACCAATGTACAGCAACAGTCAATCACCATTGAATTAGACAAAGAATGAGAAAGCTTTAATCAATTGATTAATGTAGAAGGACAGAATGTACAGACCCTTATACAAACAACCAAAGTTTTGAGCACAGGAATAAGTAGCACAGTCACAGTAACTGAGCACATACCTATCACACCCTCCTTTGAAATTGTACTTAATGTAGAGGATATTCCTCCTCTAGATGTATTCTACAGCCCAAAATACAAAGCAGTAGTGAAGAAACAGAGAAAAAAGAGAAAGTTAGAAGGTGTAATTGCTACTGAAGCAGAACAACTAGATGTCTTGTGGAAGGATCCTGCCACAGAGCCTACTGAGAATCTGGCTAAGTTATCTCAAATGATAGGGGCTTATGCTTCTGCAACTATTAATAAGGCATTTGAGATACAACTCTTATTAAATGAAAAAGAAGAACAGATAAAAGTTCTACAACAGCAATTGCAACAGGTACAGGCCAATAATGAAGCACAATTGAAACTTGAAGAATTACAACAACAACTTCAAGAAATGCAAATAGGACATCAAAAAATCTTGGCTGATAAAGAAAAACAAATACAGATTATCCAAGATCAGCACAAAGATGATCCTAAGCTTCCAGAGTTTATTTCAGAAACTATCTCTTTAAACAATCAACTACTGCAACAAAAAGAAGTGTTATGCCAAAAAATCTTGCAATGGAATTCTTTTTGCCAAGAGAGTGATAAAATCACAAATCATGTCGTAGATTTACGAAATGATTATGATTTAATTAATGAAAAGATCAATGATTATTTGGTGTGGAAAAAAACAGAAGAAGGAAGAAAAGCTGGTGCACCAATTATTAATGAAAATCATAAAGAAATACTTTTCAATAACTAGGATGCACAAATCAGAAGGGTAGAGAAGGCAGCAGAGGAGGCGGCTACAGCAGCAAACATTCTTACTGATTGTGTAAATGATAATTTGCACAAAGCTAATTTGATTTCAGAAACTGTTTCGGGATATCTCCCACAGGCACATCAACTGCAAACAGAATGGAGGCAAAAGGCAGAAGAAAGAGCAAAATCAATCCAAGGGCTGACAAGATTAAACTGGGACTCTTACTGGACATACTTAGTAAAACCACACAGTCAACACAGTGCGCTTAATTGTATCATCAATTCTACTGAGAAGATTGCGCCTACACTTGCCGATTCTGTCTTTTCAGGACAGTTGAATTCTGAAGTCGGTCAACCACATCTTCTCAAAACTATGCTAGATGCCTGCAAGTTTAAAGATCAAGTTCATAAATAGTTAGTTAATAGTCTTTATTTTTAGATTTAGTTTTAATTTTACTGTATTTTTGCCTAGGAAAAGGACGGTCAATAAACCGAATCCTTAATTTTTGTAATAGACTATTTTTAGATTTAGCTAAGTAGTATTTAAACCCTTCTCATGCATTTAGAGAAGGGTCCTGGATTATTATATTTTTGACTTGGAGATTACATTTCTGTACTCCACTGACTTTTATATTTTGTAAAGGATCACATCTGGTGATTTTATGCGGAATTATCTTTAAAGTGTTGCATTTTTGTACCTTGGATTTGATTTTGCATCAGAATTACTGGATTAGAGTATCAGATTTCATTTGAAAGCTTTCAAGATGAATAAGGTATTTCTATCTGTTCACTGTTGATTTCTTTTGTCTTATGATATTCGCTTTAAAATTTACTATCATTTACAGATATTTGTTTTCATAACGTTTCTTTATATATATCATTTTTTAGTATAATTGAAATGTTATCTTTCATAAGTATATGTAGATGATATATTATGATGAATGCAATATGTTAATACAACTCTATTTAATTTCTTAAATAGAGTTATCTTTATTTGTTTCTGCACATTTCGATTTAAATGATAATACATTTTTATGGTTATTGTTAAATTGGAATAATCTTAAGTTGTATTCACATATGATTGCCCGGGTTAGTGTTAGAATTTCCTTATCAGTATTTAGTTTAAATTAGATAGTTTTATTTCAGTCAATTTAGTCCCACTTTCACTCATCCAAATTAACCCATCACCAACCCATTAGTTATAAGGAAACTGGTCCTTTAAATCCAGTCGGAGCCACCATATCAAATGGAAAAGGAGTTGTCCTAAGGTCTCGACCGGGTGGTTTTCCCCAATGTTTGAAGCAGAGATTTTCTAGGCTTCAACAGGGTCAAAGGGATTTTCCTATTTTTAGGAGGTCCAACTATAATTATTTGTGAGTTGTAATTAGTTAACTCAAGAAATTGAGTTAAGATCAATTTAACTAGTTCTAACTGAGAGATGAGCTAGTGAGAGGTCCGGTGAATTAAATCTTATTTAATTCACAAGTAGTGATCAATCATTTAATGATAATTCGCTATAAATTGTTGTTGCATGTCATTTCTAGTGAAGGCCCAGTTGGGATTGAGGTTAAAGGGATGATAGCTATCAGTTGTATAATTAGAAAATTGTATAGATCAGTTATAGAGTCATGAGGAAGCCTATGATTCATTATGCAACAAATTCCAAGTAATTTCCTATTTAATAGGATGAAAATTCCTCCAGGAACGTGTGAGCAAGGCTGATTGAGCAGAGGCTGAGAATTGGGTAAGTATTTGACTGATTTTTCCTAGAGCAGAGTGAGACAATTGGAAGAGTGCAGGATTTTCTTGGTGAGAGAAAAATATTGTATTGTTTCATGGTATTGACTTTATACAATATATAGATAGTGGGGTTTTAGGCAGTGTGCTTTCCTTAGATACATCTTGTGTTGTGTGATTGATTTTTTCTTTCTCTTACTTGTTATGTGATTATGCGATCGTGTTTTGTTTCTGCAAATTGTAGAAGGATTCAATATTTTGTTTTAGTACATTACAAGATCAGATTGAATCTCGTTGTTTGATTTCAATAGACTGAAAGATAGTCTTGAGATAACAGTGGTATGATTCCAAAATTATTTGTCTCCTGATTTCCATGAGGAAAATCTCGACAGACTTTTACCCACATCCCTAAATGTAAAAAATAAATTAGTAAATATATTTTATCTTTATGAAACAAAAAAAGTATAAACACAAGAAAGAGTATGTTAACTTAGTAAACTTATCAGTGGCAACCCATTTATTGTGGAAATAGTCTAAAAAATTCACCTCAGTTGTAGATTTGGTGAAAATTCCATTTATTGCATTAGTCACTTCATCGTTCGAACAATTTTGCGTGATATGGCCTAGTTCATTGAACAACTCTTTTCCTTTTTCCAGACTACTGGCTAACCGGTTAACATTTTTGAGCCATGCCCTCCTTACATTCCAAACACATAATATTACTTCACACCTGGTGATGCTCCTGCCATATTTAATTCATTTTAAGTGAGAAATATTTAGATTGGATACAAGTTGCAATGTCAAATAAGAAGATTGAATTTACCTCAAAACAATAATTTCAGCGAATGCATCATTTGAACCATAAAGACATTGGCCTTCCAATCATGACGAAGTTGATAACATTTATGCATTAGGTGCTCCAATCATAGTGATATATATTGTGATGTATTATGTGACATCACCACCCATGCAACAAGAACCAAAATTTTCTTCTCTTCAAACACCATGAGTGTGTACAATTGATGCTTTCATATTTAAAAAAATGAAGTTAATTTTACGCCATTGATCATATTGAATCATTACAATAAAAATTATTTCACTAAATGAATCATTGAAAAAATACTAACCCCACATTTATTTGTGTTGAATGTTAAATCCATGTCTATTAAGCTATTATGGGACAACTTAACCATAGTTTCCAACATCCATTTTTTTTGTATTACAGCTATAAAAGGGACATTTTAACCATTCGTCTTTTGGTAAAAGAAGAAATCAATTTGGTGTTTTTCATACCAAAGATTAACTCTCATTTCATCTTTTTTATGAAGTTGGTAATTTCCTTTCATCAGACGATTATAGATGTTTGTGACATCTTTTTTGCATAATAAAAAATCCTTATCTCAATATATGGCATCTATGTCAACATATTTTTTAATATGCATTTTACAAACTGATTCAATTGGCACTTGTAGAAAAAAAAAAAACTTTCAACATAAGAAACCATGTCCCTTGAAATCATTGGCTTATGCAAAGATCTAACATCACCTGAAATGTCATGTTTTCCATGACAGGGTCATATTTCCCCATATTCATTATCATACATGTTGTATGTTATTATTGTTATCTTGGGGCTTTGAACCATAACCTTTATAATGAAATGGCACTAGCAGCCCTTCCTTTTCACAAATGACTGCTTTTGTTTGGTTGTACATTTTTCTCTATTGCCCTCTAGACCATGTGAGAAACCATAACTACATAACAAATTTTAAGATGTCAAAACATATGACAAATAATAAATCACTAGTAATACCAACATCTAAGGAAGGGTAGCACTACCCCTTAACCTTGGATCTTTGGTTAAGCCTGAAGTTTTGGTTTTTTGTCAGGAAAAGGTACATGGAGCCTTTGGATTCATTTCATATCCTTTAATGAAGTCATTGAATATACGTACATAAATTTTTGTAACTTGATCAATACTCATGTCGGCCTTAGATACTTCAGACCAAACTAAATCTTTACCAGAAAATATGATTTTCTCTCTAGGGCCTTTCACCTCAAGGCCGATTATATTCTTCCATTTCTTTTCCATTTTTTTCTCACAATATGCAAAAAAGGTGGAAACATATTAGGGAACCTATGATCCCAATGAACATGTACAAGTAAAAAATTCAATGAACCCAACTCCCTCACATAATGTTCAAAATATTGCACTCTGGCTTGCAAATAAATAACACAAAGAGGAGATGACTCTTCTCCATTTGTTGGAATGTATGGAATAACAGAACTCTGCATAATGGACATAGAAACTTCTCTAAGCTCTAAATTTTTTTGTGAATGTATCCATAGTTAAATCGCACGTAGATTTGAATGATGGGCCTTGGAGTAGCTCTAGAATGTGCTTGAATGATGGAAAATATCTCAACTATCTACCCTATAAAAACATATTTCTGAATATTGTGAACAAATAACCCACTCGGAGGCACTCAGGGCCATGCTTTTGCAAATGGAACTAATCTGAACTAGTATTTGGCAAATGATCATTTTTTTGAACATATAGTTTTGTTGATCAAATTTATTATCGATACTTTTAAGTGGAAAATTGTATATATGGGCCACTAAAATGAAATGGATATTTATTTTTTACACTACCTTTCTTATTGGTACCATTGTAGCCCACATTGGTTAAGTTTTTTGAGGTTGTTGAATTGATCTTCCCAAGTTAAATTTAGAATTTTTTTGGATCTTGCATATATTGAATGTGATTACTCAGAAACTCATACGGCATTGAACATAACCACCAAGATGTACATTCAAACTGCCATTTTTTCCCATAGTTTTTTTTTTAAGATTTATGACCCTTTTTTGGCAAGGATTTTACAGTTCTTTTGAAGGCATTTTTATGCTTTAATCCAAAAGCTTGAATGTTAGCACTTCAAGTTTATTATCTTTCCACCTTATAATTATGATTTCAGAGGTTCATGATTAGTCTAAATCTATATTAAAATTGCAATTTGAAGCATGAAAATTACAATCAAAGGATTTCTTGGTTTGACAGATTTCAGCGCAAAACAAAAAAGATTTGAGTGTCAAATTTAAGGTAACCATGTATTGGTGTATTTTGGAGTCTAATGTTTCAAGGGATATGCATCACCCCTCACCAACACTAAGAGAAAAATGACAGATATAAAGGACTTATATAGATATATTGATTAACTTAGAGTAGAGTGATAATAAAGATTGATCATTTAGAGTATCTACAAGAAAAGGAATGAGAATAAATGAGTTATGAAAAGGAAAATTGACATGCCAACAAAAGAGAGACAAGGGAAGGATCAACAATGTCCAAAACTCTAGTTTTGATTGGCCACATTTTTTTCAATCTTTGTGAGAATGCCAACTCAAAGCATTATCACTTTGTTCATGACTACTTTTGATTATTACTAGTTCACAACTACAAACCTAGGTTTGAGGGGATTCATGTCCATCGACATCTCCTATTTATTGGAAAGTAACTAAATGTATCTTAATAAGATAATATTTCATTGATGAGTAATCCACTATGTGGTCATTGTTATGCCAATGTGGTGGTGTTTCGAGGAGAGGCACGCCCTTAGAAATGGAATTCCTCCTCTCCTTTGGCTCCACAAATGGGAGTTTTCAATGTTAATTAAGTGATAAAATTACAGATATGGGGGTTTATTAAATACATTATTCATTACAAAACCCATGGTCTTATATACATATGTAATGGGTTGTAGCCTTTCATTGTAGTTCTTCATGATTGGCTTATGACAACATGGTCCATAAATTTTAACATTCTTCTGTGTTTTAAAGGTTTTTTTCATTATGAATTTTCATGGTCCCATGTCATATGTCGTTACAAGAGGGGCTATGGCTTATGGTAAAAGTGGGTGTTTTCATCACACCTAGGTTCTCATAATCCAATCCAACAACCATGGATATAACTATCGTTGTTGTGTGGGTGCATTTATTTGATTTTCCCCTTTATTTTTAGACTCCACATGTTCTTGGGCATTGATTTTTCTTTGATGAACATTTTTGAATATAATGTCGACCACACCAAAAAGGGTATATCCAATTCTGATTTCCTTTATGTGTAGAAAAATTGGAAAGAGAGTTTTTTTACTGGAAAAATCATAATAAAATGTAATGTATCTTGTTAGATTAAACAACTCAATTATGACAATATAATTTTTTGTGTGATGTCTAACAAGTTATAAGTTATTTAAAGGATGCATGTCCGAAGATTCCCATCTTTTGACAGCAAAAGAGGAAATCTAGTAAACTCCAAGGGTGGAATAAAAGACAAGTAACCCAACTACAACCATAAGAGAGTGGGAAGAGATTGGATTCTCCACCATGTTATTTAATGAAACCACAATCCAAAAGGGGGAATAGTGAGGAAAGAAGGTAAGCCCTTAAGATACTTATGAGATATTGTTTGATGTTTCCTTAGAATTTGTTACTTTTATGGGTATTTCACTTAGATATCAAGGTTTTTTATAGCTGAAAAAATAATGCAAAAATGTAAATGTAACTACGAAAGAAGAAACACAAATTGAAATACCAAAGGAAAGTGAGGATGGATGGAAGAAAGCAACCTAGAAAAAGGAAGAGAATGCACCAAATATTGAAAATCTAGAAATATTTGAGCCTATCACCACACTCCAAAGTGACAAGTTCTTCATTATGAAATACCCCATAAAATATCTCCAATGTAATGCAAAATATATTTATATTAAAACAAGATTTGGTGTGCATATTTTAAATTAGTATATAGAAGTATTACCAGGCAATGATAGATATAAGTTGTATACTTTGGTTTATGAGGTAATTATTGATATTAGCCCATATGATAATTCTCATTTATGAACATATATTGAAGAAGGTTTGAAGAGAAAAAGCGTTGTAAAATTAGTTTATGATGTTGTTGTAGGCATTGGAAACTAATGAAACCGAAAAAAATGGGGCAGCTAAACTAGTTTATTCTTTATTGAAGGATCCTTTCTCAATAATTAAATGGTTTCAAGAAGGGAATAATATATGCCCAAACACAGCAACTAAGTTGGAGAGATTTGAATTTGTTCCAAACTTAAATTTGAAACAAAACATGGAGGCATTTTTTGTTCTAAAATGGCATAAAACACTATTGAAAATTATTCATCAAATTAGACCACAAGGAAATCCCACTAAACTAGAGGAGGCAGTCAATTCAGTTAAGAATTTGTAGGATTTTTATCCCAAATACAAATGCTTTCTTGTAACATTGGATGGGATTCGACCATTGATTTCAATTTTGAAATCAATTGAGCAATAACCGAAGGAGAAGATTTATAGTATTTTTTTAGCATTGCAGTTCTGGGAGACAAGTATAAGGTAAGGTTGTGCCCCACTTTTTTTTGTTGCTTTCAGTTTATAACCATTATTTATTCAAATGCACCTCTAAGTTTGGAATGTTTCGAGTTAGTTGCTTTTTTGGCTTTGTTTTACTCTAAACAACAAATTATTTAGTTTTACTCGTGTATCAGACCTTTGAAAAGATGAAATTATGTTCTTTATGGGTTTATAGAGTCCTATATAGTGCAATTATATGGTCATTTGTAGTTGCATACACTTCAATAACAGGAAGACATTTTATCATCTCAATATAATTCTTGGTAGATCCTTGTTGGGAAGGTCACAAATTAAGTCTTGGACAAATGTACACAGATAATGAGAATATTTTCCTTTAGCGTAATCACATATAAGTTGTTTTCTTCATTGGTAGATAGGGAACCACATTGGAAAAAACGAAACCTGTCTTCCAGGAAAATACTAGAGACATTTCTTGAATTTCATAATATCATCTCTAGCACAAACATTATTTCTCTATTTATTGTGGTCAGGAAGCCTTTGGATACTATAAATAATTTCACTATAAATATTAATGAGTGGAATAATGCGTTCCAGGGCCCAAAATTAAAAGTAAACTTGCTAGAGAATAAATTATGAGAAAAATATCTAAAATATCTAAGGCCATGGGTGGTAGAACTACAAAGAGCCTTCATGAAGAGAGTGGAGGCCGAAGCTTGAAAATAATTACCTGTAACAAAATTGAGGTTAAGACTTGCTTGTTCAAGAGCCTGTCATGTAGAAAGAAGGTATGGAGAAGAGATGGTAAAGATAGAATAATCCCATGGAATTTTATTACAGAGAATAATCATTACAACGATGTAAAACTCCTAAGTGTTGGCTATAAAAAACCAATTGTGGAATTATATTTTGAGAGATTCTACTAACTAGTGAGTTGATTCTTCAATTTTTAAAATATAGTGAAGAGAAATTATAGAAAAATAATACAAGTTCTTCTGAAATCCCATCCATGAAAATTAACTGGATCTTAATCTTCTAAAATACAGAGAAATCTTATCTGAGATACTTAGTTCTACATTAACTCTTACATGAGAGCCTGCAAATCACTTTTCCCTAGATAAAATTTTCAAATTCTTGTATGAATGCATAGAATTACTAAAGATATATTATTGGTAGATAAGTATGTCATTTCATGAGCCTAGGCAGGTAGGATAAGATTAGATTTTTTTCCAGTTAAAACTTAAAAGGACACAAATTAATCTCATTAGAGAGTCGTCCCTTTACTAACATAATTAAGGGAAAATGTACTTTCTCATGGTAAGAAGAAAAAGTGCATAATTTTGCATTTCTTGGTAACCTGATTATGAAGAGAATACAAAACAAGAAAGGAGATTGGTAGCTCTATATAACTATATGACCAATTTCCATTCTGATATTATATTAGATTCCTCATTTTTAACTAAGAAATAATAACTGAGGAACCCTTGATTTTTAACAAATTCTAGGCATTGTGGATCTCCATCTAGGTGTTACAACCTTAAAAATTCAAAAAATACTCTCTTTGGAGCTTTTCATTTTCCAGCACCTACATTTGTGGCGGAAATGGATGAAACCGAAAAAAATGGGGTAGATTTAGTTGTGAAACATTAAAGAACCCTTTATCATGAATGTATAGAGGGAGATAAAGTAATGTTTAATAAACTACACATTAGAGCTTTGGTAAATTATATATTAACATTTTATCAAAATCAAGTACATAAAGTGGAAACCAAGTGCATGAAAAGCAAGTGTTTGATAAATATGATAAGGAGGGAACACCATTTATGAGGCAGTGGAAACTATTTATGAGGCGTTGGTAACCATTTCTAAGGCGGTAGAGCACACAAGGGCCAATTTGCAGTGTCGGGGAAACAATTCAGTTGGGAAATTCTCAGGACCTGTTGCTAGCTGGACATGTGGGAAAAAGTGGGAACCTCAAATGGTATTAGTCAGATGGAGAAATTCTCTTCCAAGTGTATGGGGCTGACATGTTGTAAATTTTCATAGAAGCGAGCTGGGAGCCGATTTTTCACCTCTTCACTAGGTATGATCTTAAGCTGACCTCTAATTTTATTGACTCGTTTGGTAGTGCTAGCACTAGGGTTCAGGGGTTGTTATTTCAAGTAATAGAATAAAGCATCACAGAGGCAACAAAAACATCATTTGAGGGGAAAAGATGGTTTCAGAGACATATGGTGCAAGGAGTAAATGTCAATTACTTCTTGAAGTACGACAACCATGATCCTCGATGGAGTGTTTGGGTGCACATCAATATTTTAAATTTATAATGGGGTGAGCCTATGAGGAAAATTCAGTTTTATCTAACATGTGATGATCATTTCTCCAAATTTTTCCTATACCATATGTGATTTCTTGTACATTTCATTGGTTTTAACGGGATGAACCTGCTTTTTTACCTTCATCAAAGTTTGATTAAGATGGTGGCCTCTACAAGGAAAATGAGGTTTTGGTACCCCCATGATGTATACCACCACGGTTTTATAAAGATGTTATACACCCATTATATGAACAAGAAATCACAACAGCCAAGGAGGAGGAAATTGGGACACCCCTTTTCCATAAGGCATAAGAAGGAGAAAAGTGTTGCTATACAGGCTGAGAGTAGTCAACGAGCAGCTGGACAAACAACAAGAAACACTAATATGACAAAAAGAACTAGGGTTTATAGAAGAAGGATTAAATGACACCAGTCAGAATTCCAGGAGACTAAGGAAGATGAGACCATGGAGGAAGGCCAAAATAAGGGTGAAGATCTTATAGAACATGGCCCTAGAACAGATTATGCAACAAGGCCAAGAACTAGACCCATGAACAAACTAAGTTTGGGGTTCAAAGTTAAGCTTAATCCCAAGCTTAAGGAGCATATTTTCATTGAAGATGAAAAGGAAGACTGGCCTACTAGAGATAAGGAGGTGTTGTTATCAGAATTGGTGCCACAAGCTCCAACAGCTGAGAAGACCTCGCGGAAGAAAAGAAAAAGAGTCACGAGGGAAATCACAAAATAGGACAAGATAAGAATCCTTGCAGAGGCAACAAAGGTCATTGGAAACTAAACAGGTGAACTCAGAGTCTCAAACCCTAAGGTTTTTTGCTAAAGGATTTTTGTTAATAGGGACAGAATTTGTTTAGTAAATTGTATCATAAAAATATTGTAATTTCTTATGGTTTCTTTATCAGATATTATGGATCTTAAAGTTTTGTACATTTTGATACATAATGTATGAAAAAAAAAAGACAAAGGCTTTTGAACTCTTTGGTAGAAACCTTGTGTGTATTGTATGCTTTTGAAGATCAATATAGTTTTCTCTCTGCAAAATTTTGAAAGGTTTCAAAGATTCATGTGTTACTGGTTTTTTTTTTGTCCTCCTTCTACGTGATTTTTATCCTTTTTGTTGCTCATATGCTCATATATTCAGTATTTGAATATAGTTGTAATGAACTAGAATTCATGTTTTATTGCTTACTCTCATAATATTCAAATGCTCTAAGTGTTTTTCCATCTAAAGGTTACAAAAATCACCCTAGGGTTTGAGACTTGTAACCTCATATTTGAAACCAAAATAGGTAACCTCAATTTTGAACCATTGTATTTATTGAAAACATATTAATTCGCATCATCCATTAATATTCATGTATAGATTATTACTTTTATATATATATACCAGTGTGAACTAAAAATTTGAAGCCAACAAGTCTGTTATGAAACCAACACCAAAAATAGAAAAGAGAGATAAACGACTTAGAAATCAGCCACTTTGAGGGGGGGGGGGGGGGGCTCCTTTACATTACATAAATAAAAAAAATATTGGATGATACAAATGAAAAAAAACTCCTCTCTAAATATAGGAATCCAATGGGTCACAATATAATCCTAGTCGACATAACTATAACAATGTAAGGGCACAAAAATAACAATAGTGGGCCTCTATGGGGCACAATAATAACAATATGGGGACTACATGGGAAAAACAATAACAATAAGGGGACTATACTGAAAATAACAATAAAGGGATACACTAGAATTATAGGGACCTAACAGACCCCTCTCCTTCAAACAAGTGTTGTCCTCAATGCTTAATTATTTATGGATGCTTCTGTACAAAATTATCATCCTCCCATGTGGAATATTCAATGGGGAAGTTCTTCCACTTGCTGAGATACTCTGAAATTGATAGATTTCGTACTTGTCGATTTCTTGTTTCTGTGACTGCTTCAGAACTTCTTTTGTTTCGATGTTGATCTTCATGTTGTTTCATTCGATTCTACACCAAAGTTAGCTTATCCTTTAAGATTTGAAGAACTTGTTGTTGATGCTCAATGTGAACTTCCACTGCTTTATCATCCATATTGGTTTTCATTTGATCCTTCAAACCATCCAACTTAGCCTCCCTGTCTACTTTTAAACCATCTATGTCATCTTTGGTTTCTCTTTGTGACATCGAAATTTGTTGCACTTGGTACCGTAATTTTGATATATCATATTGCAATTCTTCCTCTTCATGCATCATAGTATAGCTTTCTAAGGGATTAATGGATGTTGAATTATTTTTAGGGGGACATTTTAGAACCCAATATTGATATCTATAATTCACTATTCCCTTGGCATCACTTCAAACTTATTTTTCAAACAAGACTTATGCAATTTTCAAAAAAAAATACACACATTTTTCTTGCTTTTGAGGAGCTCGATATTGAAATTGATGTATCTCTATAATTTTGGATCCCCAATATTTTAGCTTCATCCTTGCAGTAGCTCTTTGAGTCTTCTTTCCAATGCCACAGGTCAGACCTGGTTTGGATTCTTCAAGATAGATTTATGTTCAATCTCCCACAATGACCTAATTATGGACTGGTTCAGTAGAGCGAACTTGTATGGTGTTCCATGTGTCACTGTTTCATCCTTCAACTCTAAAATTGATATAAAGGAAACTAAAGTCTGTGTAATTTCAGCCACTTTTTACAGAATTTCAATCTGATGCTCAAAGAGAGAGTTATGATGATTTTCCCAAGGTCACATCTTTGAGATGAAATTTGGAAGCCTGCAAAAACCCTAACTTCCATAGATCATATCTCAGAAAATATTGTGAAACAAGATTTGAAATTTTTACACGAAGTTCCTTAGGATATTTTTGCAAATGGGATTTGTTTTTAGCATTTTAACCTTCGTAGAAAAAAAATTATAGCGAAAATTCCATGATGACTTGTTTGAAGCAGAAAAACCCTAGAATCCAAAGCTCTGATACCAAATGTTATGAAACCAACTCCAAAAATAGAAGAAAAGAGAGATCAACGACTTAAAAATCAAACACTCTGAGGGGTAAACCTCCTTAAAATTACATAAATGAACAATTATTGGATGATACAAATGAAAAAACCTCCTTTCTATATATAGGAGTCCAATGAGTCACAATATAATCCTAGCCGACATAACTATAACAATGTAAGGGCACAACAATAACAATAGTGGGATTCTATGGGGCACAATAATAACAATATAGGGACTACATGGGTAAAACAATAACAATAAGGGGTTTATAATAACAATAGCAATAAAGGGATACACTATAATTATAGGGACCTAACAAAGTCCCTTCATGCAATTCATGGGTACCGAAATTCGTGTGGAAGCTTACTTTGCAGGCCCACATTAGCCTTCTTAGAAATTAGCCTTTTGAGTTTTTCATTAGGGATTTTGTTGTCTTATGTAGAAATACAAACAAGCCCACATGGTTCGCTCTCAGCAGGAAATGAACAACATAGTTCATGTTGAACTCAGGAATGGGGAAAACAGGGGGAGAGTATTTCTCTAGTTGTTATTGTTTTCATGGCCTCCCTTGCAGTGGTGGTGTGGTTGGTGGCCTTCAGCTACTATTGTTACATTAAGAACCAAGTCAAGAAGAGGTTCAACATTGAAAGTAAGTTCCACGTACTGTGAGATGGTGACAGAGATGGTGGAAATGATATGGTTTATGAGGGGTGTGTGACTACTCTCCATGGGGATTCATATCTTCCATGTTTTACATTTGGAGAGCATGTTTGTATTTTCTATGGGGATTCATATCTCCCTCGTTTTTCACTTGAAGCATCTGGGGGTATATTTTGTTTGGGAATATAGAGAGGATTTTTGTAGTGCAGTGAGGTTAAGGGAATGGCATACAGATGTTTTGGAGAAGCATAGAAGTCAGGATGGGGTTGAACAGTAGGGGGAGTCTCTTCATAGGCACTGATATCTTTGACTGGTGATGACTCTTTAACCCTATCATCCAATTTAAATCCAGTTCAAGTTATAAGATGTTTCCTTTGGCAAGTGTATTCCCAAGGAATTTGTAAGAGATGTTTTTCAAACATACATGTTGCAGAGGAGCACATGATGACTCAAGTTGTGGAATGAACCACTTGGATAGTTAGGAGGGTGGTAGGTGTACTCATATGCTAGCTTGAGGTTGGTTTTTGTAAGGGCATGAGACTTTGATCAGACATACATGTAGTGCAGTGGTGTATTGAGTTATCAAGTTGTGGATGGACCACTTCGATAGGTACCAAGGTGGAAAATGTATTGGTATCCTAGCTTAACACAGTGAATGTGAGAATTTGAGATGGTTGATGAACCATGTACCTGAAAAAAGTGTCATAGATAACTGACGGATACAACAACTAGTTATACATGTACTCTGGTAGATGGTAACCCTTTTATATGGACTTAGATAAAGTGATTTGTACTAGGTTAATGTCCCTGGCTCAAGTTTAATGGGGGGATTGTTAGGGTAGCTCAGGTAAACTTGACTTGGTCAAGTTACTATCAGATTTCAAGCTCTAGGTTTATGGAAATCTCTAGAATTGAGTGATGGTATTCATGTGGAATATAGCCTAGTTAAATGTGGAAATATTCTAGGTAATTTTGTCCTTAGGGACTAGTGGGATCCTAGTAATGGTGTCTTTAGATACCACCACTTCTCTTAGTTTCATGATCCTAATAAGGACTATGCAAAAATATCCATAAAACATGTTATTATGCAGTGGGTGGTGTAGTTTTAGTGGTATGTTTGATGGACATAACAGAAATTTATAAGTTGCTACAAACTTAACGCGTTAAATAATTAATACAATATCATATATCATATAGAATTGAATTAATGGCTACAAACATAACACAATAAATAATTCATACAATAACTTTTATCATATAGAATTTTAATTAATTGAGAACGAAAGAATTAGACACAAAAATGGGATTCTCTTAACATAGATATTTAGTAAATTCATAATGACCACATTAATTTTAGCTTTTATAGGCTTACTAATATCTTTCCTAAATTTATACATTGACAAAAACTCTACAGAGAGCCCTATAATTAAACATGTTTGACTCACTCTTTGTTAGTGTTAGAGTGAAATTAAAGATAGGGCTCATCGAATAGAAATAAAACATGTTAAAGTGAATCAAACAATCTGAAGGGCTTTGTAATTTATACAGTGACAAAAACTCTAGAGAAAGCCTTGTCTTGACAACCCCACTTTCAGTAATTGGAAACTGAAGGTTGTCCACGTACTCCAGATATGAACCTCCAACTTCTCAACCAGGTGTGTTGTTATAAATGGATTTTTCTTGTGACTGGATTTGATATCCAAGTCTTAATGTTATCCCAAAATTCAAACAAACATACACAAAAGGATATCACATATAAATGGACAGTCACAATGTTATCCCATATAAATGATAGTAACCATACCTCAAAGTAATAGTAGGTTGATGTAGTTTGTAGGTTGATGTCCCAGGGGAGCAGACTTCAAAGGAATAGTAGGTTGATGTCACAAGGGAGAAGTTTGATAACGAAGGAGTTTAATGCAAGGTTAATGAATAGGCGTTCTCTTTTTGAATTTTAGAGTTTAAGGCATAGTTAATGCAAGGTGGTGGAGGATGTGGGCAGGGGAGGAGGGTGGCGGAGGATGGTAGAGGAGGAGGAGGCGAGGTCGCAGACGTTGGGTCCTTAAGCGAGGTGGAGAGTGAAGGGAGAGGGAGGAGGGGGCACTACATATCCATGGTGAGCCCTAACAGGAGGGTCGAAGAGGGATCGTTGGGCGTCGGAGAAGAGCATCGGAATGGATGTCAAATCATCCATTCTTTCACAGGAATAGCTTACTCCATTTCAGGCCTGGAAAATGACGTCCGGTAGGACGTATTTTAAGTTTCAACACCTTTTTTATAGTTACTGAAAATTTGTGCACGTCAAACATGACGTCTAAAACACATTGGGGTCTCGTCATTTTGACGTTGAATTAAAAATCTAAACTGTAAAATTCTATTGTACCTAAAATTACAAATCCCCAAAATTATTTATTATAACTGAGGTTGAGTTTAAAAAATCTAAAGTTGAGGTTGAGTTTACAAAATCTAATCATAATGTACACAGTACATAGGTGATCCACCAACAAAGTTTACCCTAGGGCCTACATGCTACAATAAATCCACCGTGAATTTCTTAATTTACTTTGGAGGTCCCTGATCTGATTTGATATCTTAGTACCTACCATCTACAAGCATATGGCTATGGCACTATATTATTTCAAGTTGGGGTGGTTGAGAATTAATGGGACATTATGCGAGTAACAATCCTCCATAATAATATTGATAACAAAATTTAATGGCTCTTTTATTAGCATTGGAAATGGGCATTGACTCTCTCGCAAAACAACTTTCCAATTAACCACTTTCAACTTTGGCATCTAACTATATATGGTTCCATGAATTATGTGTTTTATTTCCCTCTCCCATTGTTCTACCTTGTTAATTTCCAAAAGCAATAACATCACTGCAATATATCACTTGAATTTTTTAATTTACCTGATTGCATTGTCAAAGTCTTTGCATTCTTTCTCAATCAAAACTGTTAGTGGTATCATGTATGTATTCTTTATTCACTTATGTTGCTAATTTATTGTAAAACCTGAAAATACTTACCAATAAACCTTGATATCATATATAGCCCATGAGGAAAGTTTAAAGTAAATTAAGAGGTGATTTCTTCCAACCAGGGAGCAGCTCAAACTTAGGTTGGTAGCTTGATGCACCTTCAAATTCAAGAAAAAAAAAGTTTGTGGGTTTTATTATCTGTATTCCATTCTATTTTGTTAACACTTATGGGTTAAAATACATTAATAATCTATAAAAAAAAATTGCATGTGCTTCTTCCCAGGCCATATTGGTCGACGAAGTTAGAAAATTTATCTTAGGAATTTATGGACATGTACTCCTCGAGCATATTGAAGTTTTCATATTGGAATTATCTCAGGAATTTGTGGACATGTGCTCCTCGGGCATATTGAAGGTTTTAGATTGGAATTGTGAGTAGTTCTGGATACCGACTAACCTAACTCACCACTACTTCCAGGTCATAACAAAATTGTGAGTCTTTTGTTTCACTAATTAAATTAATTTATTATGTGATCTAGTCAAGTTTTTTTGAAAACTCTCTGCATTGCTAATATTTTTGCAATAATAATTGTAGTAATTACAGACCAGCATTTCCAAAATTATTTATACCATAAGGAAAATTCTTATTATAAATTATGCTTCAAGAGTGATTACTCACATCTCCTGGAAATTACTAAGCACCACCATGTTTTACAATGGTCGTATACTTGGTAATTACATGCTATTGACTTTTCACAAATTTCATGGTGCAATTTTTTTTTTTTTGGCAGAATTTTTTTATGTTTTTGGTGTTTTTCACCTGAAGTTTGCACTAAAAAATTTTATTTTTTTATTTTTTTTTAAATAAATTATGGTTTGGTTTTTGTTTTTGTTTTAAATGCATATATAAATTCGATGCTATAAAAAATCAAGAAATGATATAAATTTCTTAACTCAACCTTCAAATTATGAATATTTTTTGTTTTTATTTTTGAAAATGGAGAACATAGAAATCATATTTTTTTTCCATTTAAAATATGAATTCAATGTTAAATAATTCATACATCCTAACTTTATCATACCATATTTATCATGTATGTGACTTCAAAATTGAAACCATTCATGGTCTTAGAACGTGATCTGAAATTTCTATTTGAAATCTTATCCTAATATTATAATGTAATTCTCATTTATAGTAAATGATTGCACACAACATTGCAACTTTATTCCCATTTTGAACGTTCCATGCGCTAATACATTGTGGTTGTCTATAGCTCCTACTAACTATGGTAGGCTCGAATCTAACTATGATTATGAAGGACCTTCCACTAACTTTATCTGACCATTTATAGTAAATGATTGGACACAACATTACAACTTTACTCCCATTTTGAACGTTCCATGTGCTAATACATTGTGGCTATCTATAGCTCCTACTAACTATGATAGGCTCGAATCTAACTATGATTATAAGGGCCTTCTACTAACTTTATCTAACCAAGTTCATTTTTCTAGCCTGACTCCATGGTTATTCATTAACCATAACTTAAGACTTAAACCTAGATATGGAGCTATTAGGAACCTGCAATATATAAACAATGTTGTGCATATTTCATTTATCACAATTTATTTTCTTATAAATTTCATTCATCCATGATTGGAATCTGGATTAGGGGCAAAAACTTGCTCAAAAATTAAAGTGATCATAATTTCACCAAACTAGAATGACAACGACCAGCCTGTCGCCAGGAATCCAACACAACTCATTTCGTCAAAAACCGAGTTCGGATGAGGAAGTTATAGTCTACTTATCGTCATTCAGAACAAGCAATTTTTTTAAAAAATATTACAGAACAGGTACAGGCTGATGACACGGCAGCCCAGTCAGCATGCAGAGAATTTTGTTTAGTTTTTTCCCAATGGGACCGTGACAAGTGTCACTGCAGGATTCGCCAGTTTGGTTTGTGCAGATGAAATTTGTCCAATGTCCTCTAAGGTTGAATGTGGGTTCATGATTTTTATGTGTTGGAAATTACTTTATTATTATTAAGGTTGGATTAAATTATATATATATATATATATATATATATATATATATAATAGTATATATGGTTTAATAATCATATTATATTATATTAATATTAATATTAATATTAATATTAATATTAATTCCAAACCTTGTGTTTTAAATTCACACATTTTATATAACCCAAACTTCAACGTGGGTGAAAGATTTCATTAAACCATATTATAAGTCCACATTACACATATTATTCCAAAGTCAAGGTTGGTTATACATATGTAATGGTCGCATATCATATGGTGGAGCATTAACGCATTACAATGGTGGCACATACGGTTTTAAAACCATAGTTCGAAGTATTACGTGGGAGGCATATTAATATATCATGGTGGACAAGCATATATTGGTTGGCTTATGCATATAAACCATGGATTATGTTTATGTCAACGATTTTCGGAGAGCATTTTAACATATGTTTCGAAACCATAGTCCGATGGAAATAAAACTATTGCAAATTTTGTTGAAATATCATTTGATAAGATATATACAACAGTTGGGTGAGGTCGGGGTTCGACCCCATGACCTCCCCACTACCACTCTCTCCGCCTACAAACGAGCCACACATTTGTTTCTTATTTGGGAATGCTTCGTACGTTTATTTGAAAGTTGGTCCAATCTCCGATGGAGGGAAGGAGGAGGCCAGCCCCGCGAGCCAGCGTTCCTCCACATGACTGCTCCATATAACCGCATACCAGCGCCCAGGATAAGAGTGGATTAGTGAAATTAAAACAAAAATAAGCGCAGTTAAGGATTAATTAATCATGCATTTAATATGGTGACAGTTTCGGAAGATTCCTCAAATTTAGCGCCACTTCCAGATTTTTCGGAGCTAACTGGCAGTTTTCCAGATTTAGAGGCAGAATCTAGGGGAAACTTTAATGGATCATATCTTGAGCAATTTTCGACCAATTTTGGAATAGGAATAGTCATTCCTTGCATATTGGCATGCTATGTATCTGTTGGAATGGCTTACAAAAACAATGGAGCAAATCTACAGGCGTTTTTGGTCACTTGAAGAAAATTGAAGCCTATGGCCACCAGGAGGGAAGGCCATGCCCAAATTAGCTGAAGGCCAAATGGAGTGAATGAATAGTCAATTTTTTATGTATTTGATGATTTGAACACAACAATATATTTTTCAGAGGCATTGGAGCACATATAAAGGTGTTTTTTTCACTTTGGATATTAAACAAGCTCGTGGCCACCAAGATGGAAGGTCAAGCCTAGAAGAGCTGGTAACCAAATTCAGAGATTGAATAGTCATTTTTTGGGCTTTCATGTCTTTTGAAGCCAATGGAACAGTCAGAAAATACATTGGAGCATCACAAATTCTTGTAATCATACATTGGAATCATAATCCCAAGAGGGCCTAGCTAGTTAAAGCAGGTCCATAGAGATGTAGCCCAGGAGGGGTGAACTCAATTATCATCCATTGTGTTATGTGATTGTTGTGAGTTATATTTTTGCATTTCGTTTGTTGTATATGAGTTTTTAAAAGTTAATTAACTCATAATTTGATCATCAAAGACACATGAAACTACACACATAAAATCCTTCACAAGTGGTTAATATGAGACGATCATAATCACACATTTTAATATGGATGAGGCAACTAGCATATCATTAACTAGTTTGTCCATATTCGATCAAGTTGGTGTCAGAGAAAAAATTTAGCTCATTTTAGACAAGGTTAGCTAATTCTTCTTTAGCTAATGGTTTTTGAAATTTGTGCAAGGAGAATTTGTGCAAGTTTATGTGTGAAGGAAAAGAAGATCAAATTTGAGAATTCAATTCTCAAATCATAGAAAAGAAGCTTTGTATGCATTTCATATGTGATGGCAGCTACAATAAATATTGTTTCTAGTCAATCTTCCTTACAAAAACTCTTTGATAAAGAGATTTTGCAGAAACTCTACATCATGATTGATAGGATACAAGAGACGTATGAAGATAAGAGGAAGATCATTAAACTTCAAGAGCAGTTGATTGCCATGAAGGAGGAGAAGCAAGAGCTTCTTGAAAATATGCATGAGATGGAGACTCAACTCCATGATTCCAAGGAAGCCTTAGCCATGTATGTACATGAAAAAGAGGTATGAAATTCAATTTTATATTCAATTTCCTCTCAAGATGAATGTGTAGGTTCTTTTGAAAGACACACTAGAGGAACGGGTTCCAAATTATTGATGAAGATGGGAAATGAAGGTAAATGATTAGGAAAACATGCACAAGGCATAGTTAAGCCAATTGTTGTTGAGGAAAGGCCTAAGTATTTGGGTCTTGGTTATGGACAACATGATGGAGAAAGCTCTAAATCCAAGGAGACACATGAAGTTGTTTGAAGAAGGACTCTCATTTCATGTTCATTACCTCAAGCTTGTGAAGATTTTGTTCATGAGGAATGCAAAAATTTTACATCCACTTTGTAAGAAGGTGCTCATGAGCATGCAACTAATGAGAATGAAGAACAAGAGAATGTTGAAAGCTCTAAATTCATTGAATGCATTGTTGGTATTCTGAAGAGAGCCATTACCTCATCAAATTCACCTCCTCAAGAAGGCGACAAAGGTGAATGTTCAAGGTATAAATCTGCTTTTAATCAAGTTGTTTTTTATTATGATAAACATGGAAAATTCTCACATAACATTTGGAGAAAGTTTGCATGTTCCTTTTGTGGTTTGGATAACCATAATGTTTCAAGATGCTGGAAGAAGATATCCACGCATAGGAAACTTTCAAAGCAAAGGAGGTAGAAAGCCAAAGACAAAGAAAACCATGTTGAAAAGAAGATGCAATTGTTTTGCACTCATTGCCATAAGCAAGGTCATCTTGTAGACAAGTGTTGGACTTTGTATCCAGTAAGTCATCCACGACATTTGAAGAAGGTGGAGAAAGAGAATGGCAAGAAAGGAAAAGAAGATTCCATAATTGATGTGGGTCAAGATGATTCACATGATGATGATGTGCAGCTAAAAGAAGTGCCATTGAAATGGTTTGGTAAGAGATGGTTAGATTTCTTATCCAATTGAGGCTTTGCATGTCTTTTGATGTTTGATGCATTTCTTTGCCAATGGAATGTGTGTTGCATGTTTACACCAAGAATGTGTTTGAAAGTGGAGAATTTTGACTCACTTTATTGCAGAAAAAATTGTTCATTTCAGCTTTAAGTACATGTACATATGAATGGGATTATTGTACTTATGATTGTACTAGTGAGAGAGTTGAATAATTCTATGCATGCATGAGATTTTGTGTGTATGAACAATGGAATTTTGATGATTTCATTGTGCTTGAATATGCATGAGTAATTGACTTGTGATGGTCGATTTCTTTGTTTAACATGTATGTTGTCAACTTGAGAGTGTTGATCATTTGCACATGCATGAGTGTCGACTTGTGTTGGACAATTGTGTGTTGCATGCATGTCATATCGACTTGGAAGAGTTTATTTTGTCTCCAAAGATGGAAAGGAGATGTTGACAAAGTGTTTCATGAAATGTGAAATTTATTTTGTTTTGGGAAAAGAATCGTCAAGTTGTTATACATGCTTATGCTTGACTTGAGAGTCAGTCTTTTGAAGAGGTATGTTTTGTCGACTTGTGTTTGGTTGATGAATTTTGACACCAATATGTGAGAGTACATGGAAATGTTCACATGATGTGAAATTATTTGCTTTGAAGGAGCAAGAGGATATGTCTTCTAGTTGTTTCTTGCATGATGTGTTTTTCTGATTGATAGTTGAATCTAAATATCTTATGTGTGTGACAAGATGTCAAAGAGTTTGTAACCATTGTAGACCATTTTATGTGTTGACTCCAAGAAGAGAAGGAGATAGCGAATGCATTCTTCTAGATGTGGAATTTGGAACCTTGGAGGTAAAAGAATAGTCATTTCTTTTCTTGTTTTTACTGATGATTGGAACTTGTATTTCACTCAGATGGGTTTAATTTGGATAAGTGGTTTCCAAGGAGAAGCTTGCATCAAATGCATGTTTGTGCCAAGGAGGAACATGATTCTCAGTGGGAAGGCAATAAGTTAATTTTCCAAGAACCGAAGAATCGATTTGGTACAACAAAAGTGTTATATCAACAAGTAGCCAGCAAGTGTTGGATTGGATCGGCGGAAAAAAGAGAACATTGGTTGAAGAGCCAAGCCATTTGCAAGGCAAGGCAAGGCATGATAGTGACCAAGTGGTTGTCATGATGATTTTCCAAGTAGAATCAAGATGATAGAAATTGGGAAATAAAAGAGTGTTCAACACTCATGAGATAACCAGTTTTTGTGGGTCCAAAAGCATGTCAGTGGGAAGGAGTGATCAAAATCTAGATCAGGAGCAAAAACTTGCTCAAAAATGAAAGTGCTCATAATTGCACCAAACCAGAAAGATAGCGACCGACCTGTCACCAAGAATCCAACACAACTCGTTTCGTCACAAACTGAGTTTGTATGAGGAAGCTATGGTCTGCTAATTGTCGTTCATAACAAGAAAATTTAAAAAAAAATATTGCAGAACAGGTAAAGGCTAATGACATGGCAACCGAGTCAGGATGTAGAGAATTTTTTTCAGTTTTTTCTCAATGGGACTGTGACAAGTGTCACTGCAGAATTTGCCAATTTATATTGTGAAGATGAAATTTTCTCAATGTCCTCCAAAGTTGAATGTGGATTCATGATTTGTATGTGTTGGAAATTATTTTATTATTATCAAGATTGGATTAAATTATATAATTTAATTATAATATTATATATGGTTTAATAATCATATATTATATTGTATTTTATATATATTAATATTAATATTAATTCCAAACCTTATGTTTTAAATTCACACATTTTATATAACCCAAACTTCAACGTGGGCCCAAAGATTTCATTAAACCGTATTATAAGTCCACATTACAAATATTATTCCAAAGTAAAGATTGGTTATACGTATGTAATGGTGGCATATCATATGGTGGAGCATGAACGCATTACAATGGTGGCACGGTGGACAAACATATATTGGTTTGCATATGGATATAAACCCTGGGTTATGTTTATGTCAAATATTTTTGGAAAGAATTTTAACATATGGTCTGAAACCATAGTCCGATGGCGATAAAACTATTGCAAAGTCCATTGAAATATCGTTTGACAAAATATATACAATGGTTGGGCGAGGTCGAGGTTCGACCCCAAGACCTTCCCACTACCTCTCTCTGCCTACCAACGAGCCACACCTTTGTTCCTTGTTTTGGAAACATGGCGCACGTTTATTTTAAATTTGATTCGATCTCTATTGGCGGGAAGGAGGGTACCAACCCCGCGGACCAGCCCTTCTCCACATGACTGCTTCATATAACCACATATCAGTGCCCAGGATAAGTGTGGATTAGTGCAGTTAACACACAACTAAGAGAAGTTAAGGATTAATTATTCATGTAGCTAATATGGCGACAGTTTCGGTGGATTCTCCAAATTTAGTGTCACTTCCAGATTTGTCGAAGCTAATTGGCAGTTTTCCATATTAGAGGCAGAATCTAGGGGAAACTTTAATGGATCATATCTTGAGCAATTTTCGACCAATTTTGGCTCAGGAATAGTCATTCCTAACAGATTGGCATGCTTTGAATCCATTGGAATAGATTGTAGAGGCAATGGAGTAAAGATACAAGTGTTTTGGTCACTTGAATAAAATTGAAGCCTAGGGCCACTAGGAGGGAAGGTCATGCCCAGATCATCTGAAGGCAAAATGGAGTGAATGAATAGTAAAATTTTGATATATTTGATGCTCTGAACACGATGGTATAGTTTTCAAGGCGTTGGAGCACATCTAAAGGTGCTTCTATCACTTTGGAGATTAAACAAACTCGTGGCCACCAGGATGGGAGGTCAAGCTTAGAGGAGCTGGTAACCAAATTCGGAGATTGAATAGTCGTTTTCGGGGTTTTCATGTCTTCTGAAGCCAATGGAACAGTTAGAAAATACAGTGGAGCATCACAGATGCTTGTAATCATATATTTGACTCATAATTTCAAAAGGGTCTGGCTACTTAAAGCGGGTCCATGGAAATGTATCCCACGAGGGGTGAAATCTATTAACTTCCATTGTGTTATGTGATTGTTATGAGTTATATTTATGCATTTCATTTTTTGTATATGGGTTTTTAAAAGTTAATTAACTCATAATTTGATCATCAAAGACACATGAAACTACACACATCAACCCCTTCACAAGTGGTTAACATGAGACGATTCTAATCACACATTTTAATACTGATGAGGCAACTAGCATAACATTAACTAGTTTGTCCATATTCAGATCAATCTAAATATCAATGCTTATGATTAGACACAGCGACTCTAAATATTCTTCCTTCCAATAAAGGAAAGTTTCTGGAATGAAATTGGCATTTTGTAAAAGAGAAGTAAAAGTAATTTTTTTTTTTTTACTTTACATTTTGCTCATAGTAATCATCAATATGGTTTGGTTATTTATTCAAATCAAGAAGGATTTATATTTAAAAAATCAATATTTAAATAGAAGAAATTGTAAATATTATTGCAAAATAAAGTTATTGAATATTTGATGCCATTGAATCTATTTCAGTTTACCATTTTTGCATTAAAACAAATATCATTGTGATAGTGATACCGATTTTTAGGAGGCATTTTGAGTGTTGAGTACTTTACTTGTGTAAACTGCTAATGTGAACAATTCATTTTAGTTTGAAGTTGCACAACAAAAACATGTATTGGTAATTGACATTTTTTCTTTTACTTTTTTTTGCTACCCAGTGGCTACCAAATTACCAATGCTCGTACATAATTTTAAGTAATCTTGGATCATGACATCTACACCTATCCAAAAGTTATGAATCTTGAATAAATCTGATAGTTGTAATCCGGAAAAGTGCAAGTTATCCAAAGCCTTTTTGAAAACAGAGTGTGTGTGAAACGTTAAATAATGTGTATGATCCTATGTTAGTTTTGTGCAATTTTAACATTACTTCTTGTATGATTCTAATGTTAATGTTAGTGTAAAAATAAAGTTTTGATTAAAAAAAAAGAAATTGGACCATACATTTCAATTGGGGAGTATATAATTATTGACAAAATAATTAAAATATTAGGTTGTCTAGAGAGATATATAATAAAATATTTTAAATTTATTTTATAATTTTATTTTATTAAAAAAATTTATCCTAATACTTTATAAAAGACCATATCTTTAAATTTATTTTATTAAAAAACTCAAATTAATTACAACACTTTGTGCTAACTCTCTATTACTTTAGAAATACTAATCAACTAAATAACAAACCATTATTATATTATGTTCTAGTTCTTCTCTTATTTCAAACTTTACATTATCATCGAGACAATGAAAATATACTCTAAAAATACAAAATTATTAATATATTTAAATAAAATTAATAAAATATTTATATTAATTTTATTTATTAACTCATAAAATTACATTAATAAAATTTAGAACTATTAAATGCAAAAGTGTCATTCTATTTCATTGTCCAGTTTTAAATACTTTGAAATGAATGTAAATTCATTTCATAGTTGTTAAATGTCACCCTCAAATCTCATTTTGAGGCGTTGAGTTGAATTATTAGATATGAGAGTATATATTTACTTGATTATAGGCTTGCATGTGAAGCTTGTTGAATTGAGTTGTTATATATAATAGTTAAACTTTATTTAACAGTTTTCTAAACTGCATTAGTATGATCTATTGTAATTGTTAATACTTTCTTTTTTAACAATTTTTTTTTTATAATTGGTTTAACAATGTTTATGGTTTTTAGATAATAAATAAATATG
This sequence comes from Pinus albicaulis, assembly GCA_034641835.2. Lineage (NCBI taxonomy): Eukaryota > Viridiplantae > Streptophyta > Pinopsida > Pinales > Pinaceae > Pinus > Pinus albicaulis. Next base: position 1,112,522,546 of record CM076583.1, on the reverse strand, counting down.
TATTATTAGAAAGTATTTACTTTAATTTTCACATATATTTTTTTATATGGGTTATTATAAGCCTACAATGTCTCAAAAGAGAAAGATACAAGCTACAATCAGGGAAATGTATGGATGAACAAAGAGACAAACTTCAAAGGCTCAAAACAATTTAGAAACAAATGAAAAAACCCATAATGCTCATGTAGAACAACAATTACATGAATTTTTTGGAACTTCTTCTGATCATCATCAAAATGAAGAAACAAATAATGAATTTAATGAAGAAGTTGCTAATAATTCAAAAATGAAAGTTTAAACAAAAAGACACTTTCATAAGGGATGGTTAGATAAGTTTTCTTGGTTGAATTATGTGAGATTTGATGATAAAATAGCTATGAAGTGTAGTTATTGTGAGAAGTGTAGGATGAATGGGCCATGGGATTTAGGGAATGGTTGCACCACCTTACAACATGATGCTCTTATTACTCATGAAAAACCATTGGTGCATAAATATGTGAAGGCAAGATGGATAAATGCACTAGAGAGAAAGATGAAACCAATTCTAGATCATATTAGATAGGTTGAAGATGCCAATAAGGAAAGGGTGATTTCTACAATGAAAGTAGCATATTTTATCTATCAAAAAGTTTTATTTCTTTCAAATTATGAGAAACTTTGCAAATTTCTAATGGATGCAAAAACTCCATATATGCCAAAGTCTCAAGACTACTCTTCCTACACAAATCATAAGTCTACAAATGATTTTATATATTGCATATCAAAACATCTTGAATGGATTCAAATAAAAAATATGTTGGAAAGTCCTTTCTTCTCATTAATGGTTGATGAAAGCACTGATCGAACCTTAGAGAAACACCTTGTTGTTTATGCAACATATTTAGATTCAAAGGGCCTTGGACCACCTATCTCACAGTTTATGAAGCTCAATGACGTAGTGGATGGAAAAGGGAAAACAATATATGATAGTATCAATCAATTAATAGATGTTAGAGGTCTTCAATATAAATATTTGATAGTTGTTTCTACATATGGGGCTTCAACAATGATTGGACATAAAATGTCTTTGTTTCATTTTTTTAAAAGAACAACCCAAACCTTATTACAATTCATTGTGTGGCTCATCATGAGTCTTTAGCAACAGTAGATGCTTCTAAAAAAATACCCAAGTTATTACATGTTGAAAAAAATGCAAACAAAGTGTATTCATGGGTTCAAAACTCCCCAAAGAGATATAATGAACTTAATGATTTGCTTAGAGTCATGAAAATTGATGTTCTTGATGTTCTACAGATACATTCAATGAGATGGTTATCCAGGGGGGAGTTATTATAAGGCTTGTGAAGCTTATGCTTGCAATTTTAACTTTGTGGAAAAATTAAAGCAAAAAACTTCATCATGGTATGATAAGACACAGATATATTCTATCCAATATTGTTACATATGCGTGTTGATGTGCTAGGGGAATTGAATAAGTTGAATATGAATTTTCAAGAAGAAACCGTAGACATTATGACTATTGGGTTGGCTCTTGAAGTAACTATAAGCACATTGTCTAGATGGTTTTTGAGAAAAGAGACATTTGCAAAAGGCACAATTTATCTTTCAAAAAATTTAAGTGATTCTCAAAAAGGATCCAGTGATATTAAATATGAAGAGACAATGGTAGATAGATATGAATTACGATACATCTCTATCTCAGCCATGGATATAGAATCCAGTGAAGCAAGGAAACAATCTATGAAACCTTGTATTGAATGTACACAAGGGAGTTGTCAACAACTCACAGAAGGTTATATAGAGACTCTCATAGACTCTTTAAATCGGAAAGATTTCCATATCTTCATCTCATTAATGCAACAAAATTGTTCAGCCCTTGTTATTATCCAGAAGAGCGTCGCAATTGTGAGAAAAATTCAAAGCGTTGGCTTTTAAATCTTTTTCAACATTTGCAACATACCATATCAAGTGATGTCGAATTTGTCGCTGTATTTGATGTTAAATCTTGTAAAAGAGAGTTGCACCCTTTTGTTGATTCATTAAATCTAGCTTGTGAGGGGTTTTCTATGAAAGAAGCATGGAAATTCTTTAGTAACACAAAAAAAAATGGCACAAAACTTATCCTAATATGATGAAATGATGGCAAGTTGTGCTCACTATTCATGCAAGTACAATAAATGTGAAAAGAGGATTTTCTAAGCAAAACATCATCAAGGACATTAGAAAATCAAGGCTAGGGTTGGATACACTGGATGCTTTAATGAGAATATCTTTGAATGGACTTGAACCATCTAATGTTGATTGGAATGCAATATATGAGGTATGGAAAGATACAAAGTCAAAAAATATTCTTGAGCTTTGAAAGTTCTTCTAGGGTATGTTTAATAGAGAATCTATGTATTAATGTATTCCTATTGAAAAAAAAAATTGTAGTTTCTCTGAAAATTTGACTTTAAATGAAGTATAATTACTATCTATTATTGAAAAAAAAATTTGTATTTTCTCTAAGAATTTTGAGTTTCAATGAAAAATACTATAATTTGGAAAAATATCACTATACTTTTTATTTATTGTACATCTGTTATAAGTTTTACAAAGTTTTGCAAGATTTTCATTGTTTAAATAGTCATACCATAAATTTGATAGACTACAATTCCACTATTTTTATCCATGCAAAATTATGCATCACATCGTTAAAATTCTTTATTTTGTTTGTTGAAGCTAGTGTGTGTAGTATTTTTATTTTTATTTAATTAGTTTCGGAAAAAAATAAATAAATAAATAAATTCCTTTTTATTTTTAGTTAGACATATCCTATTATTTTTATCTTGTATTTTTATTTAATTAGTTTAAAAAAATGAAAAACAAATATTTCCTTTCTATTTTTAGTCAAACATATCTTCTTCTTCTTCTTATCAAGAAATTGTAATATATCTAGATTTTGATAAAACTACATAAAATAGTATATATTATGCAACTTTAGTGTATGAAAAGTTGTGAAAGTACAGTAAAATAAGCTAGTGTAGCGCAATACTCCTAGTATGTGCATGAACATTTAATTTAATAAATTTTTATTTACATTTCTCAGCCCAAAACCAAATATATCTTCAAAAGGTAGTGAAAATCCCAAAACTAAATATATCTTCAAAAGATAGTGAAAATCTCAAAAATGGACCTAGTTTTAGGCTCCTCAAAAGCTCCTAAACTAAAAACAATCTTACTTATTAATAAATTTTAATTAACTAAATCTCATTTATTGCTATATTTTATTAATGAAAAAATTATAAAATTTTAAACATAACCTTAAGTGATAAGGTATTTTTAAAAATAAATAAATAGTTAAACTCTTCCCAACTTCCAGCTTCTACATTAATCTCTTTTACCTTGTTTTTGTCTTGATGGATTCTCAATATTTGAAATAATGAAAAAGAACAGTGATTAGAATTTTCATTTTTTGGAGTTTAGGAGGAAAATCGCTTCAATTTGGTTTTGTACATGCATTAGAAGGATATTTGTATGCTGAAGGTAGTTTATGAATTGAACTCTGGTCTTTATTGGTTAAAAAAAAAAGAAGCAAAGCCTAAATTAGTGTTCTAGCAACCTTTGGTATAATCAAATTTTCAACTTAAAGATAAATTTACTAAAACTATTGTAATTGTTAGATTTCTTGCTTGAATGGTGAATATTTATAGTTGAATGGTCTGACAAATTTAGATAAACTAAAGACAAGAAAAATACAAAACCAATTGCTGAGAGAAATCACGACACTGCATTAGATTTATTGAAGGAGAGATAAATATATATACATTCACATGGATAGTTATAGGGAAAATAGTTTAACTGAATTGAAAAACCAATTACTAACTAAGTCTAAACTAAATCTTTAACACTGCCCCTTAATTTTGAGGGTTACATTGTTTTATTCCTAACTTTTGATATTGAAATTCAAAATTAACTTTTCCTAGTGGTTTAGTGAAAATATCCACTAACTGCTCCTTGGAATCACAAAATTTGAGAACAATTTCACCATTCTTGACGAGTTCACGAATGAAGTGAAAACGAATGTCGATATGTTTGTTCTTTTGATGAAAGACATTGTTCTTTGACAAGGAAATAGCGAAAGTGTTGTCATAAAGGATTGAAATAGATTCATTTTCTTTGTATCCGAAGTCAGAAAGAAGTCTCTTTAGCCACAGTGCTTGACATGATGTTGAATTTGCTGCAACGTACTCGGCCTCTGTTGAAGATAGCGCAACTATGGGCTGCTTTTTGGATGACCACGAGATCAAGTTTCTGCCAAATAGAAAAGCATAGCCAGAATTGCTTTTCCGATCATCAATACATCATGCATAATCACTATCTATATAACCAACAAGCTTACTATCTGTATAGGTTGCATATGATAAACCATATGTAGTTGTACCTGCAATATATCTTAACACCCTTTTTCTAGCTTTCCAATGACAGCCTTTCGGAGATTCCATAAACCTGGAAATATAACTAGCTGCAAATGCTATATCAGGCCTAGTAGCAGTAAGATACATAATACTACTAGCAAGTTGCTTATGCAAAGTCGCATTAACAATAGTACCCACATCATCTTTACTTAACTTTGTACCAACTTCAATAGGAGTATCCACCGGTTTACACCTGTCCATCTTAAACTTTTTCAAAATGTCAGTAGCATACTTTTGTTGACTCATAAATGTACCATCGTGTGTATGTTTCACTTCGATACCTAACAAGTATCTCATTAATCCAAGATCTGTCATTTCAAATTCATTTTTCATTGCAGCTTTAAATTCATCTAATTGCATGTTACCTGTATAAATTATGTCATCAACATAAAAACACAGTATCGAAATATTACCTTGATGATCACTCTTGATATATAAAGTGGGCTCATGGTCACTTCTTCTGAAACCATTATTCAGCGAGTAATGGTCTATTCAGTTGTACCAAGCTCTTGGAGCTTGCTTCAAGCCATACAATGCTTTCTTCAACTTGTACACCTTATGTTCTTGATTTTTTGTTTCGAAACCAGGTGGTTGATCAACATACACTTCTTCGTTCAAAAAACCATTAAAAAAGGCAGACTTTACATCCATTTGGTAAATAGGCCACTTGTTTTGTGTTGCAATAGCTAATACAAATCGAACTGTATCAATTATTGCTACAGGTGAAAAAATTTCACCATAATCTATGCCATGTTGCTGTGAAAAACCTTTGGCAACTAATCGTGCTTTGTGCTTATCAACTTCATCTCTCTCATTTAACTTTGTTTTAAAAACCCATTTGACACCTATATAATTTTTTATCATCAGGGAGATCAACCAAATCCTAAGTTTGATTTCTTTCAATAGAATCGATTTCATTATTCATCGCATCTACCCATTCTTTGTCCTTTATAGCCTCTTCAAAACAAGTACGTTGAAATGAAAGAAATGCAAAATTTACAATATCATCAACATCATCTTGTGCATAAATATCACTTAAGTTTCTCATTTTAGGATTATCAGAATCAGACTCAAAAGATGATGAACTGCTACTGTTTGATGAACTACTACTGGTTTTGTCTTGAACATGTAATCTTGGAGTGATTTTTGCAGGTGCTTGATGTTCGTCTAACAGAATAAAAGGATTAGGACAAGTATTGTTCTCCATTTCATTCCAAGACTTGTCTTCCAGAAATTTCACATCTCGACTTACGACAAACTTCTTAGTTATAGGATTAAACAATCTGTATGCCTTAGATTGATCACTATACCCTATAAAAATATACTTTTTGCTCCTATCATCAAGCTTTTTTCTCATTTTTTTTGGAACATGAGCGAAAGAAATACAACCAAATACGCGAAAGTGTGAAACAGTTACCTTTTGTCCACTCCACGCTTCTTCAGGTACAAAACTTTGAACACTGGAAGTTGGCGATATATTCAAAATATATACCAAACATGCAACTGCTTCAACCCATAAATATTTAGATAAATTTCGTGTTATGAGCAAACTTCGAGCCATATTCATAATTGTCTGATTCTTTCTTTTTGCGACTCCATTCTGCTGCGCAGTATAACTAGTTGTCGTTTGTTTTTTAATACCGTGTTTTTTGCAAAAATCAATGAATTCGTTAGATTCATACTCACCTCCTTTATCAGACCTCAAGACTTTAATAAACTTGCCACTCTGTTTTTCAACCTCAACTTTGAACTCCTTAAACCTGGAAAATGTTTCTGATTTATATTTGATGAAATACACCCAAATTTTCTTGCTAAAATCATCAATGAAAGTAAGAAAATAGAGACTTCCAGCAACTGATTTTTCTTGCAGTTGTTCTTTGGCTCTATTAGAGGTTGAAGGAAAACTATCTCGCTTATGTTTACCCATTATACAACTTGTACAGGAAGATATATGATCAGACAACGCAGGTAAACCTTTCACCACAGACTATCTTTGCAACAAACTCATACTTTTGATAGGTAAATGACCATATTGCAAATGCCACAGATTTGAGTCAGTTGGCGTTGAAACACTATATGCATACAACTTCTCACTTTTCAATTGTAACGGATACAACATTTTTTTTGTCATAGGAATCTTTGCAATAAGAGACTTGTGTTTATCAGCAATCGTGCAAGTAGTGTTGTGAAAGCTAACATCATAACCATGTGCATCTAACTGACCTAAACTCAACAAATTATGCTTGAAATTGGGTACATAATAAACATCATAGATATTCTTCACAACATTTTGTTTGGTTAAGACAGGTACAACACCCTTTCCTGAAGCTTTAACCTGGCGATCATCACCCAAACCAATAGAGGAACTGAAAAATGTATCAAGATGTGAAAACAAATCACTGTGACCAGTCATATGATTACTACATCCACTGTCTACCAACCAAACATCTTTATTAGGTACTTTCACAGTCACTTGGCATGCCAAAAATAAAGCATCTGATGTTTCACATTCAGTGTTTGTGACATTGGCTTTGTTTTTACTTAAAACATATTGTAATTTTCGACATTCAGAGTTATAATGGCCATATTTTTTGCAATAGTGACATTGAATTTTTTATTTATCTATCCACCTACAACCATGATCAGTTTGAGACTGCTTTGAATGTGTTTGAGTTACCTGTGATCTATCATCAGACTGAGACTGTCCTCTACCTTTTCTTCCCCTGCCACGAAAACCTCTGCCTCTACCACTATCCATAGAAGCTTTAGATTTGAAAACATGCTCTAAATTACTGACATCTAAATTAATTATTGCTTCATGAGCCAACAATGAACCGGTTAATTCTTCCACAGATAATTTTGTCAATTCTCTCGATTCAAAAACAGTAACGATCATATCAAATTTTTAAGCAAACATCTAAGAACTTTTTCAACAATTCTTTGGTCATCAAGTTCTTCACCATTCATCCGAAGCTGATTGACAACACCCATAACTTTAGTCATAAACTAATCAACGATTTCTGATTCAGTGATTTTAAGTGTTTCAAATTGTGTTCTGAGAGTCTATAATCTTACCATTTTTACTTTATCATTTCCTTGATAAGCAACCTTAAGTATATCCCAAATTGATTTAGCAGTTTTAGCAGCAGTGATTTTAGGAAAAATAGTCATCTAATGAACTTAAAATGCACGACTTCGCTCTACCTTCTTTTTGTTTGATTTCATCAAATTTTTTTTTTTTTGCAGCAATCATACCAGAAATTGTATTTGCGTCATGTTATGTGAACCCCAACTTTACTGATTCCCAACACCCTAAGCCCTGTAAGCATGTTTTCATTTTAAGACTCCAAAAATCATAATTTTTCCCACTAAATAATGGCGTAGGAATGGAAACTGACTTGTTGAAGCCATTTTTGGAACCTTCAGAAATCTAACACCTTTAAAAAAAACTTGTACTCTCTTTTCCCCTCTACCAGAAGCAGAAAACAAGAGCATCTACACTGCTAAAGAAAGCCTCTACACTTTGTCTGAAAATATTATATCTTAACTTGATATTTTTCTGGCAGAATTATCATTAAAAAAAAATATACCCTTCTGTGAGCATACACCTTTCTGGCAAATCAAGGCTGTGGAAAATATATTTAACAATGTCTTTTTACACTCAGCAAATATACGGTATGATAATCCTCAACACAGATTTAACTTTTTTGAATTTTAAAAAGATACTGCTGAATATCAGTAGATATTTTAAATATATATTTCTGACATCAAAAGTCTAGCAAAACGTTTTCTTTGGCAACAACAAAACCCTTTGCATGGTAGCCAAGATTTAACCCATCCCCTGGAAATTCAAAAAAGGCAGAACAAATACAGTATTTTCTGCACATACCAAATCTGAGAAAAAAAATCCCAACCTTGAGGTAAGATCTACAATCGGCAGTCAAGATTCTTTCTCTTGAACGCAGCAGCAGCAACGTCCCTTTCTCTCCAGCAGAGGAATAGAGTCACATAGGCAGCGGCAGCTATCTCCAACGAGAAAACAACAAACAGCGAACAGAAAACCAGTCTCGCTCAAATGCCTTCTCACTGGCTTCACAACAAACAAAACGCCTCCTCACTGTCTTCCCAACAAAGAAACAAGATCGACTCTACGCTCCAACACCATGACAAATTTAGACAAACTGAAGACAAGAAGAATACAAAACCAATTGTTCAGAGCAATCACGACACTACATTAGATTTATTAAAGGAGAGATAAATATATATACATTCACATGGACAGTTATAGGGAAAACAGTTTAACTGAATTGAAAAATCGATTACTAAGTAATTCTAAACTAAATCTTTAACATGGTCAACTAAAATTCTAACATTGTCTAGATTTGTTTTCAAGTATTCTTCTACTTTGAAGAATGTCAAGATTAGAGATAATCTACTGATATTTCCCTCTCTTTTTTTGTGCTCTGCTACTTTTAATAAATTGTCATAATTCTACAATATGTTCTACATCATACAATGGAAGCTGACTAGTATTATACTCACACTGTGAGGCTTGGATGACTAGGTTCCTGAATGTTGTACAATTCTTATTAACATCACTACAAATGTATTGACCAATCAAACTATATGTGCAAACCATATGACTCTACCTTAAAACTTTATGAACAAAATATAAAATTATGGCTAGATTATTAGGCCGATAGGCCTTCTCTTATGAAAGAGATCACTTTTTTGATCGTCAACACTTTTTATGTGAACAAGACACCTGTTCCTGGTTTAAAAAAATGACACCTGTCTTTTGTCTCTTTGACATCTGTCTGCACCATTTTTATTAGGCTAATAGATCTTTTAAACAATGTCTGTTTGAATTTTTCATGCCATTTATGGCCTTGAACGTGAATCTTATTGTGCACGACTGCACTCAAAACTGCAATCCCGAATTTGTGGTTCATTTCTCTGGTGTGAGTTGGGCCACCTGTCTGAGTTTGTTGAGATAGAATCCAATATCGTTTCCCTTCAAGAACAATAACTCCAGTGTCATATGAAGTGCGAGGATTCCTTGGTCTTATCTGCGAACTTCATGGCCGGGGCTTTAGCTTTTATAGGCTTATCCGCCTTGGCTTTTACACGCTTCTTTAGCTCCTCCGAAAGCTTGAAGGAGTTCTTGACCTTGGTGAGGTTGCCAGATTTGGCAAGATTTCTCAATGGAATTGCTAGTAGCTTCTTGAAATTGGCAGGGAGTTGGGATTGTTTTCCGCTCTAACTCCGCTTAACACTCTACTAATTCAGGGTTATACAGACTGTCACTGAACCCTCGGGTCCCCGCTAGCCGAATGACTCTAAGACTGTTATCGGAGCTGGCTTAAGTTTAGAGAAAATGATTCAGAGATGCTGCATTGTTGTTGGATGGAGGAAAACTCGGTCAACAGTTTTCATTAGTATGACTCTGTATTTTCCTTAACTTCTTTTTCTAGAGATTATATTCATAATTGGCCTCTTCTTTTTTTATTTGTATCAATTGCACATAAAAATCTCTCTTCCTCGAACTTCTGTTCCAGAAATAGCTCGCAGAAGCAAGCATTCAGAACTTATCTAACTGTCAGGTAATGTCCTTAGAATCTTATCTCGATTTTTTCTACAGTCTCTGTTAGCATTTGCCTTGATATCATTTATCTTACTCTCGAAGGATAGAATAACCCATGTTTAATGGCTACCATTGCAGGGATTTCTTCTTTACTGTCGTGATGCCTGGTCTCGCAAATCTCCTCATGGTTGAGCTGACATACTCTCTAATGGACTCCAGCCTTTTCCAGGTATTTCAAGTACTTCATGCACTTGTCCAAAGAAACCCAGAGAAGTTCGACCCTTCCCTAACTTGTTTCAATGGGATTTGGGTTTTCCTTTGTAATAACGTTTACCTTATATTTTCTAATGGAAAGCACAACAGTGCTAGACATCTGTTTGTATGTGAGTTCTTTTCTTCAGAGCTTGAGGACTCAATACCTGTGGCATATGTCCCACTATTTCTTTTATTTTCTATTGTTGATTTCAAAAAACAGCTGTCAAGATCTGCTCCTTCAACTTCTGAAATTCTTCTGGAAACTTCTATCCTTACTCGAGTCTGAAATCAAAAAATCAGAAAAGGTCGTTCTGGAAACCTTTATCTTAGCTACAGTCTCTGGGACCTTCACAGGAAACTCTTCTGGAAACTTCTATCCTTGCTCGATTTTATCCTTGCCTGACTCTAGGAAAGGATAGGATATTCGCCTGTAGATCGACCAAAGAAAGCAGTTCCTATCTGGAAGGGGTTCAATTTCTTCCCGGGACGATGATGTTGATGAATCTAGTAAGTCATATTGGAGTCTCAGGGGCTCTGGTTCTGACTCTGTTAGGGTTCGAACTGACAAGTCCATAGAAGAGGCAGGAGAACTGGATCCATGTTTACTGTTGAGAGGGACAGGTTTTCTAAATCTTATTCCTTTTCGGAGAGGTCATCTTTTATTCACCAGCAGGAATCTGGTAGATGGCCACCTGGGTTTGGTGGTTTCCATGGCAGGGATTCAGTTTCTCAGAACGAGAGGATTTACCCTTATGGGCGATCTAGGTCTATGTATCATCAAAGAGAAATGGAAAATTCAATGTACTGTGGTAATAGATGGGAAGGAACAAAGATACTGTGAGAATGGCCTTCTGCCCGGGTTTCCCAAGCAGATGAATACTTTCGTTTGCATAATCTCAAAGCAAAGTCATCAACTGCTCCAGTGAAGGGAGCACCTTCAGTGGATGAAGAGGTCTCTAAGAATGTAGATAGAGAGGAGGTTTCAAAAGAGAAGGTCTCAGTGAAAAAAATATCTCAATGAGATTGCCACATCAAAAGCTGTGTTTCCTGATTCTGGCTATAAGTAGGAAGGGCCTTTGTCTACTGGTAGTAAAATTATAGATGAAAAGGTTGATCTGAATATTCAGACAATAGAAGAGAATGAAGATCCTAATGCCTTTGCAAGCGAAAAACAAAAGGCATGTGTTCAAATTGCTAACCTATTTACAAGGATCTAGTTCAAATGAGGTTTCAAAGCCTCTTCTCGAAGAGGAATGCCCCATCGAAGGCTCTCAAAAGAATGAAGGAAAAGTTCTAGATGTAGAGACCGAACCAAATGCAACAGAGAAAGATGAGGGATCAATACATGCATTTTTCGTGGACCTCTTAAGAGGCTATCCTAGTTTAAGAAATCTTTATCAGACTCAGGACAACTCCGAAGGATTACCCATCACCCATGTAAGTTTTCCGTGTCACGAGTAGAGTTTTCTTTTTAATGTGTTTTTTGGAGCATCTGAAAGTTTCATCGATCACAGTTATTTTGAGCATTAAAATGTATTATTTCTTGTAGATGTTGTTCTAGAATCTACATCATTGTAATCACTCCATCTATTGTTGTTACCGGCATTTTTCTGGACTGACTGACTTATATCCGAAGGCATATCTTTTGAACTTTATAATGGCAAGTGCATCATTCTTCAAACCAAAAGTGCTTCAAGTTCTTGTAGAAATGAAATGAAATTCTCAAGCTTGGTGAACCTTTTAAAACATACAAAGGACGAAAATGAGACACTTTAATCCACAAAGGATATGGTCATGATTGCTTTATGCAAATTTGCTAAATAAGTTTTTGTTTTAGTAGAGATATTGTTCCCATATTTGATTCATATAGTTCTTTCCCATGTATTACTTTCCGGACTTATAGATTTGTGATAACGAATTAATTTGAAGCATTCCATCACTACAGTATATTCAATGAATGCGTAGGTGGAATTTTCTTTACTTGTTCATTGCATTTTTATGTGTGTTTCGGTTAAGGTTACTCTCTTGATTAATTCCTGAGCTCAGATTTAGTAACTAAAAGATTTAAGCAACTAAGAATCAGAGTTTAAGTTACTTACTTTCTTTTCTTGGTTTTCTAAATTGAAATATTATTACCAGAGCAACTTCGTTGGATGTTTCATGTATACGGTCTTTATACATGTTTATGCGAACGATTTTGCTAAATTAAATTCTCATTCTGATATTGTTTCTCGGATTCTCTATAGTGTATATTCTTCTGTATTGTTTTATTTACAAAAAAATCATTATTGGCAGTGTTTGGACCACCTTTCGACTATGTCCATGTAATGAAGTTTTCGATCCGTTGGAATCCCTCGGCTTCTTTTCTTTGACAGCGTTGTTGACTACAGACTTTGCAGTTGTCTGCGTTGAAGCCATTGTTAAAACCACCAAATTGCTCAGAAACTACAAAAGAAACCGATACCAAGAAACAAAAAAAACAAGATCTTCACAGACAAATGAAAACTGAGCAGACAAATATTAAGAAAAAAAACCGTTGGAATGATTTAAAATTGATTGTTATCACTGGTCATATATATAGGGACAAGCGAGGGCAACTGGAGATGCTCACTGGCCTCGGCGGGTGGCACGTTAAGGGCTCATTTTTTCTGCCATGCAGTTGATCTGTCAGTCATGAGTGGCCGGTCCATCCTCCCATGGATGGAGTTTTCAAAGAGGAATTCGTTGTTGGCCTTCTGAAATTCTCAGCAAGAAATCTCACGGTACTCCACAAAATCTTACTTTTTATCTTTATTATTTTAAATAAATTATTTAAATTATTAAAAATGTAACTTCTTAAATTTGGGTTGGTTTGGTGCCAAGAAGCATATATACTTTTCCTATGCGAGAAAGTGAACGTTGCTTAAAGCAATGAGAAGCGTACTTGTTTCTTTAAGGTGATGATCTTTATCTTTTTCTTTTTGATTTTGACTAAAAGTAATTTTTTTTTTTTAAATTATCTTTGCAATGAAACAATTTTACTTATAAAAATAAATTTAAATAATTAAATGTAAATACAAACTTTTAAAGAAAAACAAAACATAAAATTCAAATTCATTTTCTCGTATTTTTTTTATTTCAAATTTTTTTTTTTTAATAATTCTCTCTTTAATGTTTTTTTTCAATTAATATATTAATTTTAAAAAGTAGTGTCAATGTTATTTTTCTCTTTTTTTTATTTTCATTTTTAATGAACAATGTTATTTTTTCTTCGTTGTTGCTGCTTATGTTCTCTTGAAGCTCCTAATATTTTAAAGTGTTATTCATCTCGAGTATAATATTTTTAAAATGAGAATTAAACGAGACTAGATTGATCTTAACAAATCAAATTTTATGAGATGAAAAGACATAATATTAATGGATCCCTCACTCACTGCACATGGTAGGCATAGATCTAGGCTCATTGTAAAATTTATCATATTTTTCTAATTTGATATAAGAGCGGGCCTTTATGCCTACTTGCTTGCAAAAGACCCAATCTTTGGGTTGACTCCCTTGCCCAACTACCCAAAGAAATAAAATCTTATGAAGCCCATTAATGAACCCCATCCCTGACTAGTGTATGGTTTTAATTTTTCATTGGTAAAATAAGTGGTAAATTATATCTCAGTTAACTTTCATCATCTCAATATTTCAATTATTATTTTAACTATGTATTACCAAATTAACACAAAAACTCTAATCAACCTAAATGTAAAACAACAATTATTATTTCAAATCAAAATACAACTTTTTCAATTCAACAATTGCAATTTAACAATCCTATCGGCCTCTCTTTGCACCTTTTGAGGCAACTTCTAATTGTACTCAGTTTAGTTTATTAGCATTTACACTATATGATTCTACCCTAAAGCTATATAAACAAACATCGAGTTATAGCTTATTTATTGCATAAAAGAGCTTAAGGCTACTAGTTTAAGTTATTAGCCTGAAGGGTGATTGATTGGAATAAATCTTAAAGTGAAGAGCATGTAAAATGTAAAAAATCATAAAAAAATTCATGACGGGCAGGGGATTTGAAATTCCAAGCTTGCTCCATTTCCTCTAGCCATTCATTCGTATTCGTTGGGAGATTGTAAACGCACTTTAACATGCCGGCACTTCATAAATGGTGGTCGATATACATTCACAAGCGAAATCATGAGACTAACTTGAATCTGAAGAGTGGTATCCACCTCCATTAAATGCGCTGATGGTGAAAGTGCAAAATACAATGATGGCACTATAAGCCTATCACCAATAAAATACCAGAAAAATAAAACAAAATATTATATATATATATATATTTAATTTTATAATATCAACTTTAAACGGTCAAATTTAATTTTTGGTCAATAGAATAATAAAAAATATTTATTTTTTCATATTTTGTTTTGTTTTTCTTGGGCAATATTTTCTTTTTATTAATGCAATTGATGTCATACTTGTCCTACATACCAGTCTACAGGCTGAGCATTTATGACATTTAAGATAAAATTAAACCTGATGCAATGGAGGTAAGCCCACGGGTTTCCCGTTAATGTCGTACCCCAAATTCTTGGCAGTTTCCCGGTAGCTCTATCGGACTTGCATGAGTTTCTGAAAAATAAATATCCTGCCTCTATTTCAAGAAGAACAAATTTTTGTTTCTTTCTTGACCAAAAAGGCATTCATTTTTCTATCTTTGGAACACAATTTTGTAATTGAGTAGTTTTTAGTGTTATTTTTTGAAAGTTTTTATGATCGCTTTTTTCGGTGTAATTTCTCTAAAATCTGGCAAGAAGTCGTTGAAAAGAGAAGTTTGATTGTTAACTTTGCACAAACAAAATGTCTTAAGGGTTTTTGAGAGTGCTAAATCCATATCTTAAGTCCAAAAACCAGTTTAAATAACAGAAAACAAGATTTTACCTCAAAAAATTTTACCGGATTCAGATACCTGAAACTCTAAAAAATCACATTAAACACAAATCCTTTTGTAATAGATTTCTAGTTAATTTGGGCTTTTCGTATCACACCCTTGGGTACAAATTTGTCTCTGTAAATTCTCTCCAATGCAATTACAATTTTGATGGTTATAAATTGCAACTAAAAATAAAAATTAGTACATTCCCTATCACAATTTCAACCATCTTGAAATCACAAAGTTTCAAAAAATAAGAAGCAGTGATTTTCCATGAAAATCTCTGCAACATGAACCTGAAGGCCGGAGTTTAATGTGGGCATCTGTTACGCGATGCCGAGCCTTTAAACCTAAATGCTCTCTGGATTGTGTACTAATCAGCCTTGGACATTATGAATTGGAACCAGAAATAAATAAATAAATAAATCTCATGTGAAGCCGTAAAGTAATGTGCTTAGTTCATTCGCGGAGAGGCATCACTATCCTGATTTGAAATTTGAATGGAGACCATCTCTTTATTACATCCCTCTCCCATAATGCCCACACATTCCTCATTCCAGGTAGAGAATATGACACTTTCACTTTGAAAGGTATGTTACAGCTGTTTCGGTTTTTTCTAAATTATATCCATAGTTATTATTTACATCATATCATATAAATAAGAGAAGAGAAATATTAATGTAAAATGGTAGTTTAAGAACTAGTTTTTTATATAAGAATTTATTAAAATTTAGCAATACAATTTTAAGGTTTTTTTGTTATTTAAAATATACTTTTGAATTAATAAGAATTTATAAATAAAATAGTTTTTTTCACAAGAATTTACTAAAATTTAGCAATACAATTTTAAGATTTTTTGATATTTAAAATACAATTTTGAATGAATAAATATGTTCAGCGCTTTGAAAAATTTATGGGGCACTCAAATTATGCAAATTAAACAATTTAAATTCAAGTTTTAAAAATCTTTGTGAGATTTTCATTAAATTAACCATAAAAATGATCGTGAAAAAAAACATTCAATCTATAAATTAGATTAAACCCTATAAAATTAATACATCTTTCTAAATGTTGACATGGACTAAATCTTTTCTTATAATAACATGCAAATTCCAATTGATTTCATTTAATGAAATCCTCAACTATGTAATTTATTTAAAAATAAATAAATTATTTAATTAAAATGGATTAAATTGTTTTTAAAAAATAGTTATTATATCTAAATTAAAATAATAGATATTGATAATTTTAATTTTAATATAAAATTAAAAATTTCTAGTAAAGACATATTTAAATTATATTTAAAAATTAAAATTAATTTTAAAAATATTAATTTAAATCTATTATTGATTAAGAGGAATCAACCAAATCAACTATAAGTTATCATAACTTTGAAGTTCAAAAATGAAATTCAAAAATTAATAACAAATTAACAAACTCATATTTACATTAACTACCAAACAAAATAACACTATTTATATATAATATAATATAACATTAATCTAACTATATTTAGATTAAATAACACTATTTAGTTACTATGTAATATTTGTTTTGAAAACACATTCAGTAATCTTAACCCTACTAAACACCCAAAAAAATATGATAAATCTCTGACAAACATTTTATGGGTTTTAAAAGAACACCATGCAAAAACGTTAAATTTTTTTTTTTTTTTTTCAAAACACTCCATAATCTTAACATACTCATCAGGGTTATGATAAATCTCAATCCCACATTTTGTTTATTTACAGAGTATTTTAAAAAATACTCTGCCCTGCTGCTTGATTTACATAGTATGTAGCCCTTTATGTATCATGTATAATAGAAAGATATAAGCTAGCTTTAAAAAAATAATAATTACAGCGAAGGTGTTCCTTTTATGAGATTGACTGAAAAACATTGTTCATTTCAGTCAATTTCTGTGTACCTATTGCCTTTTTACTCTCTCAAAATTCGACACTTGGCAGTTGCTTCCACCCTACTGCTCTCAGCGCCTTCCCGTGCGTCAGCTCCTTACCGCATCCGTGCTGCTATCCAATAGTCCCGCGGGTCAGCGCCTTCCTTCGGTGTCCCGGCTCATTTTAATGAGCAAGTACTAGTTTATAATAAAATTATTGTTCCGGGGAATTTCCAGGCTTCCAGCCATTAAAAATAAAGTTTGGAATTAGTAGAAGTCTGCGTCTCCACGCATAGAAGATTGTGCTTGTTCTACTCCTTGCGCACCAGTGATGTAACACGTTTTGTTTTCTTTTGGATTTGTGTAGGTGTTTTATAAAATAGTTTAATTTTTCAATATTTGAGAATTTGATTAGTGAAATTATGTGTTTTATTTAAAATTTATAAATGGATTCATTTCATTGAAAATGAAAATTTATATACATTTTTAAACCCTACTAAAATCCAAGTCACATGAAAGTTTAACTTTAAAATGTTTTGTAAGCTCCTCGAAGTCATATATCTTCACACACAAAAATTTAAGATTTAAAATACTGCAAACGTTTTTTAATATATTTTTGTAGTAAATAAATCTGGTAAAAGAATTACATAAATCCAAGTCACATGAAAGTTTAACTTTAAAATGTTTTGTAAGCTCCTCGAAGTCATATATCTTCACACACAAAAATTTAAGATTTAAAATACTGCAAACGTTTTTTAATATATTTTTGTAGTAAATAAATCTGGTAAAAGAATTACATATTATTATAAATAAATTTAAATAATATTTTTCCAAAATCCAATATTATTATAAAAATATTTTTTTTAAATTTTAATAATTGTCACAACAAAATATTATTTAATAATTTTAAAAACAAACCAGTAGTCAATTAATTATATTTTTTTAATATTTTGTTTGAGAAGAAAAAAACTAACTAGTGTTTTATTAAGAAAACATACTTACATATTAGATATGAGTACCATCTTCAGTCATAGAGAAGACAAACTAATAGAGACGGTAGAGTTCTCGAACATTTGTTCTACCAAAGTAAACAAAATGGATTAGTTAGAAGTACCATCTTCAATCATAAGTAAGACTAACTAAACAAAAGAGATAGTTCCGAGTACCATCTTCAATCATAGATAAAACAAACTAATAGAGATATCAAGTCCTCAAACATTTGTTCTACCAACTTAAACAAAATGGATAGTTATGTGTTCACAATATACATTATTAAAAAAAATTTGTAGAAGATGAAGTCATTTATATTGTGCTTTGTTTAAAGAGTGCATCTGCAATGTTGTTTGCTGTTTGATTTCTTGTAACTGTGTGACATAGTATAGCTTCCAAAAATAAGAAGCAGAGCCTTAATTTGGTCCATTATCTTCTTAAAAAAATGTGTAGAAGATGAAGCCATCTATATTGTGCCCTGTTTAAAGAGTGCATCTGTTTGCTGTTTGATTCTTTTTAGATGTGTGACATAGTATAGCTCCCAAAAATAAGATGCAGAGCCTTAATTTGGTCCTTCCATCCCTCTAGTTCTGAAAGGTCTAAGCATCAAGTACTTGAAAAAATCATGGATAATGGTTTTTGAGTCCCCACATATATTTATATTTTGAATCTCCTTTTCTCTAGCAAACCACAAGAAGTCCCATAAAGCTATTATCTAGGCCTTGTCTAGGCCTTGGTGTTTATACCACTCCCCCCTTCCAATATAATTTATAACTAATATGCTCATCAATTTAATATAACCATTCACTATTCTTACTATTTTGTTTATTATACTTGGATAAACTATTTTATTTAATATACTTAAATTTATCTAAATTTTCTCACTCACTATCTTTACTATTTTGTTTAATATACTTAAATCAAAGTTTCCTAACTCATTCACTATCTTTACTATTTTGTGAACTTGATTGCAATGGTTTGGTGTTTTCTATTTTAATTAATATACTGAGATTTATCTAATTTTCCTCACTCACTCTCCTTGCTATTTTGTTTAATACTTTAATCAAAGTTTCCTTATCCCTTCACTATCCTTGCTATTTTGTGAACCTGATTGCAATGGCTTCTTGTTTTTAAAGGGTAGTTTAAACTTAGATTGATATCCTTGCTATTTTGTGAACCTAATTGCAATGGCTTCTTGTTTTTAAAGGGTAAATTAAACTTAGATTACAATGGTTGCTATTTTGTGAACTTGATTGCAATGGCTCGTTGTTTTTAAAGGGTAAATTAAACTTAGATTGCAATGGTTACTATTTTGTGAACCTGATTGCAATGACTTTAGATTAATATCCTTGCTATTTTGTGAACCTAATTGCAATGGCTTCTTGTTTTTAAAGGGTAAATTAAACTTAGATTGCAATGGTTGCTATTTTGTGAACCTGATTGCAATAGCTTCTTGTTTTTAAAGGGTAAATTAAACTTAGATTGCAATGGTTACTATTTTGTGAACCTGATTGCAATGACTTGTTGTTTTTAAAGGGTAGTTTAAACTTAGATTAACTATTTTGTGAACCTGATTGCAATTACTTGTTGTTTTTAAAGGGTAATTTAAACTTAGATTACAATGGTTTGTTGTTTTTAGGTATAATTTAAAAACGTGATGTTTTAGCTCAGAAAATAATAAAAAATGTAATATGATTGATGAAATTTTTGAAAATATAAATTGCAACTGTCAAATATCTCGAGTTTTTTTATTTTGGATACCCAAGATTTAAATTTTTATTTTGAATACCCAAGATTTAAATTTTGGGTACACAGTTCTTGATAGTGCTGATAGATTTCAGGGTTTAAAATGTTTTTTAAAGGCTGCCAGAGTCTGATTTCTCGAAAAAAATTCTGACCAATTGCAGCGAGGATAATTTCTCGCCAAATTCCTTTTTAAAGGCTGCCACAGTCTGATTTCTCGAAAAATTTCTGGCCAAATCCCAGTGAGAATAATTTCTCGCCAAATTGCTTTTTAAAGGCTGCCACAGTCGGATTTCTCGAAATAATTCCGGCCAAATTCCAGTTATAATAATTTCTTTCTCGCCAAATTCCAGTGAGAAATTAACCCTGTAATATTTTACACAAATCATTGCAATCCAGTTTACCTATTTACATTATTTATCATCTTGGTTAATATGCTTCTTCACCAATTTAGTTTTCTTGCCACTTTCTTCCTCACACATAGCTGAAGATAGCCAGGAGCAAAGAGTCTTTTTGAGGATAAAAGTAAAGATAAACAAAAGGATTAAAGTAAAAGAAACAGGTAAAGTCAGAACCCAAAGGCAAGAAAACCAGGTGAAATGCAAATATGTGGCTTTATTCACTACAGGACTCCTTCACAGTACCAGCATAACTGGATTTCCAAAACAGAAGAACACTTTATTTGCAACGCCATCAACATAACGAATTGTGAAGTTCAGAGAATAAATACATTTGAGGGTTTGCAACATAATATTGCTTAGTAATAGTAGTTCAAGGACATTTGTGCGTGCCTTTGGAGTTCTTCAAGTTGGCGTAGCAATCACAGTCCCCGGGAGTATAACCATATGTTCCAGAGGGAACACAATTACATTTACTGCAGCATATAAGGCAGAACTGAAGGCATCTGTTCGCCCGTCCAGCCAACGCACACCGCGCATCACACAGCGTTGGGCAGTCTGTGGTGTTACCAGCAGCACCTGCATTTCATGGATCCAGAGATCAAAATCTGTATACCCATTAAACAAAAGCTTTACACCAACTAAAATTTAAGCAACAACCCAACAAAAATAGCAGAAAAATCCTTATACCCATTCCAGAATATCTTAACACGCACAAAACAAAAACCCAACTTAATTAATGACAACATATCAAGTCCTACAACAACCAAACCTAATTAATAATAGCTAATAATATACTTAGTTTCGATAATGAACTACACTGGTTAATTCGAAAGAGCTGGAAATGTTCAATATTCATTTGCATGTGATTATTACCAAAAAAAAATTATAAACAACAGACCTGTTTGTAATAGCTGACGTTGCATTGTTCCCGAAACAAAAACCTGCTGCTGCACCTGCAAAATATAACCATTTTCAGTCAAAAACTAAAAACTAACTGTTGAATGATATTAGTACCATGCAATTCTTCATGACACGAACTTGCCTGCAGGAATATCACACAAAAAACCAACAGAGCAAATGTTTTCTGGACTGCTGCCATTGTTAACATGACTCTACAAATCCTGCTCTTCTTTCTTCAATGCTATAAGATGACTTTTAACTCTACTGGTAATTGCAGGGAGCCCTCTTTTTATAGATAAAGAAACAGAGCAAATGGCGGTGAATACAGAATGAGCTGGATGGCACTCAATCTGTATATGATATTCATAAATGCGTTCAGAAAACGGGATCAATTAGGTTCAGTAAAGTAGCTGTAAGGCAGAGTTATTTTTGTTATTTTTTTGGTTTTGGTACAGGGATTGTCATTTTCCCATGCCCGTGTGGGCCTTTCACTATGGAGTCTGACTGTTTTCCATTGCAGTGGTGCCGTGTAGATATGAAAGCAAAAGCTTAGTTGACATTGATTGAAAAGAAGGCTGTCTGCTTGACAGTCTGATAACGCGTTCGACAAGCTGTCGTGCGCAGGGCAGAAATAACAAATTATTTTGGAAATTGCAATTTTAGCGTCTGCTATCGAATAAAAAATCAGATTACGACGATGCGTTTGCCTAAGCGTTTTATATTGGGATTGTTTAACTGTTTTACATTTTTTTTTGTTAAACAATAATTTTTTTTCCAAATTATGAGATGTTGGTTAAAAAATAATTATTATTTAAAATATGTTAATTGTGAGATGTTGGTTAAATAAATTTTACTATTTAAAATA
This sequence comes from Pinus albicaulis, assembly GCA_034641835.2. NCBI lineage: Eukaryota > Viridiplantae > Streptophyta > Pinopsida > Pinales > Pinaceae > Pinus > Pinus albicaulis. Next base: position 1,112,500,533 of record CM076583.1, on the reverse strand, counting down.
TGTTTTAATTAAATATATTAATGGATAGTTGACAACCACTTAGAAAGCTCGAATTTCAGACAAATTCCACTAAAAAAAATTAAACAAATTCCATCAAAAATGTATCACCCATAAGGCTCCAAAATTTAAAACAAAGTAAACTAAGACTTTCAGGATTCTTTTGGAAAAGATTGGTATCGAACGTGTAAAAGAAAAATTGGTCAGAGAACATGATAAGGTGTGGCCGCCTGTTTTTTTTTTTTATTTGTTTAGTGTGATTTTTTGAAAGGTTTTTTTTGGAATTTTCTGGTTTAATTTTTCTAAAATTTCTCAAGAATTCATTGAAAACATAAGTTTGATTGGTAACTTTGCACAATCGAAGTGTCCTAGGGTTTTTTAGTTTGTTTCACATGACAAAAAGTCGCACTAAAGACTATTCTACTCAGTTATCTTTGTGCTTTCATTTTCATGTGCATGCTGAGTGACATGAATAATAATCAAAGCTGGACTGTGAGGAAGTATTTGACTTTGAATATATATATATATATATATATATATATATATATATATATATATATATTTTATAAAACAATTAATAACGGTTGGTTACATTTTATTTTTAAATTAAAATGTTTAATTTATTTATTCAACTAATTAATTAATTATTTAATTAATAGTGATAATAATATGTATATATGTATATATCTCTTATTTTATTTAATTGATTTAATTATTTATTAATTATTATTATTTATATATTATTTTTAATTATATATTTGTTTTATTTGTGTGGGAGTTGTTTTAAATGAATTTTTTTAAAGGTTTTTTTATCAATTTAATTTCTCTAAAATCTTACAAGAATTTATTAAAATTATAAGTTTGATAAATAACCCTTTCACAATTCAAGTGTCTTAGGGTTTTGTAAAATGTTAAATTCACATATACAAAAAAAAAAACCAGTTTAAATAATACAAATCAAAATTTATTCCAACCCAAATATGCATATTAGTTAAATGGATCAAACAAATAATATGTATATGGATAAAACCATCCGAATAATAATCAAAATAGTCATGTTAGTTAAATGGATCAAACAAATAATATGTGTATGGATCCGAATAATAATCAAAATAGCAGGCTACATATTGGGAATCGTTTTTAGTGGATTTTATTAATTAAAATTTAAAAAAAAAACAAAACAAAACAAAACAAAAACAAGTTTTGAAGTTTGGACCATTGAAATTTATATTGGAAATAGTTTTTGGTGGATTTTATTAATTAAAAAATAAAAATAAAATAATTATTTTGAAGTTTGAACCATTGAAATTATTAGTGGTTTAAAAGGATAAATATTTTCAAAATCTCATTTGAATCTGCACATTAGGTTTATGAGTAAAATTACTAAAATAATAATTAAAGTAGAGTGTGTTTTTTGAGTGGAGTTTGGAATAGATTTTGTTAATTAGAAATTGGAAAAATAATAATTTTAAATTGTGAAGTTTATATAATCTAAATATATTTTTTTGGGTTTTTTAAAGATTTTTTCATAAATTTTGTTTAGAATTTAATTTTTATGTGTATGTTAAGTGTATGGATAAAATTACCAAAATAATTGATTTTTTAGAAGTTTTTAAGCATATATTTTCATAGATTTGGTCAAAATCTTATTTTTATGTGTATAAACAAAGTAGGATTCAATAAACTTCAATAGATTTTTATTTTGATAAAAGTACTAGAATAATAAATAAAGTAGGATTAGACAAAGTTCTGGCTAAATTTTATAGGACTCAATCTTGTGGACAAAGTTTTGAGTAAATTTTATTAATTGGAATTGAGAGAAATAATAATTTTAAATAATGAACTTTGCACAATCCAAATATTCGAGAAGTTTTCCATAGCATTAAACTTATTGTTTCCCCGAATCCAGGTGTTTGCATGAACGCGTTCCCAAGGAAACCGGTGGCGCTCACCACTTGGCGGCAGCCAACCTTCAGGGGTATTCAATGCTCAATAAATTATGCAGCGATCAAGGCCTGTCCTCGCACGCCTGTCCCTCTGCCTCTCCTGTCACCCCTGAGTGTATACCTCCCAGCAACATGACCTCGTTGTGCCTCGTTCCCTTTATTTTTTTACTCATAGCCTGGTCTAATAGGCTAGCTCATCTCCCTTTCGTCACCTCCGCTTCTTCTAAGGCCCACTCCACGTCCTCTGCCTCTCACAGCTCTGCTATGAATTGTGATAGAGGTCATGGGCGTCGCATAAGCAGGGGCAGGGAAGAGGGCGTCCCCCCACCTCCTTTGATAGCAACATTGTTCTTTAGTTTCCTAGGGACTTCTTCTTTAGTTTCCTCATTTAGGGGCAGAGGTTTCCGATGGGTGAGAGGCACAATCCTCATGCTCTCAAGAGTGTAGAAACTGTATTTTTCCTATGTTAATGTAAATATATGTGTTTTAAAAAAAAACATTAAATTTATTTTTATTTAAAAATATAATTTAAACAACTTAATAACAAGATATATTAATAATCATCTTATTGAATTTTAAGCAATGTGCATGTTAAGTATTTCAATGAAATTACCTAATAGCAATTAAAATATAGGTCTTTCTTTAACAAAGTTTTTCGTAAATTTTATTAATTGAAAATTGAAAAAATTGAAAATTTTAGATAATGAAATTTCTGAATACAAGTTTTTGAAAATCATGATCATATACCAAGTCTCTTCCACATAAATCACATAGAAATTTTAAGGTCTACTTGTTTCAAACCACTTATGATGGTTCATCATCAAAACAAAGATGAATAATGACTAAGAAACAAATAAATCCATTAGAAATGCAGTCCACTTATAATAGTTCATCATCAAAACAAAAATGAATAAATAAAAAAATGATTTCAAATTAAAATAAAAAATGAAAATCAATAAAACTAAGAATTATTCAAAATAAAAATAAATAATTAAAATAACAAAACATTAAAAATAGAAATTTACCATAAAAAGACCAAAAATAATGGCTTTAAAAACCTATTTATAAATTAATAACAATATAATTATTTTTGTTTTAAATATATGAATAAATAAATATATAAAAAGAATTAAAACAACCAAATATCTTTTGAGACTTTTTAAAACAATAACTTTATTTTTTATTTAAAAATATAATTTAAACAATATAATATTTTTTTATCTAATTCTAATAAATAATAAATAAAATGTATTTTTATTAAAATTATTAAAATAAATTTATGAAAGTTGGTGTAATTTAACTTATAGATGAAATAATCTTTTTAAAAATCTAGATTGTGATTTTTTGTTTTTTAAAATATATTTTTGACTAGATAAATGAATTCATCACCTTAAAAAGATACTCAAATTCTATAAATTAAACAACTTAAACTCAATTTTTTTTTTTCCTTAAAATTTTAATTAAAATTAAAATAAATAAATAATAATAATAAATAATTTTTTTTTTTTTATAAATTAAATTACACCTATAACATTTTAGGTATATTATTAATAAATATATAATTAAAAATATAAAACAATGATAACAAATCATAATTTGATTTGCTTACCTTTACCTAGGCTTTAATTAGAACTTAAATGCATCTATGCCCGGTTCATATTTTCATTTGTCAAAACATAATCAAAAGAATAGGGAACTAATGATGGTTTTCTAAATTTTTTGATTTTATTTTCTCATGTATCATTCTTACATGTTCCTTGATGATTTATTTGAAATTTTAATATAGATATTATGTAAATTTATGTTATGGAACGTTTCCCTCTCCCACTTATTCGAAGAATCTGCATTATTGTTGACTAAAAATTATATATATATATATATATATATATATATATATATATATATATATAAGAAATAAAGATATAATTTTAATGGTTGGTGGTAATATAATTGGCAAAAAGCATGTTAGTAAGATGTATCTAAGTGAGGAAGTTTTATTTCTTAGAAATGTTTCACTAGTCCAACTTAAAAATAAAAATATAGATTTATGAGGTGATTTGTTATTTTTTTGATGAAATTTGAACACGAGGTTTTCAAGATTTACAAGATTTATAATGATGAAAATAATATTGTAATGTTTGTTATTTAAATTGTATTTTTTAGTGTAAAAATGGATTAGGTCTTGGAAAATTTCGTATTAGAATTCCACAGCTTAAAAAATTTTAAATTATGGTTTTCTCTATTTTGACCGGCACAAAATGGAATTGGAAAATTTATGCAATAAATTTGTCTCATTAAACTACTTTGCATAAATAGAAACATGTAGTTAGTAGCTTTTAATTATGTATCTATATATATCACATGATTTTGTTCAATGGTCGTTGTTTCCAACCAACAATTGTGGTTCATTTTTGTCCTAAGGATGAACCACAGTAGTTGGTTAGAAACGTTGACTAGTAGAAACTAATCATGTGATTAAAAAAGAAAATAAAAATCTGAATTGGATAACACATTTGAACATCTCTTCCATATTAATATATGACATTTAAAAATTGTAATACCCCTTAGTGAATTATAAATATTTTTATTAAAATAACTTGGTAGATTGTGGGCCATATGGAAGTCCTGGTATGAATGTAATAAACATAAATGTTTATTTTTATTCTAAGTTTCATCAATAATATTGGTTGTGACCGGCTATGGAAATTACATAGAGAAAATATGTCAAAAGAAATTTTCACTTACTAGACACTTAGAAGATGGGTATTCAATCTCCCTAGAGATAAATCATCTTAGTTGGGGAAAAGGGAGCCAAGAGGGTGTGAGGGAAAAAGCCTGAGGTAACCTAGTGAATTGGAGCTTTGCTAGAGGAGGTCCAAGAGAGTAAATTAAAATTGAATACCTCAAACATGACATTGTTGAGGGAGACAAGGCGTTTCCAAAAAAAAGGAATTATTGAGTTGGTTGGCCAGTGGAATTCCAAGTTAGACCTGTGAGGTTTGTCAAATCCTAGGAAAGACCTGGTGTGATTATATAAGCCCTAGGTGGACCTGGTGTGGTCCCTGTCAAGAAAACTCATTTGGAAGTGAAACTTGCCCAGGGAGTTATAGTAGAGACTACCTATACTCATTAGTTGGGTGGAACAATCTTTATTCCTGTGTGATTTTCGTGGAAATCCAAACTGATTAAAATGGATAAGTACCATATGTATTGATCGAAATATCTCAACTATCGAAATTGACCAAGATCTTTTACTTCTATGATGTTAACAAAATTGCATGTGAAAGAGTATGAAAAACCACATGTGCATACTTTAAATAAGAGGAAAAATTAAGGCAACCATAAAATCAAAGAACACACACAAGTTGATAATGGAGTTCACCTAGTGTGGGTTACGTCTCTAGGCCTGGTGTCAAGAGTGGGGAGGCTACTTCATTAATGGTTGTAAGATGATGATGAATACATGTCATGTTCTTTGTCAATATAAGAAAGAACTCCTTTAACTAGAGTGGCATGTCTCTCCACGAGACGTTCTTCTATAAGAAATCTCACTCATATAAGCTCTCCTTCAACATGACAAGATATCCAACTCTCACATGAAGTGGCATATAAGGATCCTCTAACAAAGTGGCAAACAAGGATCTCAACATCAAATCATCATCTCAACAAAAAACAAAAGAAGGCATGGCTTCAATGCATGTCATACCTCCACTTCTGGGGATGGCCTGAAAATGCACATCTTTGCTGAAGAAATGGAATGAACAGTTGAATTCCTAGAAAAATATCGTGAAATCTAACTATAAACTTAACCCACTTCTGACTCAGTAAAAATTGGGCTCCTTGAGAAACTATAATATTCCTTAAATATTCTCTTCTGTAGGCTTACTGAAATTCGGCTACTCAAACGAAGAAACTGATCAAACCATCGCATTCCTTGCGAAAAGACTGATAAAAATGTGTAAAAAGTTGTTATGGTTCTGAAACAGTCAATTTTGGGCCTCCAGTGAATCTTTCAGATTCCATGTGAATTCCTACGTCGGGGTTCCAACTTCATTGTTCCACCCTCAACATTCTGCTATTGAAAAATCTGCTCATATCAGAAAATCGATCGTGCCATCATACTCCTGGAAAAATTCGAGTTAATCTTAGTATAAACTTGGTATAATTTGGACTCTGTCAAAAATCTAGCCTCCTGAGAAATTTAAAGATTCTTCAACATTCTGCAAAAAAAAAAAAAAAAATTCCAGAGAAAGAGGAATATTCTCCTCAAAGTGTGTGCCCAGGTTTGGCTCTTGGTTTCACTCCTATTGTCCTCTATTGTTGGGCGAATGACAAAATTCATGGGTTCATATACAAAATTGGGCATGAATCCTAAAGCCCATGATCGGGTGGATTGGTTGGCGGGTCCGTGTTTAGGTTGTAAGATTGGTCGGGGATCCCGGGTTCAAAACCCACCCATGTCATTTTTAAATGAAATTGATTGTGGGCTATTTGTTTTATGTGGTAGCAGTTTTTTTTGGTATGGAGTCGTCACTTAGGGTGGCCTGGCAACATGATCCGCGTGAGTTTGAAACCCACCAACCTCCCAAAATGGTCATTGGCCATTATATTAATACATATATATGGTGAGAGGGTTAGCAAGGGTAGCGGATATATATATGTATGTATGTATGTATGTATGTATGTATTGTTTTTAAATAACAATTCAAAACCATGAGCTGATTTTTTAGGGGTAGCCAGAAATTTTAAGTAGGTGACAGTTTCGCAATTTCTGGACGCAGGAAACCATCGTTGTTAAGTGTCAATTTGTCACCTCATTAACTGCCACCAAATTCAGTAGGCTCTTCCAGATTTAACAGGTACGCCATTTTTAATTGAGCTTCAAATTTAGTTGGCACTCTACCAAATTTAGCTAGTGCGCCTAGTTGACCAAAAATTTGACTGTGAATATCTTGAGCATACAAACTTGGATTTGAGTGTCTTTGTGCCATTGGAATTAGGACAACGAGCTCTATGTTATGTTGCTAGTTTCAATGAAATCCAAATAATTTGATTTTTGAGCTTTTTTGGAGCCACCTAGATCATTCTTCCCCACTCATAAGCTTTTGGTCATCCAAAAGCATGAACATTATCTGCAATCTATTGTACTTCGATGTCTTCACAACAAGTGCCTTAACAGGCCACACTTTCATCTCCTTCACCTTTGTTCTTCAGAGTCATGAGTGATGAAGTGACACCTATACTCTATGTAAACATCTAGTACATCTTGCAAAATACATGTTCAATTACGTGACCTATCATGACCTAAGAAAACCTCATACTTTCCAAGAGTTTATTTCACACTCTTTGGTCAAGTTTACATCAAAATCATAATAGAAACCAATACCCTGGTTATCAAAAAAATGGTCAAAAACGTCATCATGTTGAATTCATAAGTGATGGAAAATACTTCATCATTTTTACAATAATTTCACAACATGCGATTTACAAAATGAGGCCATAAAAAACTACTATATCTAATAAAACCATCTCTCACTCAACAAAGTGAATGGATCATATTCGTGTATTTGTTTTTCTTGTTGAACAACTTTACCAACTGGTTCCTGCACGGGCGCTTTATCCTTCTTGAGACGTTGCTCTGGATGGAGGTCCCAAAATGTGGCTCTCTGATGTCCACCTCTATTGGAATGACTACAAAAATTCTTCTTCCTCCAGAATTGCTTAACCTTCTTCCTTCCTTGATGTGGAGAATGCCTTTCATGTCTTATCCTCTTTCTTGCTATCTTCTTTTTCCATCTCTCGGAAACAACATGGTTATACAAGTCACAACAACTACATGGCTTTCTATGCCACAATTTTTGTTTACTATTACCAATTTTCTTGTAATCAAAATGAACTTTAGAATATTGAAATGTTTTATAACATTTCTTTAGCCCTCTCTTTGGAATGCTCACTTCCATTTGGAAATGACCTACAATCATAATCACTGGAGGATTGTGATGTACTCTCAGCATTGTCTCAGAATCGTCGCCTAAAGATTTTCTTGTCTCTTCCTTTCTGGCATAGCTCAATCATGCATGTCATGTTAATTCCGCCACTTGGATGGGAATCACAACGCCTTGCCCATTATCTCCTAGGCCCTTGCCTTCATATCCCATCTTCTTCATTAATCTTGAACCAATTCTTGTATTGCACTTTTCAAAAGCACCCAAATCATCATCATCATGTGAAATCAAATTGAAGAATTACCAACTTTGTTTACCTCTCAAGCAAGTTTTTAAGCCCTCGTTTCACTTCAACCTTTCCAAGGCCTCTTCCATGGCTCATAACTGAAGCTGTAATATTTGTTTCTTCTGTTCTGCTTCTTGTAGAAGTATCCTCAATCCAACATTCTCTGCTTGAAGGCTCTGGCCGATCTCTTCATTTGAATAACGAGAAGAAGATGAAGAATAAGTATATTCACTTGAAAATGGATATAGATCATCGTCCTCTGCTCTCTCTTTCTGTGGTTCCTCTTTTTCCATTTTCTCCTCATAATCTGCATACATTATGTCTACAGTGATTTCCATCTTGTATAAGGCCTAATGGAGATCTTTGTGATCCTTCATTTTCTTTTCTTGTTGCACAATAAATATTTGGTTATCATTCACACTCGTAATTCACATCAACAAGAAGACCGCCCTTATACCAAACGATGGCCCCATAAGCCTATCGTTGGCCATTATATTATTTTTTATATATGGTGACAGGGTTGGTGAGGGTGGCAGACCACCAGCTGATTATATATATATATATATATATATATATATATATATATATATATATATATATATATATATATATATATAACAATTCAAAACCATCCGCCGATTTTTTAGAGGTAATCATAACTTTTAAGTAAGCGACAATTTTTCCATTTATGACCACTGAAAACCATCATCATTAAGTGAAAATTTGTCGCCTCATTAACTGTTGGTAAATTTGACAGGTTTCACCAGATTTAGCAAGTCCGCCATTTTTAGTTGGGCTCCAAATTTAGTTGGCGCTCTGCCAAATTTAGCGAGTGGTCCTAGTTGACCAAAATTTGACTGTGAATATATTGAGCATACGAACTCAGATTTGAGTGTTGTTTACGATGTTGGAATCGAGATGATGGTCTCTAAGTTCTAGTGCCGGTTTCGATGAAATCCAAAGAATTTTATTTTTGAGCCTTTCCGAAGCCACTTGGATCATGTATGTTTCTATTATTTTCTTTCCAGTTGTAATATTGTTTTTGTAGTTGTTGTGGTATGATTTTTTTTAAGGAAGTTAAAGGTGTGTTATGATCTAATGTAAACAAGATTAATAGAATATTAATGTCTTGTGGTGAGTTAGATTAGTCCCTTGGCCAAGCTAGGTAAATCCCAGCAGCCTAGAAACAATTACGAAAACAAAGGAAGGGTCTGGAGAGGGTAGGCAAGCCCGATTACAAGCTCGCATAGGTTACTCCATACCAAACTAAAACTACAAAAACAAAATTGTTCTGGGTTTATGTTTACAAAACAAAGAACAAGAAATTGGTGTATAAATACGTATGTAATAGAAATGCATAAGTAAGAGCATGTATGACTAAAAGAAAGAACTATTAACTGTATTGACATACAAGAGAGGAAAATAAATAATTGTGACAGTGAGTTTTGAAACCATTGATACCATTTCCTATTAGTCGCATGGAAAAGGAGAACCACTTACAACTTACAAAAAAATAAAATTACATTAATAATTACAAAGAATCAGGGATAGTCACAAAATTAAAATATTCAATAATTAAAATATTACTGGAAGTAAAACCCTAGATAAGTAGGGTTAATTTAATAAAACCAATAATTGAAAGAAAAGTTTCATAAAGCAATAAGAATTAACATAGTATCAAAATAATAACTCAAGTTGTATAAATTACGAAGTACAAGTCGATACAGATTCATGAATGAAGGAAAATATTTAAGATAATGTATATATATTATGAAAATGAAAATATGGAAATTATGCCAACAATGAAATTACACACCAATACAATAATATTGTTGAAAACACTCATGGCTGAGAGAGTTAAATAAATTAACATGCCAATAAAAACCCTAACCCATATAGGTTTTTCATTAAAATGAAATTGTCGTTTTGCATTAAAAATCAGAAGTGCTACTAGCAGCCGTGCATTATAATCACAATATAAGTCCTTCCCAAGCCTGAAAGAATGAGCTCTCTAGGGTTTGAAGACCATGATGTTCTTTACCAACGAAGGCAAGAAAGTGATAGGTTCCACCGATCGATGGTAAACCATAAAAACCTTAGTCAACACCTGGAATCAAATGGGGAAAATAATGAAATTGAGTGCATGGTTCTGTAGAGAGAAAACAAATTCCAGTAACTTGAAATGCACCCCCACATACAAGCTAGTAAAAACTGGGCATGAGGGTAAAACCCTAACCTGTAATGAATTTACATAACAAAATATGTAATATTATAACCCTGTGCATGTGAGAAATCTAAAAAGGAATAAATATTGTAACCATGAGAGCAGGGAGAAAATGTATACATGTATTCGTGTATTGAATGGAAGTGAGTCAAGTGCCATACTAAAAATAAGAAGTAACCATTAAAAGAATGTTAAGGGAAAAGTAAGACCAATAGAATAAGAGTTAACCCTCAAGGCAATCTTGAGGCAAGGGAAACATCTTAATACCTTCACAAAAGGAAGAATAGCGTAGACACTTTGGCATCTATCAAAGATTGTAGGATTAGTCCTAGTCTTGTAGCTCCTGGAGTTAGGAACCTGAAAATAAATATGTTTCATAAAAGAGAATAGCCCTTATAAAAAACTTAAAACGAGAATTGTAATAATAAACAAAAATTTGTGGTGTCTCGTACATGTACTCTCACAGTGTTTCCAATTGCATAGCCAAAACAACGAGTCAACCCAAGTTACCAACTAAGGGTTTGTTCTAGATTGCAGAGCCCAATGGGAAGGTCGGAGAGTGAAAATGAGGTATGTGAAGTGCAGCGGGAAGGGTGGGTAGTTGCCCCATTACCAACCCTTAATATTTCTGATTTTCAATTGAAACCCTAACAAGATGATTCGTGGATATATCAACAACTTGTAGTACTACAAAGACTGTAGAAATTATACAAGATTCATGTATATTACTGGACTCCCCTTATCTAACAAATTAATCTTATGTTAAATACATAATCCTTCCACTTAATTCTTTGTGGAAATTAAATCACCAATTGCAAACAAATATGAAGCAAAATCAATCGCACATAAACACAGTGGTTTAACGGGAAAGATTAAAGCTAAAAACCCCAATTATCATATATTTATGTATATTAATTGATCATGTAATAATCTCACACAAATCTTAGTACATCAAGCTCTCAGTAAAATCAACAATCATTACACACTGTCATGCAGAAATTTGCATATCTATGCACCAATTTCTTGCCTCCTGACAGCCTGCCTCCATTGCGCAATCCCTGCTGAAGAAGACCCCTGAATGAATTCGAATTGGCCTTGCCTTGACTACGCAATCATCATTGGCACCTCCAATGTGTGTCAGATGCATTGAAGGCATTGCTATAGTCACAACAGATATTCCATCTCACCCTTTCACCTATCTCTCCACTGGGTCTCCACTGGAACTGACATGCAAGTAGTTAACTGATGTATTTGTTCAGTTGCAAGTGAGTCTCTAGTTGTGAATTAATTAAATAATTAATTCACTAAACGCTCACTAGTGTATCTTCAGTTAGAACTATATACAACTAGCACAACTGAGTTTAACTCAATTAATTAAGTTAAACTAAATAACAACTCCCATAACTACTCTTCCAACTCTGTCACAACTCTGCCACTTTAGTTCTAACTGAGTCATCCATGCATAAGTCATTAACCACCCTAGGAATTGCATAATTCCTTCAGCCCACTGGTTTGCCAAATATTTTTATTGAAATAGAGTGCTCGAAGAGAATAAGTTGATATTTATTGTCGGATTATTATTAAGGGCTAATAATAATCGACATGCATCTATTTTTAGATTAGAGATTTATAAATAGACTTCGCCCAATCTTCTAAAAATATAATTTCATTTGTTTTTCCAACTTGATCAACCATCTACAAATAGCATCCTGCAACTTATAGAATATGCTCACCATGTCTAAAAATAGGCATACACCTAAAAATAGCTTGCGGGCCCCACTTAGTGAAGGTGCTTAATTTTCACTAAGCTCATCATCTTGTTGAATCTCAACACTCCCTCTCAACAAGATAGGGATTATCCTTCACCCTGATCCTACCTCTATGGTATTCGAATTTGCTCCTAGTGAGCGCCTTCGTCAGAATATTTGCATCTTGATCTTCCGTAGGAATGTACTGAAGCAACATGATCTTCCGCTGCACACGATCTCTGATATGATGACACCAAATATATATATGCTTATATCTATCATGAAACACAAAATTAATCGAGATTTTAATGCAACTATGATTATCACAATGTATCACTGTAGGATCTAAATGAGAACCGAACAAACAAACCAGGATCTTCCTCATCCAGATAGCCTCACATGCATCTTGACTTGCTGCCATGTATTATGCTTCCACTGAACTGAGTGCCACGGATCTTTTTTTCCTTTTGTACCAAGAAAATGTTGTAGATTCAATACTGAAAACCCCTCATGATGTTCTCTTTCTGTCCGTTGGGATGCCTGCCCAATCTGCATCCGTGAAGCCATGCAAATTCACCTCATTCGTCTGTCTGTACCATAAGCCATACTCAGATGTGCCCCTCAGATATCTCATGACATGCTTGCCTACCTTCCAAAATATCTTGGTCGGCTTAACCATCACTTGACTAAGATGGTTCACCGCACAACATATGCATGGTCTTGTATAAACTAAATATATGAGTGAAACCACCAACTGTCGATAGATAGTAGCATCCACTACCTCTGCCAACGTAGCATCCTCTTTCCTCCAATTTCCTGGAAGAGGAGTATCCATGGGCTTGCAGTCCTGCATGTGAAACTTACCAAGTATCTCCCGAGCATACTTGCCATGAGACACAAATAGTTCACCTTCTCACTGCCATATTTCCAATCCAAGGAAATAATGAAGGAGGCCCAAATTCTTCATCTCAAACTCCTTTGCAAGGTCTTCCTTATATGAGTCTATCAACTGCTCATCACCCATTAGTATTAAATCATCAACTTAAAGAACAATGATTAAAATCTTACCCTCCACCACAATTTGGTATAGGTTTGCATCCGCCTCACTCTTGGTGAAGCCAAGTCCAGTGAAATATCTTTCGATTCATGTGTACCAAGCATGGGGTGCTTGCTTCAGCCCATACAACACTCTTTTGAGTCTGCACACATGCTACTCACTGCTGAAGATCTCAAATCCTTTAGGCTGCTCAATGTACACTTCTTCCTCAATGATCCCATTAAGGAACGTAGTCTTCACATCCATCTGATGAATGTACCAACCCATCTGCTGAGAGAGAAAGGATGGTCCTTATGGAAGAATACAGTGCGACAGGTGCAAAGGTTTCTTCATAATCAATCCCCTCGATCTATGAGAAGCCCCAGACAACAAATCTTGTCTTATACTTATCGACGCTCCCATCAGCAGCTTTCTTTACCTTGTAGATCCATCTTGAACCTACCACTGATTTACCAACCAACCTTGGAACAGTCTCCCAAGCATTATTTCTAACAATGGAGTCATACTCCTCCACCATGGCATCTACCTAAGTGGGCTCCTGTGTTGCTTCCTCAAAGGAAGATGGCTCTGTCACGATACACTTGTTCATGAGAGCCATGTATCCAGTGAATCGGTTAGGTGATTGTCTATGTTTGCGCTGTGATGTAGGGACTCCTACATTCTGTGTCGCATCAAGCTTTAGCCTCTCAGCTTTTGTGGTATGCCTTTTGCCTGTTATGATGTTTGGCTCTGCGTGAGTGGACTCCTCCACTCCATGATCCTCCTCTTGTGGTTGATCCACATCTTAAGGCTCATCTTTGGAAACAAGAAGTTCCTCCTCTGCATGCAAGTGTAGCTCCCTCTTAGGTGACAACTTCATGGCTTTATCCTCATTGAATTTTATATCCTGTCGCACCATAGTCATCCGACTGTTTGGCAAATAAACACGATAATTATGGGGTGTTTCTGTGTACCCCACAAATATCCCAACTTATGCAGTCGGCTCCATATTCTTCCTGGCATCCTTTTTCACATGAACGTAAACAGATGAACCAAACATCTTCAAATGATAAATATCAGGGTTCTTACTAGTAAACGCTTCTTCAGGTGTACTCATGCCAAGTACTCTATAAGGACAACGATTTTTCACATAAACCGCAGTGTTGCATGCTTTCACCCACAAGTGCATTAGTAGGCCCTAGTCATGCAACATATCTCGTGCAACACCCACAATCGTTCTGTTCTTCCTCTCCGCAATGCCATTCTACTGTGGGTTATGAGGTGCTATGAGTTCTCTTTGAATTCCTTCTTTTCTATAGAAGTCTTTGAATTCGTTCGAGATATATTCACCACCATTATCGCTCTGCAGAGCCTTCACTTGCTTCCTCGACTTCTTCTCCACCAATGCTTTAAACTCACAAAACTTTGGGAATGTTTCACTCTTCTTCTACATGAATAAGATCCAGCATCTATGAGAATAGTCATCAACAAATATAACATAATATATGTGTTTTTTTTTTGAAGCAACTAAGAAAGGTCCACACACATCTGTGTGAATTCTCTCCAGGATCACCGAAGCACAGTTCTCTTTCTCATCAAAGGTGGTCTTCACAAACTTACCCATAATACATCCCTTGCACTGATCTGACTATGCAAGAGTACCCTTGGGAATTCCAGTATAAATCTGCTACAAAATCTTCAAGGCGCCATGGTGAAGATGGCCCAATCTCCTGTGCCATAATTCGCCCTCATCCTGGCTCACCACCTCTTTTGATTTTCCCATCATTGCAGCGCAACCATCTACCTCCAACTTATAGATATTCTTAACTCAAATCCATATCCTCTTGGTTTGACCCATTGTTTTATGTCGCAGGAAAGCTTTTCCCTCGCTGAAAACAACGTCATAACCTCTATCCTCCAACATTGTGACCGAGACCAAGTTCTTCTTCAGAGTTGGAACATGCATAACATATTTCAACAGAAATGGTTTACCTAACTCCCTCTCAAAGATAATGGTTCCAATGCCAGTCGAACTGTATCTACCATCATCACCCATCTCTATATGCATTTGGAGATCTTTCTCCTCCAAGTCACTAAACAACTCCTTATCTCCCGTAATGTGGAAGGAAGCACCACTATCAAGATACCACATCGATCCCATTGTGATTGAAACCAATCATGCGATCAAAGAGAAATTAAGTTCAAATTGCGAGGCTAAGGCCTCACCCGCTGCAGCTCCAACAACCTTCTTTTTCTGTGGGCAGTTAGTGGCGAGATGCCCATGTTCGTGACAGTGAAAACACTTCACTTTGGACAAATACAACTTCTTGCCTTTAGCCTCGGATTTGGGATGGGATTTCTTCCCCTTCCCTTTCCTTGCTTTGGCAACCAAAGCGCGATTCTCTTCATCATAATTCTTTGATGAAGAGCCATCCCAGGTACTTTGCCTTATCTTCTCCTGCACTAGATCCAACCAAAGTCGCTCCCAATCCGACAGTTTCTCTCATCCATTGACAGAGTCCTGATAACTGTGCCAACTCTTCGGTAACCCAAGGAGAGCCAAAATCACCAAGTCATCATCTGCAACTGTGATTCCCACACTCCCTAGCTCATCCCTACATTGGACAAACTTCGTGATATATTTTGGAATATTGTCACCCTTCTCCATTTTGATTTTTCTAGTCTTATGTTTCAACGCCAACTTCCTATGGTCGCTACTTATTTGGAAAAGATCTGTCAAAGCCTTCCACATTGCAAATGGAGTGGCTTTCCCATGAAGGCTTGAAACAATATGGTCCTTCACACCTTCCAACAAAATTCTTCTTGTCTTCACTACCTTCTTTTTCCATGCGTCAAGTAATGCAACATCGCTAGAAGTAGGCTTAGGAACATCGCTATCGATGAACTCCTTGAGACCATTATCTTCAAGCACCACCTCAATCCTGTCCTTCCAGGATATGTAGTTCGAGCTACCCTCAAGGGAATACTCCAACTGCAACCCATTGAAAGCCATTTCAATGAATACTCAACTGTCGCACCAAGAAATTTATGCAACAAATTCGAATTGTCCACTAGCAAAAAACTCAACACTACTTCAAGATTGCAATCTTCAGTGATTAACACTGCTCCGATACCATGTAGAAATTATACAAGATGCATGTATATTACCAAACTCCCCTGATCTAACAAATTAATCTTATGTTAAATACAAAATCCTTCCACTTAATTCTTTGCGAAAATTAAATCGCCAATTGCAAACACATATGAAGCAAAATCAATCGCACATAAACACAGTTGTTTAACGGGGAAGTTTAAAGCTAAAAAACCCAACTATCATATATTATGTATATCAATGGATCATCTAATAATATCATACAAAGATTAGTACATCAATCTCTCAGTACAATCAACTATCATTACACCGTGTCATGCATAAATTTGCATATCTATGCACCAATTTCTTGCCTCCTGATAGCCTGCCTCCACTGCGCAATCCTTGCTAAAGAAGACCCCTGAATGAATTCAAATTGGCCTTGCCTTGACTGCGCAATCCTCATTGGAATCTCCAATGTGTGTCAAATTCATTGAATGCATCACTATAGTCACAACAGATAGTCCATCTCACCCTTTCACCTATCCCTCCACTAGGTCTCCACTGGAAATGACATGCAAGTAGTTAACTGATGTATTTTTTCAGTTGCAAGTGAGTCTCTAGTTGTGAAGCAATTAAATAATTAATTCACTAAACTCTCACTAGTGTATCTTTAGTTAGAACTAGATACAACTAGCACAACTGAGTTTAACTCACTTAACTGAGTTAAACTAAATAACAACTCCCATAACTACTCTTCCAACTCTGTCACAACTCTGCCACTTCAGTCCTAACTAAGTCCTCCATGCATGGGTCACCAACCACCCTAGGAATTGCGTAATTCCTTCAACCCACTGATTTTCCAAATATGTTTACTGAAATAAAGTGCTCCAAGAGAATAAGTTGATATTTATTATCAGATTATTATTAAGGGCTAACAATAATCAACATGCATCTTGTTAGGTCCCCGTAGTTTGCAAGATTGGCAAGAACAAAAGATGCAGGGCCTACATCAGAACCACTTTGGAATCCTAGGATCTAGCCCTCATGGATTCAGAGAGGGATCTCTCTATATAAGTGTTTTCTAAAAATATATCTTTAAGGCTTATGATATGATATTAGGCTAGTTATGAAGTACAAGGGATTTGTTTTTTTTGGTTGGGATGGATATCATCAAAATGAAGGAAGTATTTTGAAGGGTAAAGGTGTGAGCAGGTTGAAATAATGGTTCAGCTGATAGGATAGGTAAGAAACAGTATCAATCCATTGGGCTATGGAGTCACAAAAGGATTTAATTGTTCAACAAGTTTCAATAGTGGTCCATGGGGCAAGTAATCTATATCAAAGGATCTCTTTAGATTGATTTTGTGATATGGAACATTAAAAGTGTTGTGAAAGAAGCAAACAAATAAGAAAACAAAGGGCAACTTAAGATCAAGTAAAGACTTTTAACCTAGCCTGCTTTCAGCATACTCTCAAAGGAAAACATTTAAGATAAACAAAGAAAAGCTTAAGATCAAGTAAGGACTTTTAACCTAGCCTACTTTCAGCATATTCTCAAAGGAAAACATTCAAGATGAACATAAAAAGTAGCCTAAGATCAGGTAAGGACTTTGAACCTGGCCTGCTTTTGGCATACTCTTAAGGGATCTTTTCAAAGCAACTGTTGGAGATAAACTAGAGGACAGGGCTAACCATAGACTTCCCTAATTCAACTTTAATTAGCAGACTTTTCAAGAACTTTCAAAGACAATATCTCAAGTTTTACTCAGCAAAACATGGGCTCGCCAACATTCCTCGACTGATTACACTCTATTGAATTATCTTCAAATACACAATTAGCAGAAAACATAAAGATAAAACTTATCAGTGAGATTTAGGGTACTTTAGAAGTAAATCCTAATCTATGTTTGTTGTTCTTTATCAAAGAAAGTGGACAGTATGGAAAACATGATAAAAATAAAAATTACAGTAAGAAAAACATCACCATTGACATAGACCAGGATCCCATAAATCAGCTTGTGTATTTGATGTTCAAACCAGTTACAATCTCCAAGTCTAGTAGGTCTTTACAACTTCAAACTTCTCTTCTTAGCCTATCTTTCTTCAAATACTAACATAGCTTCAGCAGCCTCAAGAGCTATTTATATTCAATAAGTATTCAACTAACAATTACAATGGGCTCCTCTTATGATATTTATAGGTAAATTGAGGAGGTGGAGTGAAAAGAAGGTCTAATTATTCAATTAATATAGAGTAAATGCTTCTCGACCTTTGGGAGGCCTAATGGAGAAGATATCTAATGTCTTAACTCTGTTAATTGATTTTTACATTAAGTTTCATCAACTTTAGTCACTTTTGTTGACTTTTGAGGCTTTTGGTAGGCTGGAAATTACTTTATGAGCTGTCTTTGGAAATATCTATGATTGTGCATTAACTTTGTATTCTTTTGAGGAAAATAATCTAGCAGGTGGAATTTATGAGGATTAATTGCCTCACTGATGTGGCATTTGGAGGCTTTCTGTACTGATTTGTCTACTTTGTGGCTTTAAACACTGATTTAGGCCTTGATCTTTCTTTTGGGCCTTTATAATCACCTTTTGAGCTTTCTGTCCTTTTTCAACTGTATTAACCTTTAATCCCTTTGTCTTTTACTCTCTGTCTTCACTTTATCTTCTTTTGTTTTCTTTTTCAGTGTACAGGTGGCTTTAGTGCACTGGAGGGTTTGATTTGAGCGACCAATGTCTATGAAACATTGATTAAAACCCCGAATTTACACCCTGAAAGCTCCTTTTATGTGTTATTTGGACCTCAGAGGTGGTCACCTTTGGCCCTATTCCTTTATGGACTGTGGGAAGGGTTTTCGGCCTTAGAACCACCATTGAACCTGCATAAAACAAACAAAAAACATTATAAAACCCTACGCATTGGAATTGACTACTTACAGAGGCTGTGTGAGGGTGGGAGGAGCAGTGAGGAGGGGAAATGCATGCAAGAGGAGGTTCCATGGAAAAACCTGCGAAGACAGGGTTTAAAATTGAATTTGGCGCGAAACTAAGGAAAGTGGTTTTGGAAAACCACGAATGGTTTTCACACACGCCAAGAGTGATAAGCGGTTTAGCGCGAAACGAACGCGATATCGCCCGTCGGGTGACGAGTGTCCAGGCGAAAACAGTTGTTTTCACGTTGAAAATGCACGATTGGTCTTATTGGTGAAATGAACACGAAAATGGTTTGGGATCATTAGATCTTCGGGCCGAAGATCTACGACCGTGGATGAGCACGTAGATTGGAAATTTGTGCGATGAAAACGTATGGTGGGGCCAAGGTGACGTCACCCATTTTGTCACGGGGTGAAATCTCATCGGGCGGGGTTAGAGATGTGGGTTTTAACGAGGGCCGTTGGATGAGATGGATCAACGGTTGAGATGTGTTTACATAGATGCATGAGGAGGGATGGTCGGGTGGTTGAAGGATGAGAGGGGAATGCGATGACCGTCAGATCAATAAGATCTACAGTCGGGATCGCTCAAGGGGAAAGCATAGCGCGAAGAAAAAAGATAAGAAAAGGGCTGGAGGGAAGGCGAGGAAAGGTAGGAAGGTGGGGAAAAGGTGGAGTGAGCGCGAACTGTTGTATCTCCCAGATCAACGGTGGAGATATTTTGTCGAGGAGGTGAAGGATAAGAGACATCGGTAGGATGGGTAATGGGAGGTAACATCGATAACCATTGATCTTGGTAGATCAACGGTGTGGATCACATCGGAGGTTGAAACATCGACGGAGGAAGGGAAAGTGTAATGAGGAAAGAAAACGCGATTTGCCGATGCCGATGGGGGCTGAGGGCAGGTGCTGGGGCACATTCCCGTGGAGAGATAAGGTGACCGAGAGCCAGGAAAAAAGGGCTAAATCCCTGGTGCGAAGAGTTAAGTTCTTGGCCGTCAGATCAAACACGATCGATGGTTGTGATTGCATCGGGAGATCGGCCAATCAATAGAAAAAAGGTAAGGGGAAAGAAGAATTAGGAACGCCGATGCGCGATGGCGATGGGGGCTAATGCCCAGTCGCAGGCGCACGGTTTTATGGCGAAGAAAAGGAAGGGGGCTTAAGCCAAGGGGGCTTAAAACCCACATATAAAAAAAGGTCGGAAACAGGCCAAAAAGTGGGTTTTTTTACTTTTTTCAAAGGTTCCGATAAAGTAAAAAGGATAGTTTAAACCATAAAAAAGGGGTTTTTTAAAGGGAATTTTGATGAAATGGAGCCTGAAAGGGAAGAAAAAGATGGATTTGACAAGAGGAAAGGGGGTTTTCAAGGCAAATTGATGGAATGGGTGAAATGAAGAAAAAGGGAGGCTTTGAAACAGTCTTTTATATCGGCAGGTTTTCTTTGAGGAATTTGAATGAAGGTTATCAATGACATGGACTTCTGAAAGATAATGAACATAGAGAGGCTTCAAGTTGTCACAGATTTTGTATGAAAATTGTTTCTTGAAGACTAAAGACCTGTTTTAGCCATCATCACTTATGAAATTTTTTTATTGATGGCTAACACATCTATTTTTAGATTAGCGATCTATAAATAGACAACACCCAATCTTCTAAAAATATAATTTCATCTATTTTTCCAACTTGATCAACCATCTACAAATAGCATCTTGCAACTTATAGAATATGCTCACCATGTCTAAAAATAGACATACACCTAAAAATAGCTTGCCAACCCCACTTATTGAAGGTGTTTAATTTTCACTAAGCTCATCATCTTGTTGAATCTCAACAAAGACATGACTACACAAATCGAGCACACGATTATATTTTCTTATGTTGGTCTAAATTTCATTTTGGGTTCTATATGTATATGGTGGAAAATTTGTTTAAATACTCATATATAGATTTGCACGACGACCCTCCCTTGTGCACAAGGTTATGGTTCAAATATTGAAGAAATTGATGCATGACAATTGTTCTTCTAGAAAGTTCAGCAATTACAAAAATTTTATTACTAATCAACCAAGCGAAAAGAGTCATATAAGTTTTATAAAAAGATTGTAATGAACATGTTAATAGTTATACCATGGTCTATCAAATTAAAGACCCAAACCATTTATAGATATACCACGTATGAAACATCATTATAATTATCATCGGAGCATAGGATGAGTGACCCTTAGGGGTATATAAACACATATACAATAACCTTATGTACATTCACTTATGTGCATTCAACTACATTGGTTGGAAAAGAACCATGAAGATAAAACAATTAAATTGATAATTGACCCAATTATACAAAACTTAGAAAAATAAATTAAAATTTTTACCAGATGTATGATGATCCATGCTTACACATCTCAGTCATAAACATTCAACGAATAAAAATTAATTATGGATATGAGGTAGGCAAATTACTTTGGTATGTTACAAGTGGTATCAGAGCCACGGTTCTCACATGACTGTGGCCTATTTAGGGTGAACCAATAGAATAATAAATTGTATTTTATGCTTCACTGAGAGAAAGAGGGACGAGAAGGGGAAGTGTTACAAATACCACACCACGGGTAAGGCCACCTCTAGGGTCTGGTTTGATACCCTTTCCAGGACCCAATCCATAAATGTGGGTCTAGTTGGGGGAAGAAACTCAGACCACAACTATTGTACTACTAGAAAAAATGTAACATCTAAGAACAAAAATGGGCAATTTAAAGGCGGATAATGAGTGACTAATGCGGGAGCAGGAAAAAATAATGATGAGTTTAACTAACAAACAAAACAACTGAAATTTTGTCCCAAACCCTGATAATGGAAATAGAGTATCGTCACACAAATGAAGAGAAGAAATTATACTTGAAATAAGTCACACACAAGAGTCAAAAGGGGATACGGAGACAAATGAGGAAGTATCTGGAAATGCTTCTGGGCAAAAAAGGACAAAAAGACATAAGACAAAATTACAAGGGTAATATAGAAAAAATAAACCTCCAACATTTTATGGTGAGTCAGAGGAAGCAGTTGAAGCACGATTTGTAAATATAAATAAATATTACCATATTTATGATTATGATAACAATTTGAAAGCTCAATTGGAAATTTACCAGCTCCAGGGAGAAGAAACTTTGTGGTGGGAGGAGGTCAAGGCGGTGTATGGAATCAATGAACAAGATATAACATGGGAGAATTTTTAGAAGTACTTTAATACTAAGTACCTAAATGAATGATTTTATGATGATAAATCAAAGGAATTCCATGATCTTAGGTTGTTTCAACCATCCATGTATGAGTATGTGGTGAAATTTACTTCCCTATTAAGGTATGTTCCTTACATACGTGAGGAGAAGGCTGAGGTGCAACGTTTCATAAGTAGTATGTTTGTGATTATGAAGGAACAATTGGAGTTTAATAACCCTAAAAATATGGATGAAGTTGTATGAAAGTCCTAGATATGCTACTAGCATATGAGGAAAAAAGGGGATGGTAATAAAACATGGACAGGAAAGAAAGGGCAGAAAAAATTACAGAATCTTAAAAGTGCAAAACTGCCAATACCAAGAATTTTCACATGAACATCAAAATAAATTTTCTAGAGAAAATTAGAAAAAGTCATGACTACAAAATTAATCTAGAGCAACAGAACCATAAAGCATGCTTGATTTTGGTAAACCACGTAAACCCCCATTACAGTGTTAGGGTTATGGGGAACCACATTATATTAAAAAATCCCCTTATCGTGGAAGAACAGAATAGGAAACCAATATTCAAGAGGCATCTACTATAGGGGAAGTGGTGAGAATTCTACCTAAAATTAATGTCGCATTAGAGGATCACCAGGACCAATATCAACCAATAATGATTGATTTTTAAGGTAATATTTCCAGTCATTTTATGTCCATTTTAATAGATCCTAGATAAATCTTGATTTATATAAGTCCTAAAGTAGTGGAAATATTTCACCTGCAAACTAGCAAGTTTAAGAACCTGTGGCTGGTATAGTTAGCCACTAGAGCTCAAAGGAGAGCGAAAAAAAAGGTGGAGAATTTTCCCATTGAAATAGTTAGTTAACTAATACAATTAATTTTAAACGTGTTTCCCTTAGGTTCTTATGACATTTTAATTGGTATGAATTGGCTCAAAAACATTGCTCCCTTGTAAATTGTAAAGATAAAACCATTATTTTCATTAATGAAGAGGGTATTACACAAGAAATCCAAGGGATAAAAAGACTTTTGAATTTGAGACCAATCATGGCCTCACAGTTATAAAAATGCATTAGGAAGGGCTATCAAATTTATGCATTCCAAGTGGGATATACCAACTCTAAAGAAAAGACAACAACCTTAGAAAATATTTCAATGGTCCATAATTTTTTTGATGTATTTCTGGAGGAGATCCTTGGATTACCTGCTAAATGAGATATTTATTTTATAATTGAATTGATTTTGGGATCCACCCTAGTATCTGTAGAAAATATAACAATGGGATTGAAACTGATCTTGTAATGTACTAAACCAAGATACTAAATCCTTCTACAATTTGCAGAAACAAAACACGATCGCACAATCACATAAGAAGTAAGAGAAAGAGACAATAAATCACACAACAGAAGATGTATATGGGGAAAGCATGCTTCCTAAAACCCTAATATATGTATATTTTATAAATTCAATATCATGAAACAATACAATGTTTTTCTCTCTTAGAGAAACTCCTGCACTATGCCAACTATCACGGTCCGATCTAGGAAAAATTAGTCAATTACTTAACCAATTCTCAACCTCTGCTTAGCCTGCCTTACTCATGCATTCCTCGAGGAACTATCCACTATTAAATAAGAAATTCCCTTGAACTAATTGCGCAATGCATCCTTGGCCTCCACATGTCTATATAACTGACATGTACAATGTTCTAATTATACAACTTATAGTTATCATCCCTTTAACCTCAATCTCAACTGGGCCTTCCTTAGAACTGGCATGCAACAGCTATTTATAGCAAATAATCATTTAAATGATTGATCACTACTTGTGAATTAAATCGGATTTAATTCACTGTTCCTCTCACTAGCTCATCTCTCAGTTAGAACTAGTTAAATTAATTTTAACTTAGTTAATTAAGTCAACTAATTACAACTCAAAAATAACTATGACTGGACCCCCTTAAATCATGGGATAACTCTACATGCCTCCTCTCTGACCCTCAACTCGAATTTCCTAATATAACTCAATCATTCTAACTTAGTTAACTAATACAAGTTGTCATGAGATGAAATTACAATTTCTCTTTCAATTTAATTAAGGGAAAATTAAATCAGAAGCCCCCTTTGGGTGTCATTTCAACACTCCCTTTCTCTTTCAATTTAATTAAGGGAAAATTAAATCAGAATCCCCCTTTGGGTGTAATTTCAACACTCCCTCTCAACAAGAAATGGATTATCTGCTACCCTAATCATGTCTCTGTGGAATTTGAATTTTCTTATTACTAGCGCCTTCGTCAATATGTCTGCATCTTGCTCCTCCATGGGAATGTACTCTAATGACATAATATGCCTCTGAACACAATCTATGAGATCGTGATACATGATGTAAATATGCTTGGACCTGTCATGGAATAATGGATTAACCAAGAGTTTGATGCAACTCTTTTTATCACAATGTATCACCGTCGGATCCATCTATTGACCAAAAAAACCAACAAGTATCTTCCTCATCCAAATGACCTTGCATGCTGCTTGACTGGCCACCATGTACTCTGCCTCTGCTAAAATGAGTGCAAATGATCTTTGTTTCCTGTTGTACCAAGAAACTGTTGTTGATCCTATGTTGAATATTCCTCCTAATGTGCTCTTCCTGTCAGATGGACTCCATGCCCAATCTACATTGGTGGAGCCTTGAAGCTTCACTCCCTATGTCTGTTTGTACCATAATCCATACTCTGTAGTGCCTTTGAGATATGTTAACACATGCTTCCATGCCTTCCAAAAGATCTTGGTAGGCTTAACCATAGCTTGGCTCAGTTGGTTAATTGTGTAGCATATGTCGGGTCGTGTGTTCACTAAATACATGAGTGAACCCACAAGATGCATGTAAATAGTAGCATCCACTACTTCACCCGAAGTAGCATCCTCCTTCATCCAGTTTCCTGCTAGATGAGTCTTCATGGGTTTGCTGCCCTTCATGTGGAACTTCCTTTGAATCTCCTTGGCATACTTTCCCTAAGATCAAATAGCTCCCCACCTATTTGCCATGTTTACAATCCAAGGAAATAGTAGCCCCATGTGCTTCATCTCAAATTCTCTTGCAAGATCCTTTTGCAATACTTGATGAGCAACTCATCACCTTTTAGTATCATATCATCATATCATCTGCATAAGTGGTTTCTACCACTCGTTTTTCCTCTGCTTGTGGAAGCTCCACATCATGAGGTTCATCCTTTGGAGCCAAGAGCTCATCAACAACATGCAACTCGAGCTCCCTCTCAAGGGAAAATTGCATGGCTTTGTCTTCATAAAATTTCACATTTCTTTTGACCACTGTCATCATGTGTACTAGTAAGCATATATGATACTTGTGAGGTGTATCAGTGTACCCCACAAATATCCCCAACTCTGTTGTTGGCTCTACTTCTTCCTGCCATATTTGGTTACATGGAAATAAACAGATGAACCAAAAATTTTAAAATACGACACATCTGGTCTCTTACCTGAAAAAGTATCCTCTGGTGTAGTCATCCCAAGTATCCGATGAGGACTTCTGTTCTTCAAAAATATTGTTGTATTTCATGATTCTGCACAGAGATGCAACATTAGGCCTTTATCGTGCAACATAGATCGTGTTGCTCCCACAATAGTTCTATTCTTTATCTATACAACCCCATTACTTTGTGGGTTATGAGGTGCAATAAATTCTTTTCAAATTCCTTCTGAGGCACAGAAGTTTTTGAATTCGTTAGATATGTATTCTTCACCATTGTTGCTCCTCAGAGCCTTCACCTTCTTCCCTATATCTTTCTCGAAAGTGCCTTGAACTCACAAAACTTGGAGAACGTCTGATATTTCTTTTGCATAAGAAAATCCAACACTTTCTTGAAAAATCATCAACAAAAATCACATAATAGTTGTGTTTTTTTGGTGGAAGCTGTCGAGAACGGTCCACACACGTCTGAGTGAACTCTTTCAAGGATCGCCTTGGCTCGGATTTCCATATCGTGATATGTGGCTTTTGTATACTTCCCCAATGTAAACACTTTGCATGTATCTCACTGTGCAAGTGCACCATTTGGAAGTCCTGTAGAAATATTATGCATGATCTTCAAAGAATTGTGGTGTAGATGGCTCAACCTCCTGTGACATAACTCACTGATATCTCGACTCTCTACCTTCTCTGCTTTAGTGCTCAATGTTGCGCAATATTCTACATATATTTTGTAGATATTCTTTACTCGAACCCAAATATTTTTCACCTGTCTCATGGATTGTGACGAAGTAACACCTTTCCTTCACTGAAGATCACATCATAGCCACGAATTTCCAACATAACAACAGAACCCAAATTATTCTTTAAAACATGAACATACATGACATATTTAATGTGAGTTGATTACCTAACTCCCTCTGAAAGGTAACTATAACTACACCGATAGCTCTATACCTCCCTTAGTCACCCATCTCAATGTGCATCTAGAGATCCTTCTCCTCCAAGCTACTAAAGAATTTTTTGTTGTCGGCCATATGGAATGAAGTTCCATTATCCAAGTACCACACATATCCCATCACCGATGAAACCATGCATGCGTTGAGGGTGAATTCCAACTCGAACATTGAAGCCAATGCTTCACCTGTTGCTCCTCCTGAGGCCTTCTTGTTGATATTCTTTTATGGGAAATTTGTGGCATAGTGTCAATGCTAATGAAAGTTGAAACATTTTACCTTCGACAAGTATCGCTTCTTGCATGCCTTTCCGAACTCTGATTTGGAATGGTACACCTTCCTTTTTCCTTTCTTTGTCTTTCCATCCCATGCATAGTTCTCCTCATCATCGGTCTTTGATGAGGATCCATCTCTGGTTCTCCGTCGAATTTATTCTTGTGTCAGATCAAACCATAGTCACTCCCAATCTGGTAGCTTCTCCCTCCCATTAACAAAGTACTAGTAGTTATGCCAACTCTTGGGAAGGCTTAAAAGACCTAGGCTCACCAAATCATCTGAGTCAACAGTTATCCCAACACTTCCAAGCTCATCTCGACACTAAGTGAACTTTGTCAAGTATTTTTTGATCGTGTCGCCCTTCTCCATTTTTATCTTCTTGAGCTTTTCTTTCAGCGCTATCTTCCCATGGTCACTGGTATTCTGATACAGATCTTTCAAGGAATTCCACATAGCATATGGATTTTCCTTCCCATGGATATTTGAGACAATATGATCTCAAACTCCCTCTAACAATATCCTTCTCGCCTTTGCTAGATTATTCTTTCATGCATCAAGAAGTTGAGCATCTGCTGTTGCGGGCTCTAGGACATCAGTATCTATGAAAGCCTTCAATCTGTTGTCCTCCAGCACTGCCTCCATCTTATCCTTCCATGAAATTTAATTTGAATTTCCCTCGAGTGCATATTCGAGTCTCAAGCTATTGAAATACATCTCGATCTGTTGTTGGATCCCGAAGAATAAATCTACAAATTCGAACCTGATAAAAACAAACTTTGTTCTTCTCTTCTTATTGTGATTCCTAACACTAGGATACCATGTAAAAAATATAATAATGGGACTCAAATTGATCTCCTAAGTACTAAAACAAGATACTAAATCCTTCTATAATTTGCAGAAACAAAATACAATCGCAGAACCACATAACAAGAGAAAGAGAAAATCAATCGCACAACACAAGATGTATATAAAATCTTTCGGCGATAATCACATATAAGCATATTATGTTAAGGCATTTCAAACTAGCCAGTGTGGTTCATCATCTTGTCCTAATGATGAATCACACTGGTTGGTTCGAAAGGCATCGACATAATATGCTTAGATGTGATTATCACCGAAAGCTTTTATATACATTTTATGGATCACAAAAGCCAAATTCCTGGTATTGAAATACAAGATGTATCTGGGGAAAGCACACTTCCTAAAACCCCGCTATATGTATATTGTATAAAGTCAAGATCATGAAACAATACAATGTTTTTCTCTCTCAGAGAAACTCCTGCACTCTGCCAATTGTCTCACTCTGATCTAGGAAAAATCGGTCAATTACTTAACCAATTCTCAGCCTCCCTTGCTCACGCATTACTGGAGGAATTATTTCCATATTAAATAGGAAATTCCCTTGAATTGATTTCGCAATGCATCCTTGGTCTCCACATGAATCTATAACTGACTTGTACAATTTTCTAATTATACAACTTATAGTTATCATCCCTTCAACCTCGGTCTCAACTGGTCCTTCCTTAGAACTAACATGAAACATCTATTTATAGTGAATTATCAATTAACTGATAGATCACTACTTGTGAATTAAATCAGATTTAATTCACTGGACCTCTCACTAGCTCATCTCTCAGTTAGAACTAGTTAAATTGATTTTAACTCAATTAATTGAGTTAACTAATTACAACTCACAAATAGAAGTAACTAGACCCCCTTAAATCATGGGAGAACTCCACATGCCTCCTCTCTAACCCTCAACTTGAATTTCCTAAACTAACTTAGTCATTCTGACTTAGTTAACTAATACACGCCGTCATGAGATGAAATTACAATTTCTCTTCCAATTTAATTAAGGTAAAATTAAACTAGAAG
Source organism: Pinus albicaulis (assembly GCA_034641835.2). Lineage (NCBI taxonomy): Eukaryota > Viridiplantae > Streptophyta > Pinopsida > Pinales > Pinaceae > Pinus > Pinus albicaulis. The sequence goes on along the minus strand of CM076583.1, from coordinate 1,112,471,473 downwards.
CCCCCTTTAGGTGCCATTTCAACAGTATCCAAGGCACCCTATCGTATGAGCATACTAGAATTAACCGGGTTAAAATTTCAACTGTGGGATATACTTGATAAAAAATATATTCGCTCAATCGTATCTCCATGGGCAGCTCTTGAATTTTTTGTCAAAAAAAAAAAGATGGCACCCTAAGGCTTCACATTGGCTATCAACAACTAAATAAGTTAACCATTAAGAACAAACACCCACTACCTAGAATAAAATATTTATTCAATCAGGTTAAGGTTGCTATGGTGTTTTCCAAGATTGAATTACGCTCAAGGTACCATCAAATACAGATTAGAGAAGAAGACATATGCAAAACTGCATTCATGACTCGATATGGGAATTATGATTTTGTAGTCCTGCCCTTTTTCTTACTAACACTCCGACCACATTTATGTGCCTCATGAATAGTATATTTCATCCTTATATTGACAAGTTCGTGTTGATTTATATTGATGACATCTTAATTTATTCAAAGAATATGGAAGAACATAAAAGGCATCTACAAATAGTATTTCAAACCCTTTGGGAGCACCATCTATACACCAAGTATAGAAAATGTGAGTTCTATAAAGATCAAATACAATACTTATGACGTTTAATCACTCAAGAGGGAATATCTGTAGATTCCAAAAATATTCACTATCATGGAATGGCCCATTCATAAAAATTTTGTAAATATTCGATCCTTTATGAGTCTAGCAGGATATTATCACCGCTTTATAGAGGGGCTTTCCAGAGTAGCTTACCCCATAACATATTTGCAAAAAATGGGAAAGCTTTTAATTGGACAACAAAATGTCAAAATATTTTTGACCAGGTAAAACAATTATTAACTACAACCCTTGTTCTAAGGATAGCAGACCTAGAAAAGGAATTTTTTGTTTTTACAAATGCATGTCAAGAAGGGGTGGGAGGTGTGTTGATGCAAGAAGGTCGGGTGGTAGCCTATGAGTCTCAGGAATTGAAGGAGAATGAACAAAGATAATTTTCTTATGGATTATAATTAATAGCAGTAGCCCATGATTTAAAGGTATGGCAGCACTACCTATTAGGAAAAAGGTTTATTTTAATGACTAACCATAGTAGCTTGAATAGTTTCTTTAAACAACCCAATCTTAATGCTCGACAAGTGCAATGGAATTCTTTCCTAATTGAATTTGACTTTGATACAAAACACTTGAAGGGTAAGGAGAATTGGATGGTGAATTCCCTAAGTAGAAGGCTTAATTGTAAATATGAAATTACATGTAGTCAAATAAAAAATGATTTCACTAATCAGATCAAAGAAGAAACCCTAAGAGACCCATAATATTAGGTTTTATGGAAGCAAATGAAGCAAGGCAACAACTCTAAAAAATAGTCAGAATATTACATCAATGATGATAAATTGTTGCCCTATAGGAACAAAATTTATGTTCCCAACCAAAAAGCCATACAACTGTTAATTTTAGATAAATATGACGGAAACCCCTATGCTTCCCAACCTGGTTACCATAAATTAATTATTGCTCTAAAAAATCATTATTTTTGGCTTGGTATAATGATGGATGTGGTCGAACACCTAGAAAAATGCTTAGAGTGCGAACAGGTAAATTTGAACATCAACATCCAGCAGGTTTACTTCACCCATTACCTGTTCCTGAATGGAAATTGGAAATCATCATATTAGATTTTATCACAGGCTTCCCTAAGTCTAAAAGCAAAAATGATCCATAATGGTTGTTGTGGGCAAACTAAGTAAATGAACACATTTTGTTCTTGTACAACCAACTTTGAGAGAAATTTTTTATTTACATTGTATACCTAAAGTAGTAATTTTTGATAGAGATGTGAAATTTGCCTCTTCTTTTTGGAAAGCTCTTTTTACTAGACTAGGAACTCAAATACCATTCAATACCACCTACCATCCACAGACAGATGGGAAAAATGAACAGGTGAGTCAAGTGTTGGAAGATATGCTAAGGATGTATGTTATGAAGATACCAACCAAGTGGGAAGATTATCTCCTGGTAGAATTCACATATAATAACAACTATTGTGCTTCATTAAGGATGAATCCATTCGAAGTATTGTATGGATGAAATTGTAGGACACCTATTAACTAGAACAATCCTAAAGATAAATTAATATTAGGACTCAACATGTTAAAAGAAATGGAGCACACTATGAGAAAAGTACAACTGAATTTTAAAGTTGCTCGGGATCGAAAAAAAACTTATGCAGACAAAAGAAGGACCTACAAGGAATTTCAGGTGGGAGATCATGTGTATGTGAGGGTAAAACCTAAAAATAGCACCTTGAGGTGGGGAAGTTGTGCAAAATTGTCTCCCCGATTTCATGGCTCTTTCTAAATACTTTCTCGAATTGGATCTATAGCCTACCAATTGGTCTTTCCTATTCATATATGTATACATAATGTATTCCATGTTTCTCTATTAAAGAAGTACATATACGATCCTTAGAGTATTATTAATTTGCTTCGATGTATAGGTAAAAATTCAAAGTTGAAATGATTTTAGATATGTTTCTTGATTAATGCTTGATGGGAAACTAATGACAACTCTGATGACTATGAATGTAGGTCGAGTTGGATGGAGAGTTCTTTGTCGAACCTATGTGTATTCTCGATCGGATATAAATCATGCTACAAAAGTGAGTTATCACCCAGGTTAAAATGCAGTTGAGTCACTTTAACCCGGAAGAGGCAACCTTAGAAGCTTAGAATTTCATGCTTGCGGCATACCCTAGAATGTTCTAAAGGATTTGGAACAAACACCGAGGATGATGTTTCATTTGAGGGGGGAAGATGTAATACCCCTCAATAAATTGTAAATATTTTAATTTACTTTTACTGAAATGACTTGGAAAAATATGGGCCATGTGGAAGGCTTGGTATGAATAGGTAATAAACATAAATGTTTATTTTTATTTTGAATTTAATTAATAATGTTGGATGTGACCATTCATTGAAATTGCAGATGGAAAAATGTTAAATAAAATTTTCATTTACTAGATTGTTAGAAGACATTTTTCCTCTCCATAGAGATAAATAATCTCAGTTATGGGAAAGGGAGCTAAGAGGATGTGAGGGAAAAATACTGAGGAAATATAGTGACTTGGAGCCACGGGGGCGTCACTGACAAAGCAATATTATATCACGTGCATTCATATTGGGGTAATTTTTTTTATTTAAACCCAAAACGTTATATTGGATATATAACTAAGGGTTAGTGGATTTTTTTTTATTATATATGGAATATAAATATTTTAATGTATTTTTATTTTTATTTTTAAGGCCAAATGGGCTTGTTTTTCGAGCAAAAGAAAAAACGCGCTGACAGATATTGTGCGAGGCATCATTGGTATTCGGCACCATTGGACCAAGTTGGGTTAGGTTTGGCCGACTGAAAATTTATGATGCAGATCTAAGCATTTGAACCTGCCTGGCACTGAGCGGCCAAATGCGAGATGCGGGAGGAGGGATCACCGAGAGAAAGGAGAGACAGACCCTCCATTAATAGACCGAGGGCGGGTGAATGACCTTTATTTATGGATGGAATTTCTCAAGCGGGATCCGGATGAAACTGATTTAGTATTATGTGAGGAAGGGTGAAGGAGAACTAGAAGCAGTAAACCGTTGCAAGCTGTTAGGAATTCTGTTGAAAATTTGATAGGCATAGCTTTTCAACGTTATCGATTCTTGTAGATAACCATTTGATCACAATATCTACCTGAATTGTGCCATTTCTTTGGTCTATCTACTTGAAATATAAGCATTATTTGACATTCTCATTTAAGTGAATGGTATCAATTTTTGCAGTGTAGTTATGGATTATGTTTCTCAGTCAATCATCGACAAGTTTTTCATAGTAACCAGAACCATCCTGAATAGTTTTCTTTCTAACAAATCTTCCTGCGAGGAACTCAGACAACACCTTTTCCTCCTCAAGCCTAGCATTGATGAAATTGCCAAGCTATCTTCTCTGTCAAGCCCCGCGCCTGAGAGAGGCCACCCATTCAAATACTTTCAAGCGCAGCTGCTAGATGGCCTTCACATAGTAAAAAAATTAGAGCGTATGAGAAGCTTTAATTTATACAGAAGATATCACTATGGAAAGAAGATCCAAAAGATAGAAAAGTATGTCAACAATTTCCCTCGTACCCTTGATGTCCACAACCCAGATTTGGATTTCAAGGGTTTTAGCGAACAATCTGAACTTATTTAAGAAATGGGTCGGCTTATAATGGAAAGGGTTATTGTTAAGATGACTAATGATGTCAGCTCCAATTCATTCATGCTTCATCAAATGAGAATAACTGAACTATTTCAGAGTGCCATTGATGGGTCGCATGATACCACAATGTTTGAACAGTCTGAGCAGTTCACCGGCAGCGACAGCTCCAAGTCCCAAGTATGCCAAAATTTGTAGTGGGTTTGAATAATATTGTTAGTGATGTCAAACATATTCTATACAAGAATGGAGTTAGTGTCGTTAGGGTTGAAGGGATGGTGGAAGCGACAAAACTACCATTTCATTAGCCCCTTGCAACGATCCCGAAGTCAAAGGTAAGAACAACTCCCATGTTTTAATCGTCACACCAAGCTTCCATTTTATTGCTTCCCTTTTGGTTTTTCCAGTGCTTATTCTCATTGTGATTATCAGATTCTTCCAAAACAATATAGTTTTCATAACTGTTGCACAATCTCCAAATGTAATGGGCCTTTTGGAGATTATGTGGGATAAAATAATCGGAGGTCGAAGTCCCGTTTTCTAGAGCATCGAGGATGCGCACAACCAACTGCAGAAGAAACTCAGTTTAAAAGGAAATCCACAGACGTTGTTAATTCTGGATGATGTTTGGTCAAAATCAGATGTGGAATTGTTTGAAGTAGAGGGTTGCAAAACAGTTATCACAACCAGGCAGGATCTCTCTATTCCACATACAGATAGCAGTCACGTGTATAACATGCCCATGTTGTAGAAGGCTGATGCCTTGTCTCATTTCTGTTTTTGGGCCTTTAGACAACCTTCGATTCCAACAACAAATGACGAAGTTGTTGTTAAACAGGTATGTACTATGAATATGACATACTATTCAAAATCTCATACCCTAACTGCTTGTTTCTCTATCCTGCTCGAATTATTTGAATCCTATTATACAATGCTCAAACTCAGATTGATTTTATGTCCCTTTGACATATAAATGGTTTTATAGGTCTAAAATTGGAGAGTTAACAACTCCAGAAATTTTTTTAATGCTCTATATTTCTGCAAAAGATTAACCTATTTAACTGCTAAAATATTTGTCGGTTGAAGCAGTCTGTATGGTTTTACCACTTGGCCTCAAGGTGATTGGAATCTCTTTGTGCAATGAGCCACAATCAATTTGGGAAAATGCTAAGAAGAAACTTTCAAGAGCAGAATCTATATCGAAACATCACAGAGAGGATCTGCTTCATTGCTTGGAAACAAGTATTGATGTCCTTGATGATGAAACAAAGGATTGCTTTATGGACTTGGGGAATTTCTCAAGGGTAGAAAGATTTGTGTAGATTCATTGCTGGATATTTGGGTATATGCCCGTGGAATGGATAGGAAAGATGCTTTTGTGGTCTTGTTAGAACTTGCAAGTCAAAATCTCCTAAATCTCACAAGCGATTCAAGGTGAGGAACTTGCTTAGATTTGTTGCCTTCAATAAATTTGTTGATTGTTTTTTTCTTCTCATTCTTCATATTTGTATCTCAACTTAACTTTAAAGTCTTTTATGAGCACCAGCTTTGCAAAAAATTTGAGGCAAAAAAAAAATCATAAATCAAGAAGGTAAGATAAATCAATGTGTTAGCTCGTAAAGATAAAGGTGTTTTTCAGATCACTACCTTTGGTTAATACAAGTTTTGATGTATCATGAGTCTAGGCATCTCATTTGATTGTGCTAGTGAACTTTTCTTTACTCAACATGATGTGATGCATGATTTAGCCTTGTGTCTGGCTAGCCAGGATAGTGCCGTTCATAAGAGGCTTTTCATGCCTGCTAAAGAGGATGGTATTCCCACAAACTAGTTGGCACTAGAGCATACATCTCAGGTTAAATTTGTTTCTATTCATACAAGTCATCCCTGAAACTTATTTTCTTTTCCCTGCATAAGCATTGAATAATTATTTTTTCAATTTACTAGTTTTTCAAATTTAATAAGGAAGTAATTTTATCAGCATAGCATCTCAGCTTTCTGACTTTTGCATTTTTGGGAAATTACTATAGGTTCAATGGAAGAACAATATTGGTCTCAAATATATTTTTCTAAGGTGAAAGCTCTGACTTTGTTCTTTGATGCAAGTCAATACTTTCTTCCAACATTTTTACATACCATGCCAAAACTTCAGGTTCTTATCATGTACAATTACAATTCAAAGCGTGCAATACTTAAAGGCCTGTCAGTACTTTTGTCAGTTACACAACTTAAGTCTATATTCCTTGAGAAGTTGATACTACCTCCTCTTTACGAGTATTGTAGATCCTTGGAGAACTTGGAAAAATTCTTTGTATGCCTTTGTGAGGACTTGGGAAATACGACTCTATTTGACAAGGGGCAAGTCCTAGAGTTTCTTAAGTTTGTAGAAATTGTCTTTGATCACTGTAGCGTTTTGGAGGATTTGCCAGCAAACATATGCAGTTTAATTTCCGTGGAAAGGTTGTTTGTCACGGATTGTCATCTTATCCAAAATTTACCTGATGACTTGGGAAATTTAAGGTCACTTATGTTGTTGATATTGTCTGCACGTCGAAGCTTGTCAATGCTTCCTCCTTCCATTTGCGGACCTCAGCAACTAGAATTTCTTGATATTTCACTGTGCAGCTCTTTGAAGGACCTTCCCGTAGAATTTGATCAACTATCAAACCTAAAGGCTTTGGACATGAGAGAGTGCTCTGGATTCACTTTATGACTATTTTTTTTGCACAAGAATGATGGCTAATATTCTTTAGAATTTATGAATAATAAGAGGCCACTTGGGGCAAGATCGGTGATTTCTATTGTAGACAGTGAGATTGATTATTAGACACTTCAAAATTTTACTATATAACTAACAATTACATGCTATCTATCTATTTGTGAGAGAACTGGAAATTTCAGATTTTGTAACTTGGTCAGGCAGTGGCTGTAAAATAACTCACATATATATGTACAAAACTGGCATTGGAAAAAATGAGTGAAAAATTATGTTTTATATGTATTTTTGCTTCATGCAATTTTGTTTTTACAACTTTGTATAATTCCTTCTTTTTCCATACTAATATATGTATTGTATGTCATTGTATGCAAGAAAAGCAGAACATCATCGGTTTTTCTTTCAATGTCTTTGGAACATAAGATAAAATGCCTTTTGTTTTGGGTCAACTGTGTGGATGTCAAAGACACTTAGATCTTTGATGCTCATCAAAGAATGGCTTAACATTCATGTTAGAGGAGAGGTTCACATGAAAAAAATGCTCGAAATGTGATTTATTATTGGTTATGTTTAGGAGAAATGTTCTACACTAGCATGATTTCTAAAATTCATTTATATTTTCTCCACACATGTAGCTTCAGGAAACTACACAATATTCATCTAGAGAAACTGATGTCAAATTTCAGATAACGAAAGACACTTTGGAGTCCATGTTGAGATCTATGTACTACATAAGAGACCAACTGTCTAACGTTGTAAGTAGATCCAATTATACAGTGCAATAAATTTCATAAATTTAGAAGTTAGAACTGAATTATTCATATTTGTACAGTGTAGTTTTTATTGGTTTTATTAATTAGTTGATTGAATTGTTAATTTGAATCTACTCCATAGTTTTCTTAGACTTGCCATAATAGGTCTACTTCTACGTGAACTTTTTACAAGACTAATATGTAATGCAATTCCATGTGTTTGTTTTCAGGGTGCAACTTCAAGTGGGCAGGCATTGAGGAAGGGCTAGCAATAATGTATTTGAATATAGAAAAATCATTAAATGTATTTGGTCTTGATTTTGAGACATGAAAAGTGAGAATTCATTACTTAATGAATATTTCAGTGAGTGGGTGGGAAAATAAATCAATAGGAATGGTTAAAAGAGGGAAAGGGATAGCAATGGCCAAGGGCACAGATCGGTAAAGTAGAAAATGCTAATTGTAATTTCTAATCACATTGTTCTACTCATCATACAAAATGGCCTAGAAATTAGTGATGATTTCTTCTTGCTAGAGTAGGCCTTTCTATTGTTATTCTTACCCATGAAACATGAGCATGAAGGAGAGGTTGGTTATTTATGGTAGTTAGCCTGAATTTCATGCTCAATCTACTATAAAAATTCCATAATTAAGTTTGGGATGTTTTGTGTAGTTTATATTTGCCATGCCATCTCGTCGTCACCATCTCCTAGCTAATCTAAGATAGCTTATACATAACTCCACTTCACCATATATGTATGTATGGTTAAAAGGTTTTGCATCTAACCATTCCATCTTTATTATGTATTAAAATGTATGAATATGAGCTATCTTGTATGTAGACTTGTACATTTATTAATCTTTTATTATTAGGTCTCATGGTTTCTAATTTCAATAATTATAACATGCCACTCTCATAAGCTCATAGTCTATATTAATGTTCTAGTATTAGTTCCCATGGTGTATTATTTCAATAATTGTAAAAGGCCACTTTCATGTATCAAGGGAGCAACTGTCGTAGCTGTAGTCCCTGCTAGTATAGGGAAGAAGCATAAAGGTGAAATTGCAAGGTTGAACAAAACAATATGTAAAAAAAAAAAATTGGAAAAATGATAACTGAATTTTATAATTAAAAATGATAACATTTGGAAAAATTGTTACCGAAGGCAGTGTTCCAAAGAATGTCACTGAATGATCCTGTAACTAGTCCTCATTAGATGAATTACCTAGCCAAATGACTAGGATGAGTCATGCATTTTGCAGTGCACAATGTTATAGCTCATTAATATCTATTGTAGAAATTCATATTGAAATGAATTTATGAATATATGATTTGTCTCATTGAAATTCTTTGAGTATCCTTGAAGGTATTTTCGATTATTCTCACCTCTACTTTCCTTGGTTTTGAAGAAATCTCATCTCACTCTCAAGCTTTTATGTGAGAGAGATTGCTAATACCTTGCCAGCCCTAATTGACCCATGAATAGAAAACATGTCACAAGCAGGATTTGAGTTTGGGTGGGGAGGATAGCAACTTTTCCTCTTAACCATGCAAGCTAAACCTAATTGACATAATACTTGCATAATAGTTTATAAATTATAACTAGTTTTTTAGCAATTGATTACTACGAGAATTATATCGTTGTAAATCCAGTACTTGCGGATGAGAACCCGAGAAGGGTTCGAGAACCCCACCCCTAGTTTCTCGAACCTGTGCAACATAGTTTATAAGTTATAACTAAATTTTTAGCAATTGATTACTATGAGAATTAAATTGTTGTAAATAGAAAGGAATTATTTCATTAATTGCACTTTTTTGGGTTGAAAATGATATTTTTTAGCTTCTTTTTAGGTGGTTCTGGACATTTCAAATGCACACCCTAAAGATACTGAAGCACTGCTTGGGGGTGTGGATGGTATGACAAAACTAGCTTATTTGCATGAACCGAGAGTTCTGCACAAAAGTCAACTAGATATGAACTTGATGAAATTTATGTGGGTGTTTTTGTTTCTTGAAAATGACTACTCTATTGAGAATTGTGTTTGAAATTTTTGAGTGGTTTGATTTTTTTCACAATAATTGACTAAGTTATATTGATAAGAAAGTTCTGCAGAATTTGTCAACTAGATATAAACTTGATGAAATTTATGTGAGTGTTTTAGTTTCTTCAATGTGACTACTTTATTTAGCATCGTGTTTAAACTTTTTGAGTGGTTTGCTAAGACTTTTACTTTTTTAACAATAATTGGGTAACTTATATTGATAAGAAAACTACAACTACAACTGCAACAGATGTTACATCACTATATTATTAAAAAAAAAATCTCAAGCTAGCTGCTCTACAGGCCATATGCAATCTAACTACAAGCGCAAAACATGAATTGGCTTGATTGTTATACAAATTTGCCTAGTGTTCCTTAATACAGTAAACCCTAAAATATATCCCTAACTTTCTAACTATTCTGAAATACCAAAACTAACAAAGAACATAACGACTCGCAATATCCTTCAGATATTTGGTTGCTGGTTCACTTTCTTGGTTCATAGTTTCCACCTCCTTGTCAATTTGGTTGATAGTCTCTTCTCCCTTGAATACTCCCCTAGATGAGTAGGTTTCCATCCTTTCGTTAATGGACTGGTCACCTTTATGTAAATTCAAAGTCAAATTCCAAAGGAGAACACACTTGGCTTCTACATTTGCTGATTGCTTCTTCAATTCCAACATTTGGTTGCTGGTTCACTTTCTTGGTTCATAGTTTCCATCTCCTTGTAAAATTGGTTGATAGTCTCTTCTCCCTTGAATTCTCCCCTAGTTGAGTAGGTTGCCATCCTTTCGTTAATGGACTGGTCACCTTTATGCAGATTCAGAGTCAAATTCCAAAGAGAACACACTCGACTTCTACATCTACTAATTTCTTCTTCAATTCCAGCAACCACCCCATATATTCTAACAATTTTGAAATGCATGAAAAAATAATAAAGAGCATGATGATTAGCAACACCTGTGCTTGCTAGTTTAGTTTCCTGGTTCATAGTTTGGATCTCCTTGTCAAATTGGTTCACAGACTCTTATCCCTTTAACTTTCCTCTAGACGAGTAGGAAAATGAAATATTATTTAGAATGGTCTAGATTGTCTCCAAGATCAAGTTGGGCAGCTAAAGATCATGTCGGCCTAGAGAGGCATTTGTAGCCCCAACGAAGGCTATATATTAGAGGACTTCAAGCTCCTCTATGATAGAATGGAACAACACATCTCATATATAGATTTGCAGTCAAGAAAATAAGTGTGAGGGTCTTAAAAGATTTGCTTGATATCATATGATTGAAAGTGAATAATGACTACATAGATCTTAATGATTATATGGAAGTGTCTCTTATTGTTAAATAGTGACAGTTTACTATAGTAGGCAGGTTGGAGCGGATGTGATAGTGGTAGTAATAAAAGTAGTGGTTGTAGACATTGATTTTAGTAGCAGTGGTAGATATAAACAATGGGAGTAGTACTAGTAGCAGTTTCAGCTAGAGTGAAAAAAGTTAGTGGGATAAGTGGTAGCGAGAGTGAACAACAATGGGCATCAATGAAAAATAGTGGCAGGAGTGGCAGAAGTGGATGTAATGTACAATTTGACCCCAATACAATCCTGCTTTTGGCTAAACATTTCGACCAATCTATTAGAAATATTATCTATCTTACAAATGGGAAAGTTTTCTTAGAGATATTTGAAGAAGTATAGCTAAAATGTCGAAATTACTCAATTCTGGAAAGAATATTATTGATAAGGAATTAAAATAGACATTTCTACTAGTAAATCGATTATAATTTGAACAAATGCACTACTGCCTATTTACCATGGTGAGTTCTCCATAGAAGGATGAATTTTGTCTTTTGTAACTGAGAAATTATTCTCCCAAAACTAGAGACAGAGATATAGGTCAATTTCAAGAAAATCTGGAAAGAGATTCGAAGAAGGGCTCTATAGAAATGACAAGTAGGATGGAATTGAATGACCTTAGCAGGTCATTTTATTGTCATGGAAATATGGTGATTTTTATAATGCAACAATATGACTTATTTTAAATATATAAATTTTCTGGGAAATCACATAATAAATTTCAGAATCAACACGTTTCGAACTACCCTTTATTTAGTTTTTATTTCGAAACGCGTCGATTCTGAAATTTATTATGTGATTTCCCAGAAAAGTTATATATTTAAAATGTTATGGATCACAGATGCTTGCACTCTCAATATGACTTATTATTGTTGCATCACGAACAAAAATAAGGGCAACACCTCTGTGCCTTTTCATTTGTAGTTTGTTTGGCATATTTTAAATTTTAATTGTATTTTGCTATGACAAACATAGTTTTATTTCCAATTTCAAATGATGAACATAATTCCTTTAAACAGTGAGAAATGGCATGCTAACAAGCATGGAGTTACATTTAATCCCTAAGCTTTTCCGGCCAAAAATCAAAATCAGAAGCACTTCAAATAACCGATCTTAGAGGTGGCATGCAGTTTCCACAAAGGCTTAAGGTCTTTCTCTTTGTGTGTTATAAAAAATAAAAGAGAATTACTTTGTGGCTTCAATTATTAGTCATGAATACTTCAGTTTCATGGGTATGGGATGAAATGCTTTCCATTAGTCACTACGGAATGTATGCAGTTGTAAGTTGTGTTTTGACATGAATTTAGGCAAGTAACATTGAATCTGAAAACCCCAAATGGACTTAAACGTTAAAGATACAGAGTTTGTAGTATGATATATATTTTGGAATATCTGGGTTCTTTTGTCCTATGTCATGACATGGTATCTGAGCTCTCTCTGTCCAAGTCAGATCACACTTTAAAAAAGGGACAAGTGGAGTGGATGGCAGCTTATTAAGATGATTTGTTATCATATCATCTGCATGAGTGGTTTCTACCACTCTTTTTTCCTCTGCTTGTGGAAGCTCCACATCATGAGGTTCATCCTTTGGAGCCAAGTGCTCATCAACAACATGCAACTCGAGCTCCCTCTCAAGGGACAATCACATGGCTTTGTCTTCATAAAATTTCACATCTCTTCTGACCATTGTCATCGTGTGTACTAGTAAGTATATCTGATAGTTGTGAGGTGTATCAGTGTACCCCACAAATATCCCCAACTCTGTTGTTGGCTCTACTTCTTCCTGCCATATTTGGTTACATGGAAATAAACAGGTGAACCAAAAATTTTAAAATACGACACATCTGGTCTCTTACCTGAAAAAATATCATTTGGTGTACTCATCTAAAGTATCCGATGAGGACTTCTGTTCTTCAAAAATATTGTTGTATTTCATGATTCCGCACAGAGATGCAACATTAGGCCTTTATCGTGCAACATAGATCGTGTTGCTCCCATAATAGTTCTGTTCTTTATTTATGCAACCCCATTATTTTGTGGGTTATGAGGTGCAATCAATTCTTTTCAAATTCCTTCTGAGGAAAAGATGTTTTTGAATTCGTTAGATATGTATTCTTCACCATTGTTGCTCCTCAGAGCCTTCACCTTCTTCCCTGTATATTTCTCGACAAGTGCCTTGAACTCACAAAACCTGGAGAACGTCTGATATTTCTTCTACATAAGAAAATCCAACACTTTCTTGAAAAATCATCAACAAAAATCACATAATAGTTGTGTTTTTTTGGTGGAAGCTGTCGAGAACGGTCCACACACGTCTGAGTGAACTCTTTCAAGGATCGCCTTGGCTTGGCTTTCCATATCGTGAAATGTGGCTTTTGTATACTTCCCCAATGCAAACACTTTGCATGTATCTCACTGTGCAAGTGCACCATTTGGAAGTCCTGTAGAAATCTTATGCATGATCTTCAAAGCGTTGTGGTGTAGATGGATCAACCTCCTGTGACATAACTCACCGATATCTCGACTCTCCACCTTCTCTGCTTTAGTGCTCAATGTTGCGCAGTATTCTACATATATTTTGTAGATAGTCTTTACTCGAACCCAAATATTTTTCACCTATCTCGTGGATTGTGACGAAGGAACACCTTTCCTTCACTGAAGATCACATCATAGCCACGACTTTCCAACATAACAACAGAACCCAAATTCTTCTTTAAAACATGAACATACATGACATATTTAATGTGAGTGGATTACCTGACTCCCTCTGAAAGGTAACTGTAACTACACCGATAGCTCTATACCTCCCTTAGTCACCCATCTCGATGTGCATCTAGAGATCCTTCTCCTCCAAGCTACTAAAGAATTTTTTGTTGTCGGCCATATGGAATGAAGTTCCATTATCAAAGTACCACACATATCCCATCACCGATGAAACCATGCATGCGTTGACGGTGAATTCCAACTCGAACATTGAAGCCAATGCTTCACCTGTTGCTCCTCCTGAGGCCTTCTTGTTGATCTTCTTTTGTGGGAAATTTGTGGCATAGTGTCCATGCTCATGACAGTTGAAACATTTTACCTTCGACAAGTCTCGCTCCTTGCATACCTTTCCAGACTCTGATTTGGAATGGTACACCTTCATCCTTTCTTCGTCTTTCCATCCCATGCATAGTTCTCCTCATCATCGGTCTTTTGAGGATCCATCTCTGGTTCTTCGTCGAATTTATTCTTGTGCCAGATCAAACCATAATCACTCCCAATCCGGTAGCTTCTCCCTCCCATTAACAAAGTACTAGTAGTTATGCCAGCTCTTGGGAAGGCTTAGAAGACCCAGGCTCACCAAATCATCTGAGTCAACAATTATCCCAACACTTCCAAGCTCATCTTGACACTGAGTGAACTTTGTCAAGTATTTTTGGATCATGTCGCCCTTCTCCATTTTGATATTCTTGAGCTTTTCTTTCAGTGCTATCTTCCCATGGTCACTGGTATTCTGATATAGATCTTTCAAGGCCTTCCACATAGCATATGTATTCGACTTCCCATGGAGATTTGAGACAATATGATCTCAAACTCCCTCTAATAGAATCCTTCTCGCCTTTGCTACATTCTTCTTCCATGCATCAAGAAGTTGAGCATCTTCTACTGCGGGCTCTAGGACATCAGTATCTATGAAAACCTTTAGTCTGTTGGCCTCAGGCACTGCCATGAAATTTAATTTGAATTTCCCTCAAGTGCATATTCGAGTCTTAAGCTATTGAAATACATCTCGATCTGTTGTTGGATCCCGAAGAATAAATCTACAAATTCGAACCTGATAAAAACAAACTTTGTTCTTCTCTTCTTATTGTGATTCCTAACACTAGGATACCATGTAAAAAATATAATAATGGGACTCAAATTTATCTCCTAAGTACTAAAACAAGATACTAAATCCTTCTATAATTTGCAGAAACAAAATACAATTTCACAATCACATAACAAGTAAGAGAAGGAGACAATCAATCACACAACACAAGATGTATATAAAATCTTTGGGCGATAATCACATATAAGCATATTATGTTGAGGCATTTCAAACTAGCCAGTGTGGTTCATCATCTTGTCCTGATGATGAATCACACTGGCTGGTTCGAAAGGCATCGACATAATATGCTTAGATGTGATTATCACCGCAATCTTTTATATACATTTTATGGATCACAAAAGCCAAATTCCTGGTATTGAAACACAAGATGTATCTAGGGAAAGCACACTTCCTAAAACCCCACTATCTATATATTGTATAAAGTCAAGATCATGAAACAATACAATGTTTTTCTCTCTCAGAGAAACTCCTGCACTCTGCCAATTGTCTCACTCTGATCTTGGAAAAATCGGTCAATTACTTAACCAATTCTCAGCTTCCCTTGCTCACGCATTACTGGAGGAATTATTTCCATATCAAATAGGAAATTCCCTTGAATTGATTTCGCAATGCATCCTTGGTCTCCACATGAATCTATAACTGACCTGTACAATTTTCTAATTATACAACTTATAGTTATCATCCCTTCAACCTCAGTCTCAATTGGTCCTTCCTTAGAACTAACATGAAACATCTATTTATAGTAAATTATCAATTAACTGATTGATCACTACTTGTGAATTAAATCAGATTTAATTCACTGGGCCTCTCACTAGCTCATCTCTCAGTTAGAACTAGTTAAATTGATTTTAACTCAATTAATTGAGTTAACTAATTACAGCTCACAAATAGATGTAACTAGACCCCCTTAAATCATGGGAGAACTCCACATGCCTCCTCTCTAACCCTCAACTCGAATTTCCTAAGATAACTTAGTCATTCTGACTTAGTTAACCAATACAAGCTGTCATGAGATGAAATTACAATTTCTCTTCCATTTTAATTAAGGGAAAATTAAACTAGAAGCCCCCTTTAGGTGCCATTTCAACAGTATCCAAGGCACCCTATCGTATGAGCATACCAGAATTAACCGAGTTAAAATTTCAACTGTGGGATATACTTGATAAAAAATATATTCGCTCAATCGTATCTCCATGGGCAGCTCTTGTATTTTTTGTCAAAAAAAACAGATGGCACCCTAAGGCTTCACATTGGCTATCAACAACTAAATAACTTAACCATTAAGAACAAATACCCACTACCTAGAATAAATTATTTATTCAATCAGGTTAAGGTTTCTATGGTGTTTTCCAAGATTGAATTATGCTCAGGGTACCATCAAATACAGATTAGAGAAGAAGACATATGCAAAACTGCATTCATGACTCAATATGGGAATTATGATTTTGTAGTCCTGCCCTTTTTCTTACTAACACCCCGACCACATTTATGTGCCTCATGAATAGTATATTTCATCCTTATATTGACAAGTTCATGTTGATTTATATTGATGACATATTAATTTATTCAAAGAATATTGAATAACATAAAAGGCATCTACAGATAGTATTTCAAACCCTTTGGGAGCACCATCTATACACCAAGTATAGAAAATGTGAGTTCTATAAAGATCAAATACAATACTTACGACGTGTAATCACTCAAGAGGGAATATCTATAGATTCCAAAAATATTCACTATCATGGAATGGCCCATTCATAAAAATTTTGTAAATATTCGATCCTTTATGAGTCTAGCAGGATATTATCACCGCTTTATAGAGGGTTTTTCCAGAGTAGCCTACCCCATAAAATATTTGCAAAAAATGGGAAAGCTTTTAATTGGACAACAGAATGTCAAAATATTTTTGACCAGGTAGAACAATTATTAACTACAACCCTTGTTCTAAGGATAGCAGACCTAGAAAGGGAATTTTTTGTTTGTACAAATGCATGTCAGGAAGGGGTGGGAGGTGTGTTGATGCAAGAAGGTCGGGTGGTAGCCTATGAGTCTCAGGAATTGAAGGAGAATGAACAAAGATAATTTTCTTATGAATTATAATTAATAGCAATAGCCCATGCTTTAAAGTTATGGCAACACTACCTATTAGGAAAAAGGTTTATTTTAATGACTAACCATAGTAGCTTGACTAGTTTCTTTAAACAACCCAATCTTAATGCTCGACAAGTGCAATGGAATTATTTCCTAATTGAATTTGACTTTGATACAAAACACTTGAAGGGTAAGGAGAATTGGATGGTGAATTCCCTAAGTAGAAGGCTTAATTGTAAATATGAAATTACATGTAGTCAAATAAAAATTGATTTCACTAATCAGATCAAAGAAGCAACCCTAAGAGACCCATAATATTAGGTTTTATGGCAGCAAATGAAGCAAGGCAACAACTCTAAAAAATAGTCAGAATATTACATCAATGATGATAAATTGTTGCCCTATAGGAACAAAATTTATGTTCCCAACCAGAAAGCTATAAAGCAGTTAATTTTAGATGAATATTACAAAAACCCCTATGCTTCCCAACCTAGTTACCATAAATTAATTATTGCTCTAAAAAATCATTATTTCCGGCTTGGTATATTAATGGATGTGGTCGAACACCTAGAAAAATGCTTAGAGTGCCAACAGGTAAATTTGAACATCAACATCCAGTAAGTTTACTTCACCCATTACCTGTTCCTGAATGGAAATTGGAATTCATCATATTAGATTTTATCACTGGCTTCCCTAAGTCTAAAAGTAAAAATGATCCATAATGGTTGTTGTGGACAAACTAAGTAAATCAACACATTTTGTTCTTGTACAACCAACTTTGAGAGAAATTTTTTATTTACATTGTATACCTAAAGTAGTAATTTCTGATAGAGATGTGAAATTTTCCTCTTTTTTTTGGAAAGCTCTTTTTACTAGACTAGGAACTCAAATACCATTCAATACCACCTACCATCCACAGACAGATGGGAAAAATGAACAGGTGAGTCAAGTGTTGGAAGATATGCTAAGGATGTATGTTATGAAGATACCAACCAAGTGGGAATATTAACTCCTGGTATAATTCACATATAATAACAACTATTGTGCTTCATTAAGGATGAATCCATTCGAAGTATTGTATGGACGAAATTGTAGGACACCTATTAACTAGAACAATCCTAAAGATAAATTAATATTAGGACCCAACATGTTAAAAGAAATGGAGCACACTATGAGAAAAGTACGACTAAATTTGAAAGTTTCTCAGGATCGACAAAAAAATTATGCAGACAAAAGAAGGACCTACAAGGAATTTCAGGTGGGAGATCATGTGTATGTGAGGGTAAAACCTAAAAATAGCACCTTGAGGTGGGGAAGTTGTGCAAAATTGTCTCCCCAATTTCATGGCTCTTTATAAATACTTTCTTGAATTGGATCTATAGCCTACCAATTGGTCTTTCCTATTCATATATGTATACATAATGTATTCCATGTTTCTCTATTAAAGAAATACATATATGATCTTTAGAATATTATTAATTTGCTTCGATGTACAGGTAAAAAAACAAAGTTGAAATGATTTTAGATATGTTTCTTGATTAATGCTTGATGGGAAACTAATGACAACTCTGATGACTATGAATGTAGGTCGAGTCGGATGGAGAGTTCTTTGTCGAACCTATGTGTATTCTCGATCGGATATAAATCATGCTACAAAAGTGAGTTATCACCCAGGTTAAAATACAGTGGAGTCACTTTAACTCGGAAGAGGCAACCTTAGAAGCTTAGAATTTCATGCTTGCAGCATACCCTAGAATGTTCTAAAGGATTTGGAACAAACACCGAGGACGATGTTTCATTTGAGGGGGGAAGATGTAATACCCCTCAATGAATTGTAAATATTTTAATTTACTTTTACTGAAATGACTTGGAAAAATATGGGCCATGTGTAAGGCTTGGTATGAATAGGTAATAAACATAAATGTTTATTTTTATTTTGAATTTAATTAATAATGTTGGATGTGACCAGTCATTGAAATTGCAGATGGAAAAATGTTAAATAAAATTTTCATTTACTAGATTGTTAGAAGGAAGTTTTCCTCTCCATAGAGATAAATAATCTCAGTTACAGGAAAGGGAGCTAAGAGGGTGTGAGGGAAAAATACTGAGGAAATATAGTGACTTGGAGCCACGGGAACGTCACTGACAAAGAAATATTATATCACGTGCATTCATATTGGGGTAAATTTTTTTATTTAAACCCAAAACATTATATTGGATCTAAATAAGGGTTAGTGGGTTTTTTTTTATTATATATGGAATATAAATATTTTAATGTATTTTTATTTTTATTTTTTAGGCCAAATGGGCTTGTTTTTCGGGCAAAAGAAAAAAGGCGCTGACAGATATTGTGTGAGGCATCATTGGTATTCGGCACCATTGGACCAAGTTGGGTTAGGTTTGGCCGACTGAACATTTATGATGCAGATCTGAGCATTTGAACCTGCCTGGCACTGAGCGGCCAAATGCAAGATGCGGGAGGAGGGATCACCAAGAGAAAGGAGAGACAGACCCTCCATTGATAGACCGAGGGCAGGTGAATGACCTTTATTTATGGATGGCATTTCTAAAGCGGGATCCGGATGAAACTGATTTAGTATTCTACGAGGAAGGGGTGAGGAGAACTAGAAGCATTGAACCGTTACAAGCTGTTAGGACTGCTGTTGAAAATTTGATAGGCATAGCTTTTCAACGATATCAATTCTCGTAGATAACCATTTGATCACAATATATGCCTGAATTGTGCCATTTCTTTTGTCTATCTACTTGAAATATAAGCATTCTTTGACATTCTCATTTAAGTGATTGGTATCAATTTTTGCAGTGTAGTTATGGATTATGTTTCTCAGTCGATCATCGGTAAGTTTTTCATAATAACCAAAACCATCCGGAATAGTATGCTTTCTAACAAATCTTCTTGTGAGAAACTCAGACAACACCTTTTCCTCCTCAAGCCTAGCATTGATGAAATTGCCAAGCTATCTTCTTCGTCAGGCCCCGTGCTTGAGGGAGGCCACCCATTCAAAGACTTTCAAGCACAGCTGCAAGATGGCCTTCACATAGTAAAAAAAATTAGAGCGTATGAGAAGCTTTAATTTATACAGAAGGTATCACTATGGAAAGAAGATCCAAAAGATAGAAAAGTATGTCAACAATTTCTTGCGTACCCTTGATGTCCACAACCCAGATTTGGATTTCAAGGGTTTTAGCGAACAATCTGAACTTATTGAAGAAATGGGTCGGATTATAATGGAAAGGGTTATTGTTAAGATGATTAATGATGCCAGCTCCAATTCATTCATGCTTCATCAAATGAGAAAAACTGAACTATTTCAGAGTTCCATTGATGGGTCGCATGATACCACAATGTCTGAACAGTCTGAGCAGTTCACCAGTAGCGACAGCTCCAAGTCTTGAGTATGCCAAACTTTGTAGTGGGTTTGAATAATATTTTCAGTGATGTCAAACATATTCTATACAAGAATGGAGTTAGTGTCATTAGGGTTGAAGGGATCGTGGAAGCGGCAAAACTACCATTTCATTAGCCCCTTGCAACGATCCCGAAGTCAAAGGTAAGAAAAACTCCCCTGTTTTAATCGTCACACCAAGCTTCCATTTTATTGCTTCCCTTTTGGCCTTTTCAGTGCTTATTCTCATTGTGATTATCAGATTTCTTCCAAAACAATATAGTTTTCATAATTGTTGCACGGTCTCCAAATTTAATGGGCCTTTTGGAGATTATGTGGGATAAAATAATCGGAGGTCGAAGTCCTGTTTTCTAGAGCATCGAGGATGTGCACAACCAACTGCAAAATAAACTCAGTTTAAAAGGAAATCCACAGATGTTGTTAATTTTGGATGATGTTTGGTCAAAATCAGATGTGGAATTGTTTGAAGCAGAGGGTTACAAAACGGTTATCACAACCAGGCAGGATCTCTCTATTCCACATACAGATAGCAGTCACGTGTATAACATGCCCATGTTGTAGAAGGTTGATGCCCTGTCTCATTTATGTTTTTGGGCCTTTGGACAACCTTCAATTCCAACAAGAAATGATGAAGTTGTTGTTAAATAGATATGTACTATGAATATGACATACTATTCAAAATCTCATACCCTAATTGCTTGTTTCTCTATCCTGCTCGAATTATTTACATCCTATTATACAATGTTCAAACTCAGATTGATTTTATGTCCCTTTGACAAATAAATGGTTTTATAGGTCTAAAATTAGAGAGTTAACAACTCCAAAAAAAAAATTAATGCTCTATATTTCTGCAAAAGATTAACCTATTTAACTGCTAAAATATTTGTCGGTTGAAGCAGTCTGTATGGGTTTACCACTTGGCCTCAAGGTGATTGGAAGCTCTTTGTGCAATGAGCCACAGTCAATTTGGGAAAAGGCTAAGAAGAAAATTTCAAGAGAAGAATCTATATCGAAACATCACAGAGAGGATCTGCTTCATTGCTTGGAAACAAGTACTGATGTCCTTGATCATGAAACAAAGGATTTCTTTATGGACTTGGGGAATTTCCCAAGGGTAGAAAGATCTGTGTAGATTCATTGCTGGATATTTGGGTATATGCCCGTGGAATGGATAGGAAAGATGCTTTTGTGGTCTTGTTAGAACTTGCAAGTCAAAATCTCCTAAATCTCACAAGCGATTCAAGGTGAGGAACTTGCTTAGATTTGTTGCCTTCAATAAATTTGTTGATTGTTTTGTTCTTCTCATTCTTCATATTTGTATCTCAATTTAATTCTAAAGTCTTTTATGAGCACCAGCTTTGCAAAAAATTTGAGGCAAAAAAAGAATCAGAAATCAAGAAGGTAAGATAAATCAATGTGTTAGCTCGTAAAGATAAAGGTGTTTTTCAGATCACTACCTTTGGTTAATACAAGTTTTGATGTATCATGAGTCTAGGCATCTCATTTGATTGTGCTAGTGAGCTTTTCTTTACTCAACATGATGTGATGCATGATTTAGCCTTGCGTCTGGCTAGCCAGGATAGTGCCATTCATAAGAGGCTTTTCATGCCCGCTAAAGAAGATGGTATTCCCACAAATTGGTTGGCACTAGAGCATACATCTCAGGTTCAATTTGTTTCAATTCATACAGGTCATCCCTGAAACTTATTTTCTTTTCCCTGCATAAGCATTGAATAATTATTTTTTCAATTTACTAATTTTTCAAATTTAATAAGGAAGTAATTTTATCAGCATAGCATCTCAGCTTTCTGACTTTTGCATTTTTAGGAAATTACTATAGGTTCAATGGAAGAAAAATATTGGTCTCAAAATAGATTTTTCTAAGGTGAAAGCTCTGACTTTGTTCTTTGATGCAAGTCAATACTATCTTCCAACATTTTTACATACCATGCCAAAACTTCAGGTTCTTATCATGTATAATTACAATTCAAAGCGTGTAGTACTTAAAGGCCTGTCAGTACTTTTGTCAGTTACCCAGCTTAAGTCTATATTCCTTGAGAAGTTGATACTACCTCCTCTTTACGAGTACTGTAGATCCTGGGAGAACTTGGAAAAATTTTGTGTATGCCTCTGTGAGGACTTGGGAAATATGACTCTATTTGACAAGGGGCAAGTCCTAGAGTTTCCTAAGTTTGTATAAATTATCTTTGATCACTGTAGCAATTTGGAGGAATTGCCAGCAAACATATGCAGTTTAATTTCCGTGGAAAGGTTGTTTGTCACGGATTGTCATCTTATCCAAAAGTTACCTGATGACTTGGGAAATTAAGGTCACTTATGTTGCTGATATTGTCTGCACGTCCAAGCTTGTCAGTTCTTCCTCCTTCCATTTGCGGACTTCAGCAACTAGAATTTCTTCATATT
Organism: Pinus albicaulis; assembly: GCA_034641835.2. Lineage (NCBI taxonomy): Eukaryota > Viridiplantae > Streptophyta > Pinopsida > Pinales > Pinaceae > Pinus > Pinus albicaulis. The sequence goes on along the minus strand of CM076583.1, from coordinate 1,112,448,532 downwards.
TCACTGTGCAGCTCTTTGAAGGACCTTCCCGTAGAATTTGATCAACTATCAAACCTAAAGGCTTTGGACATGAGAGAGTGCTCTGGATTCACTTTAAGACTAATGTTTTTGCACAATAATGATGGCTAATATTCTTTATAATTTATGAATAATAAGAGGCCACTTGGGGCAAGATCGATGATTTATATTGTAGACAGTGAGATTGATTATTAGACACTTCAAAAATCTACTGTATAACTAAGAGTTACATGCTATATGTCTATTTGTGAGAGAACTAGAAATTTCAGATTTTGTAACTTGGTTAGGCAGTGGCTGTGAAATAATTCACATATATATGTACAAAACTGGCATTGGAAAAAATGAGTGAAAAATTACGTTTTATATGTATTTTTGCTTCATGCAATTTTGTTTTTACAACTTTGTATAATTCCTTCTTTTTCCATACTAATATATGTATTGTATGCCATCGTATGCAAGCAAAGCAGAACATCATCTGTTTTTTTTCAATGTCTTTGGAACATAAGATAAAATGCCTTTTGTTTTGGGTCAACTGTGTGGATGTCAAAGACACTTAGATCTTTGATGCTCATCAAAGAATGGCTTAAAATTCATGATAGAGGAGAGGTTCATATGAAAAAAATGCTCGAAATGTGATTTATTATTGGTTATGTTTAGGAGAAATGTTCTACACTAGCATGATTTCTAAAATTCATTTATATTTTCTCCACACATGTAGCTTCAGGAAACTACACAATATTCATCTAGAGAAACTGATGTCAAATTTCAGATAACGAAAGACACTTTGGAGTCCATGTTGAGATCTATGTACTACATAAGAGACCAATTGTCTAACGTTGTAAGTAGATCAAATTATACAGTGCAATAAATTTCATAAATTTAGAAGTTAGAACTGAATTATTCATATTTGTACAGTGTAGTTTTTATTGGTCTTATTAATTAGTTGATTGAATTGTTAATTTGAATCTACTCCATAGTTTTCTTAGACTTGCCATAATAGGTCTACTTCTACGTGAACTTTTTACAAGACTACTGTGTAATGCAATTCCACGTGTTTGTTTTCAGGGTGCAACTTCAAGTGGGCAGGCATTGAGGAAGGGCTAGCAATAATGTATTTGAATATAGAAAAATCATTAAATGTATTTGGTCTTGATTTTGAGACGTGAAAAGTGAGAATTCATTACTTAATGAATATTTCAGTGAGTGGGTGGGAAAATAAATCAATATGAATGGTTAAAAGAGGGAAAGGGATAGCAATGGCCAAGGGCACAAATTGGTAAAGTAGAAAATGCAAATTGTAATATCTAATCACATTGTTCTACTCATCATACAAAATGGCCTAGAAATTAGTGATGATTTCTTCTTTCCAGAGTAGGCCTTTCTATTGTTATTCTTAACCATGAAACACGGGCATCAAGGAGAGGTTGGTTATTTATGGTAGTTAGCCTAAATTTCATGCTCAATCTACTATAAAAATTCCATGATTAAGTCTGGGATGTTTTGTGTAGTTTATATCTGCCATGCCATCTCGTCGTCACCATCTCCTAGCTAATCTAAGATAGCTTAGACATAACTCCACTTCACCATATATGTATGTATGGTTAAAAGGTTTTGCATCTAACCATTCCATCTTTATTATGTAATAAAATGTATGAATATGAGCTATCTTGTATGTAGACTTGTACATTTATTAATCTTTTATTATTAGGTCTCATGGTTTCTAATTTCAATAATTATAACATGCCACTCTCATAAGCTCATAGTCTATATTAATGTTCTAGTATTAGTTCCCATGGTGTCTTATTTCAATAATTGTAAAAGGCCACTTTCATGTATCAAGGGAGCAACTGTCGTAGATGTAGTCCCTGCTAGTAGAGGGAAGAAGCATAAAGGTGAAATTCCAAGGTTGAACAAAACAATATGTAAACAAAAACATTTGGAAAAATGATAACTGAATTTTATAATTAAAAATGATAACATTTGGAAAAACTGTTACTGAAGGCAGTGTTCCAAAGAATGTCACTGAATGATCCTGTAACTAGTCCTCATTAGATGAATTACCTGGCCAAATGACTAGGATGAGTCATGTATTTTGCAGTGCAGAATGTTATAGCTCATTAATATCTATTGTAGAAATTCATATTGAAATGAATTTATGAATATATGATTTGTCTCATTGAAATTATTTGAGTATCCTTGAAGGTATTTTCGATTATTCTCACCTCTACTTTCCTTGGTTTTGAAGACATCTCATCTCACTCTCAAGCTGTTATGTGAGAGAGATTGCTAATATCTTTCCAGCCCTAATTGGCCCATGAATAGAAAACATGTCACAAGCAGGATTTGACTTTGGGTGGGGAGGATAGCAACTTTTCCTCTTAACCATGCAAGCTAAACCTAATTGACATAATACTTGCATAATAGTTGATAAATTATAACTAGTTTTTTAGCAATTGATTACTACGAGAATTATATCATTATAAATCCAGTACTTGGGGATGAGAACCCGGGAAGGGTTCGAGAACCCCACCCCCAGTTACTCGAACCTGTGTAACATAGTTTATAAGTTATAACTAATTTTTTAGCAATTGATTACTATGAGAATGAAATTTTTGTAAATAGAAAGGAATTATTTCATTAATTGCACTTTTTTGGGTTGAAAATGATATTTTTTAGCTTCTTTTTAGGTGGTTTTGGACGTTTCAAATGCACACCATAAAGATACTGAAGCACTGCCTGGGGGTGTGGATGGTATGACAAAACTAGCTTATTTGCATGAATCGATAGTTCTGCACAAAAGTCAACTAGATATGAACTTGATGAAATTTATGTGAGTGTTTTAGTTTCTTGAAAGTGACTACTCTATTGAGCATTGTGTTTGAAATTTTTGAGTGGTTTGAATTTTTTCACAATAATTGACTAAGTTATATTGATAAGAAAGTTCTGCAGAATTTGTCAACTAGATATAAACTTGATGAAATTTATGTGAGTGTTTTAGTTTCTTGAATGTGACTACTTTATTGAGCATTGTGTTTAAACTTTTTGAGTGGTTTGCTGAGACTTTTATTTTTTTAACAATAATTGGGTAACTTATATTCATAAGAAACTACAGCTACAGCTGCAACAGATGTTACATCACTATATTATTAAAAAAAAATATCTCAAGCTAGCTGCTCTACAGGCCATATGCAGTCTAACTACAAGCCCAAAACATGAATTGGCTTGATCCTTATACAAATTTTCCTAGTGTTCCTTAATACAGTAAACCCTAAAATATATCCCTAACTTTCTAACTATTCTGAAATACCAAAACTAACAAAGAGCATAACGACTCACAGTATCCTCCAAATATTTGGTTGTTGGTTCACTTTCTTGGTTCATAGTTTCCACCTCCTTGTCAAATTGGTTGATAGTCTCTTCTCCCTTGAATTCTCCCCTAGATGAGTAGGTTTCCATCCTTTCGTTAATGGATTGGTCACCTTTATGTAGATTCAGAGTCAAATTCCAAAGGAGAACACACTTGGCTTCTACATCTGCTAATTTCTTCTTCATTTCCAACATTTGGTTGCTGGTTCACTTTCTTGGTTCATAGTTGCCATCTCCTTGTCAAATTGGTTGATAGTCTCTTCTCCCTTGAATTCTCCCCTAGATGAGTAGGTTGCCATCCTTTCGTTAATGGACTGGTCACCTTTATGCAGATTCAAAGTCAAATTCCAAAGAGAACACACTCGACTTCTACATCTGCTAATTTATTCTTCAATTCCAGCAATGGCCCCATATATTCTAACAGTTTTGAAATGCATGAAAAACTAACAAAGAGCATAATGATTAGCAACACCTGTGCTTGCTGGTTCAGTTTCTTGGTTCATAGTTTGGATCTCCTTGTCAAATTGGTTCACAAACTCTTATCCCTTGAACTTTCCTCTAGACGAGTAGGAAAATGAAATATTATTTAGAATGGTCCAGATTGTCTCCAAGATCAGGTTGGGCAGCTAAAGATCATGTCGGCCTAGAGAGGCATGTGTAGCCCCAACGAAGGCTATATATTAGAGGACTTCAAGCTCCTCTATGATAGAATGGAACAACACATATCATATATAGATTTGCGGTCAAGAAAAGAAGTGTGAGGGTCTTAGAAGATTTTCTTGATATCATATGATTGAAAGTGAATGATGACTACATAGATCTTAATGATTATATGGTAGTGTCTCTTATGGTTAAATAGTGACAGTTCACTATAGTAGGCAGGTTGGAGTGGATGTGATAGTGGTAGTAATAAAGGCAGTGGTTGTAGACATTGATTTTAGTAGCAGTGGTAGATATAAACAATGGGAGCAGTAGTAGTAGCAGTTTCAGCTAGAGTGAAAAAAGTTAGTGGGATAAGTGGTAGCGAGAGTGAACAACAATGGGCATCAATGACAAATAGTGGCAGGAGTGGCAGAAGTGGATGTAATGTACAATTTGACCCCAATACAATCCTACTTTTGGCTAAACATTTCGACCAATCTATTAGAAATAATATCTATCTTACAAATGGGAAATTTTTCTTAGATATATTTGAAGAAGTATAGCTAAAATGTCGAAATTACCCATTTCTGGAAAGAATATTATTGATAAGGAATTAAAGTAGACATTTCGACTAGTAAATCGATTATAATTTGAAAAAATTCACTACTGCCTATTTACCATGGTGAGTTCTCCATAGAAGGATGAATTTTGTCTTTTGTAATTGAGAATTTATTCTCCCAAAACTAGAGACAGAGATATAGGTCAATTTCAAGAAAATCTGGAAAGAGATTCGAAGAAGGGCTCTATAGAAATGACAAGTAGGATGGAATTGAATGACCTTAGCAGGTCATTTTATTGTCATGGAAATATGGTCATTGTTATAATGCAACAATATGACTTATTATTGTTGCATCACCAACAGAAATAAGGGCAACACCTCTGTGCCTTTTCATTTTTAGTTTGTTTGGCATATTTTAAATTTTAATTGTATTTTGCTATGACAAACATAGTTTTATTTCCAATTCCAAATGATGAACATAATTCCTTTAAACAATGAGAAATTTCATGCTAACAAGCATGGAGTTACATTTAATCCCTAAGCTTTGCCGGCCCAAAATCAAAATCAGGAGCACTTCAAATAACCGATCTTAGAGGTGGCATGCAGTTTCCACAAAGGCTTAAGGTCTTTCTCTTTGTGTGTTATAAAAAATAAAAGAGAATTACTTTGTGGCTTCAATTATTAGTCATGAATACTTCAGTTTCACGGGTATGGGATGAAATTCTTTCCATTAGTCACTACGGAATGTATGCAGTTGTAAGTTGTGTTTTGACATGAATTTAGGTAAGTTACATTGAATCTGAAAACCCCAAATGGACTTAAACGTTAAAGATATAGATTTTGTAGTATGATATATATTTTGGAATATCTGGGTTCTTTTGTCCTATGTCATGACATGGTATCTGAGCTCTCTCTGTCCAAGTCAAATCACACTTTAAAAAAGGGACAAGTGGAGTGGATGGCAGCTGATTAAGATGATTTGAATTTTCAGAACATATAATCGAAGACAGAGATCTTAAAAGACTATGTGTCATTGTTCAGTATTCATGGATCCAAAATTTATAAGATTGATGTGTGAATTTTCAAAAGTATATACTCATTCTTGTTCGAAGACAGAGATCTTAAAAGACTATGTAGCATTTTTCAGAATTCACAACATTGTAGTCATAGTTTTCCTAAGGATATAATTATGTTTAAGTAATGGTTTTGAAACCTTGGTTTAGCATCCACCTATAGTAATCTGAAAAAACTTCGGACTCATAAGCCTACTAGGGATTTATATATCTGTCGATTTGATTGGAATTAATACTTTAGATTGCATGCACACGATTCAACCCCTTTATTGTTACTGATATCATGGGTGTCTTCTCTATCATGACTAGAAGATTGAATCTTTAAAGGAGTTTCAATTTATGATTATAGTGAGACCTTTATTTAATACATATTTGAAGCTTGACCAAGGCGGCATCTACTCAAGGAAAATATGAAGCTAATCAATTAGACTCGAGGAATCATCACACTGAAATAGTAGTTTTCATTGACACATGGAAAACATAGAATAGTAGGTAATATTCCTCAGATGCATTTGACCAATATTTGATACTAACTGACCAGAGAATTTAAGTTTGTCTGAACAGTGATTCCAAAATATAGAATGCTTGAAGAGAAGCAACAATGGATTTATTTAACATGACTTGGGTTCATCAATGTGTTCATAAAGATACTAATATACTTTAAAGGTACTGAGCAGAATTGCAAGATTATTCCTTTGAGTATGGTTGTCTTGAGACTTTTTATATGGATGATTTGCTTGATATCATATGATTGACAGTGAATGAAGACAACATAGATCTTGATGATATTGATAGTGTTTCTTATGGTTAAACAATGAAATTTCACTACAGTAGGCAGGTTGGAGCAGATGTGATAGTGGTAGTAACAAAAGCAGTGGTTGTAGACATTGATTTTAGTAGCAGTGGTAGCTATAAATATGACACTACATACCAAATTTAACTAGTGCATTCTATTAGGTAAGAAAATTTTTATTTTAATTCAGAGCAATGAATTTGACTCTCAGATTAATTGTAAATCCATTACATATAATGTCTTATTTAAGGAGACAAGTAGGTTTTTCAACCTATACATGTGTCAAATCTTGAAATGGAAAGACTGGCTAATAAGGACAATTGGATTCAAAATATTGAAAATCATCCAAGGAAGTTATGACCGAGGCAATAAAAATGGAAGTAAACTCAATTCAAGAGAATCATTTCATGAAATTGAAGAAACAGGGCAAGTTATTGGCCAAATGACATCTATTGCGGGTAGCAGCCCTTAGTTGAGTTTATTACAGAGAAAAGAAAGTGAAATAAACCCTAGTGAGGCAGATCGCATCGTGAAAGGAAAAAGTGATGATGATGTTTAAATTCTCACATATATATGCAATGCATGATGACGCAGGGGAGGGGGGTAATCCATGTTGAAATATGTAACTAGGTTCGGCCTTCATAATGACATATGTAATCATGATTTTATGTATTTGATGTAAAGAGAAACATAAATTTATTATTATTAAAATCTTGAGGCATGGGTTTCATGCTCAAGGGAAATTTATTTTTAGGTCAAGCACCAGTTGAGTGCTTCTAGGACTTGTCATTTGGTCTACAAATTAGTTGATTCATTATCATGTATGGAAGACTCTTTTGGGCATGTTACATATTGTAAAGAAAATTTATTTGATTCTAATCTAGAGTCAAAGACCCTCCAAGGCCTCGTCATAGTGCAAAGAACAAGTCGACCTCTATGAGAGGATAAGTTGACCTAAAGCTAGAAATTCGACCTAGAGAAAGACCTATATATAAGAAAGTCTTCGATCTCACTTGAAGGACTTACTCCACGTTAATGACCAAGCCTTAAAGTATACAATTGTCTAGGATTTTGATGTATTGAGTTGTCTAGCTAGATGCAAATAAGTCTTGAGTCTATCTGTGTATCATAGATAACTTGTTCTGAAGCTTATTAACAAATTTAATTTTAGTTGGTTGCTACAAGATTTGATTCTTGAGGCAATATGGTTGAGCATGGTGATTGATCATTTAATATTGTCACAATGTCTTGACACCTTTGGTGAAATATGAGAACCTTGATTTGAAAATGACATTTATAGTAATCTTGTGGATAGATAATAATGAGGTTTTCAAGGGAAGTAATCTATAGACTGTGAACTATGTGTCAGTGAGTGACCCTGTTTCACATTTGTATACTAATGTTTAATGACAACATGACGGATCTTGCTTTTTTTACAATAACCTTGGCATTTGTATAGCAGTAATATTCTTTGTGACATGGTGACAATGATCCCCTTTTGTGAACACTGTTGAAGATTCATCTTGAGGTTGTTGAGTATAGTTGTTACAGTAATTATGACTGAAGATTCATCTTGAGGTTGTTGAGTATAGTTGTTACAGTAATTATGATTACATCTCCAGTGCTTCCAACTGGGCCTTGAAATTTCTGGTATCATTTTGAAAACATATTCTTGTCTTAAGCTACTGAACATTGGGCTTATTAATTCTTCTCCAATCCAGCCAAGATAGTGTTGTGACCCCATAGATCCCTCAAAATGTGAAATCGCATCTTTGAAAGATGCTTACTGAAAAACTTGGGGGTAGACCTACCTAGCATGTTGATGTTGGGAAGGTTCATAAAACATAGCCACATAATACCATCCGTTTGAACTTGGGGGAAACTGTCTACAATGCTTACAAAATCTTTTTGATAATCCTGAAAATAAGAAATATAGTGGTAAGAGCTCTTTAAATCACATTACCAAGGTTAACAAACCATTAATTCCATCCACATGGGTCGTTTCCAAATGATGTCTTAATAAAATATACCATGGGGCTCTCATTAAAACACTTAAATTAAAAACAATAGAGAACAACGTTTTTTTTTAATTAAAGCAAAGGGAGGGTCTCATAACTCTCATCCTCACCTTGCCTTTTCTTCTCTATATAACTCTTCGAAACTGTAACTTTTGTTGTTCCACCTTAATAATACACTAGTTTGAGTACATGAGGTTGTATTTGGATTTTTGAACAAGAAGATTTCAAAGGGAAGAGGGTCTAGACTTGTGATTGAACACCTTATTTGGTGCAAACATATTCATAAAGATTGATCAATTGATTTTTCATCATCATATAGATCAATCTATATGTCATTTTATAGACATGCACATAATCAATCTTCCTAAAACATAGTTGATCTTTGTATGCCTTAGACTATTAAATGCCACAAATCATAGGGAGATGTGCTTGAGTGTGGATTGAGTAATCACGTTGTGGGAATACTAATATGCATCTCTTATGTATATCACAAGAAGAAAGGTGAATTTTAGAATGCATGTGGGGTCATAAGAGAGGCATCATGTCATCATGTTAAGGACATAAATATAAAGGGGTGTAAAAAATGTTAATGAGAAAACAAATACCTACAATTTATAGTGAAAGTAGGGGTTTTTTAAATTGGGAAAATGCAATGGGTTAGTATTGGTAGGGGGTTAAATAAAGTGATTTTTAGAGGTCTTTTCCAATATGTAGTCAAATTAAGGGTATTGTTTAGTATGCCACAAATGCACATGCTATGCCATAGGTTAATTGAGTGACGCCCCTATGCTTGGAGCTTGGTTGTAAGAGTCCTAAGAGAGGAAATTAAAGTTGAATACATTAGTTAGGATGTTGTTGAGGTAGGCAGGACATTTCCAGGAAAATGAATTCTTGATCTAGTTGGCCAATGGAATTCCAAGCTAGACTCGTGAGGTTTGTGAAACCCTAGGTAGGACTTGGTGTGGTCATATAAGCCCTAGGTGGACCTGTTGCGAACCCTGTCAAGAAAATTGATCTGGAAGTGAAACTGGCTCGAGGGGAGTTCTGATAGAGACTACTTGTACTCATTGGTTGGGTGGAGTAATATTTATTCCCTTATGATTTTCGTGGAAATCTAAACTAATTGAAACAAGATTATTACCATATGTATGTTTTTGTTTGTTTCTTTCCAAATGTAAAATTGTTTCTGTAGTTGTGGTATGATTTTTTTTTAATAAAGTAAAGTTTTTTTGTGATTTATTGTAAACAATATCAATAGAATATTAATGTCTTGTGGTGAACTAAAATAGTCCTCAAGACAATTTGGGTAAATACCAGCAACCAAGATACAGTTCTAAGCTCAAAGGAAGGGTTTGGAGAGGGTAGGTAGGCTTTATTACAAGCCCGCACAAGTCTAGAGAGGGTAGGTAGGCTTTATTACAAGCCCGCACAGGTTACTCCAGACCAAATAAAAACTACAAAAATAGAATTGTTTTGGGTTTATGTTTACAAAACAAAGAAAAAGAAATTGTTGTATAACTACATATGTAATAGAAATGCATAATTTAGAGCATGTATGACTATAAGAAAGAACTATTAATCGTATTGACGGACTAGAAAGAAAAAATCGTTATAGTAAGTTTTGTAACCATTGATACCATTTCACTATAAGACGCAAGGAAAAGGAGAATGATTTACAACTTGTAAAAAAAGAAAAATACATTGCTAATTAGAAAGAATTAGGTACAGTCACAAAATTAGAATATCCAGTATTTAAAAGATTACTAAAAGTAAAACTTAGGATAAGTAGGGTTAATTTAATAAAACTAATAATCAAAATAGAAGTTTTATAATGGAATAATAATTAACAGAGTGTCAAATTAATAGCTCAAACATCATAAATTACATAGTACAAGTCGATATGGGTTCATGAATGCAAGAAAATATTTAAGTGAAAATATATATATATATATATTATGAAAATGAAAATATGGAAATTATGCCAAGAGTGAAGTTACGCACCAATACAATAATATTTTCGAAAACGCTCATGGAAAAGAGAGTTAAAGAAATTAACATGGAAATAAAAATTCTAACCCGTATGGGTTTTTCATTAAAAGGAAACTATCAATATACATTAAAAATTCATAAGTGCTACTATCATTCGTGTAGAATAATCACAATATAAGTCGTTCCCAATCCCAAAAGAATGAGATATATAGGGTTTGAAGATAATGATAAGTCTTTACCAACAAATGCAGGAAAGTGATAGGGTTCCACCGACAGCTGGAAAACCCATGACAACGATGCATGACAATTGTTCTTCCAGAAAGTTCAACAATTACAATTAGTATATTAGCAATCAACCGAGCTAGACGAGTCATATAAGTTTTATAACAAGATCATAATGAATATGTTAATAGTTATATTGTAGCCTATGTTAATAGTTATATTGTTATATTTATACCACATATGAAACATCATTATAATTGTCATCATAGGGTAGTATGAGCAACCCCGAGGGGTTTATAAACATATACACTATAACCTTATGTACATTCACTTATGTGCATTCAACTACGTTGGTTGGAAAAGAACCATGCCGGGGAAGGTAAAACAATAAACTTGATAATTGACCCAACTATATATAACTTAGGAAAATAAATAATGATTTCCACCAGATGTATGATGATCCATGCCTACACATCTCAGTCATAAACATCCTGCAAAATCATATAAAATATGGATATGAGGTAGGTAGATTTACTTAGGTATGTTACAAAAACTATTAACAACAGAAATATTATATCAACTATAAATAAAATATGTCAACATTTGTTGGCCTTGAGTAAAATATTTTTTATATCAATTTAAAAAAAGCTATATCAATATATGTTCACCTTGAGTTAAATATTTTTTTATATCAACTTAAAAAAACTATGTTATTAATAAATAATTTTTATTTTGTACAGGAATCTTTTTAGCTAAAAGATTATAGTATTTTAAGAAATTCCATCATCACATTGAACTTAAGCTTAAGGCTGTCAGGGGAGCTAATGGAGCCAATCCTGTAAATGGCTCCTTTATCTCCATCAAAGAAGAAATACAAGGTAAATCCTCTATTCCAGCAGATCAAAATCAATATATACCATGCCCCTATATTATAGAGAAAATGTAGAAAGTTCCAACTCTGGAGGTAAACCTCCTTGAGGTTTCCTCTCTTTTCTCTATTCTTCAATCTAAAGTGGTAATATTTTTTATTTATTGGCTTTTGGCCAAAACCTGAAGCTCTAATTCAATGGATTTCTCCTAGTGGACTCCAAACTATGACATATACCTTTTCTCAAAAGGTTTTTTCATAGTTTAGTTTGAAACTCAGAAGGATCTAGCATATGCTCTCAACAAAGGGCCTTGGTTCCAGGATAGAGTTGAGATATTCATCATGCCATGGTGATGCAAACAAGATGGTGGTTTATTCTATGTCAAATTGGGTGAAGCTTCCAAACCTACCCCTTCCTTTTTGGCATCACAAAGTCCTTCAGAGTATAGGAAATACTTTGTGTAAATTTAAAAAAAAATGGATATGGAAAGAACATAAAATAACATCTTCATATTTTCCAGAATATGTGTAGATATTGATCTAAGAAAACACTCCTAGATTATGTAATATTGAAATTCAACACCTTCCATTCTTCACAAGTTCTTGATTATATAGACACGACTTTCAGATGTTGTTCTTGTTTCCCATAGGCTAAGAAGAATCCCAAGAAGAAGTGGAAAACTAATAGAGGTAAAAAAGGATGGAATTTCACGAAGCAATATCCTTATGAGGAGAAGAAGAAGATATCAAGGAAATCCAACCGAAAAAATAAGAAATTAAATACATGGCACAATGGGGAGACAAATTGAATGTGGCCCAATTGACTTAGACATGAAGAGTCTCCATGCATCAAAAAGATGTGGACCTTGAGGTCTCATTGACATTAGATGGAACTGGAGGCTCAAAGAGAGTGCATGTCTCTGATATCTCAGACATGGACAAATAAGTCCCACATGTGGGACAAGATTTGGCCTTGGTTCTTGTGGAACCAAATCCCAATGGCTGGAAAAAAAGTGCAAAAAGGAAACACAAAAAATAGCACTAGTTGTCAGCCTTAATTTTCTTTGCTCCTTTTATGGTTCTTTACGGCTTATATGTTGTGGTTCTTAGTCATTATTAAAACCCTCATGTTAATCTTTTTGTGTTTTCTAGCTTCGTATTATAATTTCTAATCCTATATGCATACACACTATGTGTGTCTACAAAATGTGATTTCTATATCATAATAAAAATTATGGTTTTTCCTCTAAAAATAAATAAATGAATAAATTACATTTCAAAATAGAAATGTGTGCAATTCCTTTAATGTTTAACATATAGTTTACACTTGGACTTCAAAAAGTTTACAAATAACAAAAAAGTATATTTCAAGTTCCACCATTTAAAAAAATCTTAATTTCCACTTGAGTAAAATATTTTTATATCAAATTTATGTAAAAGAAGTAATTGAAAGTTAAAAGTTATATTGTTTTGTTAATAGCTTCTTTTTACATTTAAAAATAATGGAGATGTGTCATTCATTTGATGTTTAACAAAGATTTTATAGTGACCTTTCAAAGAGTTATTGACAATATTAAAAGCATTTCAATGTCTATCATAAATAAAATATTTCAATGTCCACTTTAAATCAAATTAGCAGAATTTACATAAAACTACGAAGCCATATAAATTGAATGGATGATAAAAATCAATCGGAATAATCCATAGAAACATCAAGGCACTTACCTCATGATACATTTGACATTTCCAAAAAAAAAATCATAAAATTAAACTGAATTATAACATTATTTTAAATTATTATTATTAATTATAAAAATAATTAATATATGAAGAGTGGCAAGAGGGGGAGGGCTTCTCTATGGTTGCGAGTAAATTAAAGTTGTAGAGTGTTCATGGGGCTTAGGATGCATGAAAAACAACCAAGTTGAAGCTTATGCCCTTTACCAGGGTGTTGGGCCCTTCGTTTTTTGAAGGTATTTTGGAGAAATAAGGTTATAGAGCAGTCGTGATGAAGAAATTGGATATATCTGCCAGAAACAAGCCACCATAAAATAGAGAGAAGCAAGTAAATTATGTCGGGACTCACTTAGCTGAAAAAGATGGAAAGTGTGACTGAAGAAGAAGGAAAATAGGTTTAGTTTTGAAAGGATCAAGAAGGATAGGGACAAAGGCACTAGATCTTGTCAAAGTGGACCAGATCAAGGAAAATGTGCAATGGCCGAATCAAGCAAGTGAGTCTATAAATGAAGACACAATGAGAAAATTGTGCAGCTAAGGCTAGAGTGAGAACTAGAGATAGATCTAGAACCAAATCAAATACTTCATTCTGTAGATAATGGTCTACGTGTTAAAGAGTCTGTAATATGCACATAATTATGATTTTTCTGTCGGTGATTTTGTAATGTCTCGATGTAATGTATTTGATATGAGGAGATGAGACCACGCAAGTATGGGCAGATTTGCATTGTATTGGTTGTTGAATAATAAAGAATGTGTTGCGAAAAAAAAAATTAAGAACCCAATACAGGGGATTGAGTTAGCTAAAGAAATTGCAAGTAGCTTCTCTCATTGTTTTGGGATATTCCCTTATTTTTGTTCATCATTTGGTGAAGGGCTCCTCTCCAAGGAACAAAAAAATAGAAATTATTATGAAAAGAATTAGGAAGGCAACAAACGATTCTATTCAATAGCATATTTATATGTTCTCTATCATCTCAATAATGTTGTAGACTTATGTGCTAATGAATGGTGTAAATCAAGATTGGGAGATTTAAAATTCAATGGTTGAATTAGGTCATGCCTTATTCCTTAGAGCTAGATGGATTATCAGTATACACGTATGAAGAATTTCATTATCAATGAGTAATAGCATGACATATAAATTTTGATTTTTCGTGGGCTAGTTTTGTAAGCTATATACTTACAAAACCTTGTTTTTTGTTCTCCAGTTTGGATTTTCTCTAGAAAAAATTGTAGTTCCACTGGATAAGAGGGATCGGGAACAAATTTTGAAGATATATCTATGTCTTACCTAATGTAATCCAGGTGCATTCTTGCATATAAATACAAAATTTTCATTCTGGTTAAAATAATAATAATTAACATACGAGGAAGAAATATACATTTAAAGAACATTTAATGGTAATAAAAACATATAAAGTCAATAATAAGCAATAAGAGTTCAATGGCATTTACACATATAACACTTTTTTAATTAATTGAACAACAAAAATGGCATAACTACCTTTGAGGTAAATCTCAACCTTCTATATTTAATACTACTAAAATTATTATGTGGATATTCTATAGATTTTAATTCCATAGTAATGGAATTTGTAATTGGTAGGAAAATGATATGGATATTATATCTCGTGAGTGACCCTACAGGAAGTAATGGAATTTGTAATTGGTAATAAAATGATCACTAGAGTGATTTTTCTTTAATTATGATGACTGGAGTAAATTTCAAACCACAAATGGGTGGCGTCCCACTTACCACTCTTATGTATTGTTAACTAGTGAAAATATAATCAGACCCATGCCCCCTTCCAAGTCTCAACGTTATTATAACTCAAAGTATATATATATATACATATTTGGAGGTGTGAGGGGAGGGCATTATCTTGGTTTTTCGATGCAGTTTGATAGTGCTTGAGTGGGGTTGCTTTTGGGGAATCCCATTTTTCATATTCATCTCGACTAGTGGCCATTTTGTTCTACAATGCTACCCGATGTAGGAGGAGGGATAGGGAGGAGGATCAAGAAAGTGGGGTGGGACAACCAAGGATTCTAGTAGTGGGACATCCACCATTTATTATACTTTTGCAGGCTCTTGGGTATGCAATGGAAAGGCTCAAGTTAAGCGCATATGTGATGTGCGAGAGTTGGGTTATGGCCAGTAGAAGTTGTGGTGTCGTTCTGGTGGTGGATCCATTGTGTTTTCCACTATTGGTGCTTCAGAATAGCAGAGCGATGGTGTGTCATGACGGTATCAGAGCGGTTCTTGGGGATAACTTCATGAGGTCAAGGATGGAGGCACTCTTTCTATGTCTAGCGAAGAATGACCTAAATTGTTTCGGCACCTTGACCACTTCCATGCCCGCAATGGAGACTTTGCTGGTGGTGAATATCTAAGAGGATCACCTGCATCGTAATTTTTCTTTTGAGTGCATGGTTTGCATGGAGGATTTTGAGATGGGAGAGAAGCTCAAAAACTCCCATTTTTAACATCTTTTCCTCAATGGCTTCATATTTTCGAGGCTAAAGTTGAATTAATTGTGTCCATTTCGTAGGTTCCACTGCCCATAGAGATAGAGGTGGGTTGCGGTGGGTGCAACCAGTCACAGGGGTCAACATCTGCCAAGGAGTACATGAAGTCCACAAAAACTGCAACAATGGAGCACAGTGGGGTCTATGTCATTCGTTGTCTTTGGGATTTCCATTGGGGGTTCTAGCCCTTTTATCCCTGTTAATTTTGACTACTCTTTAGGGTTTGTTTGCAGGCCTAGGGACATGATTTGAGCTTTTCGTCGGTATTCTCAAATATTTTAGGCTCATTATCATGTTGACAATATTTAGGATGGTTTTTTTGGGGGGATTGTGGCCCCAATTGACTTTTTTTGAGCATATGCATGTGATGAGGCCTATAAGAGCATCTCCAGGCATGTCTAAGCCTATTAGAGCATCTTTCGGTTGTATTTTTTTATGATTTTTCATGTGTACATGTGATGAGGCTTATCGAAGCATCTCCAAGCGCATCCAAGATGGTTAGAGCATCTTTCGACTACTTTTTAGTTTGCGGGTCTTGGGACCTTTATTCTTCAGTTTTATGTTGGGGTTTGTTGATCCACATTGTAATGATTGGATGCCTATTTGTTGGGCCATATCTAGTGCTCCCTACATGGATCTTAGGCAGGCCTGCGTGCCCTACTATATTTTTTCTGGTATTCCATGATTTAGACTACATGAGATATGGGATATATCTTATAAATTATGCATATGTAAACAAATTTTATATTAATAGAAGATTGTTTGTTTTTTTCTTTAAAAAAAATGTATATATAGATATTTACTCTTTACGCATATGTGCAGACAATAGACAATCACAAACTTGATAACTTAAGTATAAAATTGATGGGTTGCACACCTTTATTTTTCTTCCAGACTCAAGCTATGGTAGGAGGTGGATGTAAATTTTTCTATGTTGAATTGTTGAGGTAGATTCTATACAGACCCTCTATCATATTGTTTTATATATGAAATATTTATTGAAACAAGAGTTGTATAATAAACTCATAGAAATTATGTTTCTTCATATCGTGTGACACACACATACACATCAATATATATAAATGGTGTAGGGTTAGCAAGGTATGACCAATAATCCATCTTTGTCCTATGTGGTTGGATTTAAAAAAATAATCACGTGGGCGCTTCCCTCTACCCAGATATGGGAAATAAATCCCCTCATACTAATTTTTCTATTCTAAACTGAGTGGGAACCTAGAGGATTCTTTCATAAAATAGTAGCCTTTTTCTATAACCACTATATTGTAGCCTTGTAACCATATAACATGTGTAGGCCCAAGACCTGGGTAGAACCACTGTGGCCAAGACTCTATAATATAAACCAAAGGGGTTGGACGAGTCCCTTTTAAAAACCATCGAGTTCAAGTACCATATAATATAACATGCCCGGGTAAATTTACCTTTGTTAATTGAAGCATGATTATTCTATATCGCAACCCCCTTCTCTTGTTGAAGCTCCCTTTCTTTATCTCCTCACAACAATAGGAATTTCCATTAATATCGATTCTCGAACTCTCAATTTTTCCTTTGTGTGCAACTCTTGAACCTTCTGAGAGAAAACTCGTGAGATAGAGATTATCTTCATTATTCGATGCACTCTATCTTCAAAAACTATCATAAACCTGGACCCTGCCTACCCTGCCTTTATAATGTTTAAGCGCCCGAGCCTTAATAAAATAAGACTCATGTAACCTCGCTTGTGACCTCCACATTTAATCTCGACTTCTTGGGTCTCGGAACTTTTGAATAGAGCCTCCTCTCAAAGTCTTGAGATTATTACTCCAATAAATCTTCCCTAAGACGAGAATTATTCTCGTTAACTGCTTCCTCCAAAAATTCTATCTCAACATTTTATTTCCATCTCGAACCTTTTATTTCCTTCTCTACTTTGACCTCTGGGACCATAATATCATTTTTTGGTGCTAGATCCTTTTGTGTTACTTCCTGCCAAGATATCTATCTTGGTCTCTGCATTTTCGATATGAGTCTCTTGGAGAAATATCTAAGATGGCTTCCTCTGAGTTTTTGTTCCGAGTTACAAATCTCCTTATGGAACTCACTTCATGTCTTATCACTCTCTGCTATGTAATGGACTTCCACGACTTAATAAACTTTTATCTCGCATTATGCTTTGTTATAAAGGAAATGGTCGTCACTTGCAGAATTTAGCACAAACTTAAACACTTCTATATTATTCCTCTCTAGCATAATTTTTTAGGATTTCTAAATCTCCATGCTTCTACTATGCCCTCTGGTTGAATTGGATCGTTGATCCATTGGTTTATCAACAATCAACAGACACTCTCCACTAATTGTAAATGAAGTAGTTTCGGCCTAACACTTCTTTCTTGCTCCTCAATCGTTATCCATATTGAACTTAAATTAAACAATGGTAACTCCATAATACAATATTTGTGTACAGTACTTCTGCACTTTCTCTTACGCACAATCCCCCTGAGATTCAATTGTGTCGCACTTGCATAACACTTAAATGAACCTATATATTAAAAAGACCAATTTTACACTATAATGAACATAAACTTGGAATTCACACTAATTTCAGAGAACTCAAAAACAAAGTGTCTCTTCCTATTAATATTCACACAATTACATAATTACATAAAAGCCACTATGCCTAATTTACACTTAATATACCTCTAATTTGGCCTTGGCCATACTTGGCCTTACTCTGATACCTCTTGAATATCATCTCTCGCATCTACATCTCTTTTCTCTTAGCTACGTAATTATACAAAAAAAATTATGAAACAATAATCCGTTCAAATCCATAAATCACTCAACAAATGCTAATCTCTTGCGTTCTCTAGATCCACCTATTTCTAAAAAAATCTAACTAGTCCTAAAACTTATCTAACTCATTCAAATATTCTCAAGACATATAGATCTGATTACAACCTCAATCCTATTTATATGATATCTCTATATTTCCTTAGAAACATAGGAAATACAAATAATTATTAAATCACACTCATTTAGGAACCAACTCCCTTGGTAAGTGAAAAACCGCTAGATCTAATCAAAATGTGTTTTGACTTGGAGGTAATATGCTTCTACATCATATTCCTAGGGAACAAAATATTCACGGTCTCCCGATCATGTGTTTCTTTGTTGAAGTCCTCCTATATCCCAAACTTTAGTTTGTAGATGCCTAACTACTATGCTACATTGAAGTTGTCATGTTGTCTTCAATTCTACAGACTTCCACACTTTATGTTGTTGTTGCCTATTTACCTTGCTAATGCAAATTTCTTCAATCAATTACACTTCCTTGTTGGATCTCCTCCTCTGTCAATTGTATCTTCTCCTTTATGTCTTCCTCATCAACATCCACAATCCATCCATTGTATCATCAATATTTGTTCTTATTTGAGCTTTACTCCTATTATTTTCCACAGGCTACTACATATACTCCTCTACCAAAAGAGTTATAAAACTCTCATCAATATCCTTATCACACTTTGCAATATTCTCCTTATTTATTTTGAACATTATCTCCTCTTCTTCCAATTTTGTTTTTGTGTGTTCAATATGTAGTCTTTGGATTTCTGTCTTTTCCTCTAAGAAATATAATTCCCCATTCAATTCAACAAAATAATTTTGAATTGTATTTGTAACCTCTATACAATATCCATCACTTGGATTTGTCACCCACTCCTCAGAAAACCCCCATCTTTTCACTTGTGCTTCTTTCCTCCAACAAGAGACTTTCGATTAGTATTGGAATCTCCTCGAGCATGTATTCATGGAGTAATTTTTCATCTTATACACTTGCATAATATTCATGAGATAATTTTGATGTTTCATCGTCCTCTAGAATAGAATTTAAAATTTTCCCTTCTTCAACTTCCTTCACTTTCCTATCAATTTCACCATCCTCAAGGTCAAATAACACATGCTAAAAAAAAAATCATCTCAACTATCTCTTCTAGAAGTCTCATTTCTTCATTAACTTGTACAAGCACATTATCTAATTTTTGGTAATCACCTGCCAAACCTGCAATCATACAAAAAGTGTCAGATTCAAAAACATAAGGCTCCTCACCTGATGCCTCGCTTACAACACCTTCATGATGATCCGAACTAGTTCCATAATTCATCAGGTTGTTAATAAATTTCTCCTCGACGCCTCTAGTTTCCTCTGCATCAAGGAATAAATCTTGTTCAAAAACAACTAAATTATACTCAACTACTATGAGTTCTTCCTTCAACCTATTATATATCCCTTGCCTCGGCTTCATTTGTAATGGATTCCATCTCACCTTCTTCTTCTTCATTTTCTAGCCATATCCATGGTTTCATAGCAACTATCTCACATGATTGAGTTTTGCTCTTAATTCAACCATCTCATTCTCAAATTCCTCATCACTCATCATCCTTGTGCAGCCACTTTTGGAATCCTTTCTTCTCTTATTGCGGCTTCACCTCTTCCAACCCTTTTCTTGACTATTAGTAGCCATTATTCCTCTCTTCTGTGAACTCTCCTTGTCCAGTTGTGAGCTGCAACAAGCCTTCTCCATCTATGTAACAAATCTGTAACTTGTCACTAGTAGCAATCCATCTTCTTAGTATCCTCCTTTCCTTTGGTTCATTGTAGTAGAACCTCTTCTTGAGCACCTTTTCTCCTCAGCTTTCAAATTTGTTGGCTTATGAATATTCATTTACTCACCTCTCTCTTCTCTTGAGAACTTTGTTGTATTATCTTCAAAAATTTAATCTATTGTTGGGGTTCTCTCACAATTTATTCACTTAAGAGCTCAGTATGCTCCCTCTTCCTCTGTCATAAATTCACTGTTATAATGGTTACTACCAGTCTATTACTTGCAAACACAAATTCTCATGACCATAGTTAACATAAAAACATCATATTCTTCTTTATAAGGTCTTTTCCAATATCTTAATTCCAATAGTATTCCTTTGATCCACTTTACTAAACCAACTCTCTTCCGAAAACACATATTCTTTGTACTCTTTCAAAAAAAATATTCCTCAAGGTCTCATCAACTCTTTCAACCTTCTGCAATAATCTCCAATTTCCAATAACTCATGCCCATAATCTTCAAATAACCTCAATGTTATTTTTCTCAAAAATCAATTCCTACAGTTTCTAATAAAACTAAAATGAAAAATATTTACCCGCCATGATTTCCAAATATGAACTACAACAACATTATTCAATAGGAAAACTTTACTCTACCTTTTCTTCCAAATAGCTTCATCTGGTAAACATCAATCCCAAATTTCACTATAAAATTTAAAATGAAACAATTTTACCTGATTCAAATTCCTCTTATTATAATTCCTTTCTCCACCATTTCTCTATCTAAATAGTTCCTCTATTTATATCTCTTTTGTTGGTTTGCTTCCGACGATGTCATCACTTTCAAAATTCTTCAATTATTAAACAAGCAAGTTTTTAGCCTGCTATAATACCACTTTCGATGCAAAGATATCAAGGTTTGACCAAAAATATAGCTTTGTCCCATGTGGTTGACTTTAATATATTAATTAGGTGGGTGCTTCCCTCAACCTATCTACGGGAAATAAATCCCCTCATACTAATTTTTCTATTCTAAACTAGGTGGGAGGATTATTTTATTAAATAGGAGCCATTTTCTAAAACCACTGGATTCAACCCTTATAACCATATAACATGTGTAGGCCCAATACCTAGGCAGAACCATTGTGGCCAAGACTCTACAATATAAACCAAAGGGGAGGGATGAGTCCCTTTTGAAAACCATTGAGTTCAAGTACCATATAATATAATATGCGTAGAGAACTTTACCTTTCTGTTGTTAAATGACATGGTTTTATTCTATATGACAACCCACTTCTCTCATTGAATATCTCTTTCTTTAGCTCCTCAAAACCACATGCATGACCATCAATCTCGATTCTCAGACTCTCAGCGTTTTCTTTTTGCGCAACATTTGAACCTTCCAAGAGAAAACTCCTGAGACTAAGATTCTCTTTGTTAATCACTGCACTGTGTCTTTGTCAATTGTTAGAACCTTGGACCCAGCCTTTTATAATGTTTAAGTGCCTAAGCCTTAATAAAAGAAGGCCCATATAGCCTTGCTCGTGACCTCCGCATCTAATCTTTGCTCCTTGGGTCTGGAAACTTTTGTACTGAGCCTCGTCTTGAACTCTTGAAATTATTACCTTCGAGAAATTTGTCTCGAGATGAGAATTTTTCTTGCTAATTGTTGCCTCCCAAAATTATATCTAGACGTTTTATTTCTGTCTCAGACCTTTGAGTTCTTTCGCTCACTTTGACCTTCGGGATGACAATATCGTTGTCAGATGCTAGATCCTTTCATGTTACTTACCACCAAAATATTTATCTCGGCCTCGATGCTTTTTATATAAGTCTCTTGTAGAAATATTCGAGAAGACTTCTTCCAAGATTATGTTATTGTTACACAGCAATTTGTCACCATCCCTGCAATTCCCCATCCCGTACAATTGGAGGGCTCATTCCGTGATCTGTGAGCAGTGACATAACTTGAAAACACTCTCATGGCATTCCCCTAAACATGTACTTTCATTGCCCTGAAGACAACTCCTTGTGAAAAACCCTAAAAACACCCTTTTTTGCATTGGCGTGGGCAGCCAGTTCAGTACCCGCGCCAATGGGGGAAATCCTTCAAAGAGGGCACGCCAATTGGCGCTCTGTCCCAGAGTCACACTCGCGCCAGCCATTTTAAGGAGTGTTTTTTAAAAATAAATGGCGGAAGTTTCGTCCTAACTAATCCAGGAACTGGTATCTAATTTGAGTTGGGAGGTTTGGCTCCGGATCTCCATGTAGAGGAAGTGGTTTGCCACCTCTCATGGAAGCTTCCTTGAGGATAGGGCCAATCCCATGATTATAGGGATCCCAACTCCCCTTCCTCCATCTATAAAAACTTGCTCATCTCATTTGCAAGCTAGTCTCCAAGTTCCCAAGAGCCATCAGAGCCTTATGCTGCAAGAGCCTTGATTCATTCCCTTAAGGCCAAATCCAAGCAAGAAGATCATTTTTGAGACATCCGAAGAGAGAGGTTTGTCCCATCCCCGACAGGATTTTTCGAGACATGTTCCGCTGGCGACCCTCCGAAGGAGAATTCAGCGTCAGGGCTATGGTTGTATTCTTCTTTGATTGATTAATGATAAGCGACTATTGGTTATGGTTCCACTCTTGTTGTTGATTATGATGTTGAGTTATGTCTTCTCTGACTGACATATAGTTGCATATACTGGATTTTACGCTTGCGTTTGTTTTGTTTCTGGCATGTGCAGGTGTCTGATCACGGAGATCGTGAGGATTGTGATCTGCCGGAGCTAAGGAACGGGAGCGCTACTTTCTCTACGAGCGACAACGTTGGATTCCAGGTAAGCCTTCATCGCTAGTTGGTTTATTTGAAATTAGGAACCTGCACTGTAGCATGAAATATTGTTGCTAGACCTGGTCTGGGCTAGTAGGGACCGCCTCTGTCTGCAGAGGGGATTTACCTCCACAACAAATTGCCGACTCCACTGGGGACATCTAGCTTGTTGTTTTTTGTTTTATAAGCTACAGAAGGAGCCTGAAGTTATCCAGATAGCCTTCGAAATGCTATTTCTCTGCATTAGCGAATTAGATCAAAGCTGCTTCAGTCAATCTCTGGTTTAGTTTGTAAACTGAACACTTGGAGTATTATCTTGTCTTTTCGGTTGTTTCTCGATTCTGCTTGCTTGGTCGGCTCTTTTGGCTGGCTCTTTTGTGATTTTGGCTTTTGGTTAGCTTGATCATCACTGGTCTGCTTGTTGGATTGTCTATTTTTATTTTTCCGTAGCAAACTCGACTGGCGTGCTTTACAACTTGACAGTCGCGCCCATTAGCGCAGGTTGCTAGTGTATTACCCGCGCCAATTCCTTTCTGGCACTAGTTTCAGCCTCACAGTCGCGCCAATCCTGTGAGGTACTAGGGTTTGCCCTGTTTTGACCTTCCTGAGCTTGATCATTGTGTTTGGTTTTGTTTTTTCAGCTGCTTGAGTGTTCTGGAGCCTTGTTTGACTGACTGTGACCTTCATCCTTTGGTTGTTTGCCCGTTTCCATCGATTTCACATTCTAGCCCTAGGGCATCTAGGTGCTCTTGTGTGTCGAGCCTGCCTTGGGAGTTTTTGGTTTTTATCGGTTCAGTCGACCTTGTGATTGCTTCGTTACATTCGTTTAGCAGTTGTCTATCATTTTATTGCGTCATTTGAGTGTTGGTTCTCTTCTTCATTCGAGTTTTGCTTTGTTTTGCTCTGGGCCTAGATTACATGGTCCATTTGAGTCTTTGGGATTCTCTTGGTTTTGAGGGACTGTTTTGTCGATTTGAGATCTGATTGTGTGTTTGTGTTGAGAGAAATTTGTGTGTTTTTCTCTTCCCTCATCACTTCTCAAACTGCTCTTTTCATTAGTTTTCATTTTGTTTAGTGCATGTTGCTATTAAACATTGAAAATATAAAAAATCTCTTTTGCTTTTGATTAGTTAGTGCAAATTAAAATATTTTCGGTGTTATTAGTGATTAGTGACTTTGAGAGAAAAGTTTTTGGTTTACATTAGCTGCATTAGAGACTTTGTTGGTTGTTTTCTGATCAGTTTATTTGTGCGAAAGCTCTCAACTCTCTCATAATTAGATTTCATCGAATGAAATGATATACTGTGGCATATAGTGTGAATTTAGGAGATTTTTAGAAATCACACTCGCTAAGGCCTGAAAACTAAAACGTAATTGAAGATAAACATTAAAATTTACTCAATTTACACTAAGGCAGCATTGAAACATTAACGCAACATTTAGAGGTCTAGGCTAGAGACATGTTCCGGCATCTTTAAACCTAGTAGTTGTCGTTCGCCCCTTGGCTTTAGACAGCACTAGTACGGACTTGTCTTCCCCGTATCGTCGAGTATATAAAGGGAGACCCCGCTAGGTTTCTATCCTTTATCCATAGGAAGCCGAGTCTGCTGCCCTATATCCGTGATACACCGGACACAGCATTCGGGGAGATTGCCTGCACGTACGTTAAGTCCTTGGTTGATTTCTCTTTCATTTTGAAACCAAGGTGTATATTGCAGTTCACAGTTATTTGGTACACCCTTTGCCTAGTATTCTTGAGTAGTCATTTGTAATTTCTGACTCTTTAAATTTGAAAGGATCACCAAGTGCTTGTCCTTTCACGCTTGCTCCAAAACTGAAAGAGATAGAGTCACCTTTCATCCATTTCTTGACTCTTAAAACATGAAATGGTGAAGTTTCTAAGTTTCAATGTGGTAAAATTAATCACTCGCGATCACACGCCTTGTTAGATTTTGCTTGTTGGTCGTTTGATTGTGTGTCTTGACTCTTTTTCAGCCCGTGTGTGTTCTACTTGATCTTTTGTCATTGTTGTCATAGTGGCGGAACCTTCTGTTTCATCTGCTGGTAGTCCATATATGGACGATTCATCAGAGGCTTCTCAGTCCTGTGCTGAACCTCAGCAGCCCATTGTTTCCGAGTTTCCCGACGGGGGACCGGTTCTGTCTGAGCAACCCTTTGGAGGACCAGTTGAGTTCAATTGGCCCTTTTCCAACCCTTGGTTTGGATTGGGAGTAGGGGAAGATTTCCCTCCTCTTACATCAGGTTCGCCTTTTTTGGCTGCTATTGTTCCTCCTAGTCCTCGCCGTCTATTACGAGATCTAGCGGCAAGCTCAAACATGAGTGAATCTAGCGAGGAAATCCCCATGTCCGGTGAAGATTACTAGTTGTTTCCTCGGAGGTTATTTCCAGGAGACAACCTTGAACTATCTGTTATGTCATCACCTGGTCCCTCATTACCCGCCGGGTATAGATCCTTGGGTCAGATTATTGCCGCCGCTGCCTCTATGGGGGTATCATCTCCTTCTACGAGGCCGATTGTTCCTTCTTTGGGGATGTCTCCACGGACTCCCATTACGTCATCCCCTCAGATTACTTCTGTACCCTCCATGCCCACTATTTGTGTGGTTGCATTTGCACCCGCCGTTACTACCCAGTCTGTAAGGACCACATCCCTTCCCGAAGATATCTACATAGCATCTGCTATGCCAGAGAACATCTCTTTGGAGGAGTATCTATTTTCTTTACAACAGTCGAACCCCGAGGTTGGACAGTCCTCTCTAGATCCCAACCGCTTGTACTTTTCACATTATGCACAGGATAGTACGCCCGTGTATGTATTTCCATATCAGTACAATAAGCATGGGAACCCTTTATGTTTACCTGCTCTTGAGGCTCAAATTCATGCTCAGGGTTTACCGTACAACTAGGCTAGACAGCCCTACAA
Source organism: Pinus albicaulis (assembly GCA_034641835.2). NCBI lineage: Eukaryota > Viridiplantae > Streptophyta > Pinopsida > Pinales > Pinaceae > Pinus > Pinus albicaulis. Next base: position 1,112,422,347 of record CM076583.1, on the reverse strand, counting down.
CCCGCAAGGACAACCTTTCCAAGGCCAACCTTCGGGCCAGCCTGGCTATCCTTATGACCCGCAGGGACATCCCATACAGGGCTACCCTCCAGGCTAGCAAGGGCCATTATACGGTCCGCAAAGACAGTATTACAACCCTTCCGGTCAACTCGTGCAGCCCCTCCCTGGAGTCCCAACTGGGCAACCTCAAGGACTCACAGGTCAACCAGGGTACCAACCCGGGCCGGTATACGGTCCTGGGGGGCAAGTCCAACCTTCTCAACCTTTGAAACCGCAGTATCCTCTTGGTCCCAACATTGCACATCAGCCAGGACCATCTTATGGTCCTATTGCAGGTCAAATCGGTTATCAGCAACCACCTGGCTCTATTCTGCTACCAAGCCAACCAGCCCATCCGGCACAACCTGGTATCCCGCCACCAGGCCAACTGGCCAATCTGGCACAACCTGGTGTCCCTACACCAGGCCAACCGGCCCATCCGGTACAACCTGGTGCTGCTCAACAGCCAGGACAACCGGCACAACCTGTTTATCCGGGTCAACCTGTTTATTTAGGGAAGCCCGCTCAACTAGTCCAACCGATTCAGCCAGGCTAGCCTGCACATCCTGTCAACCCTGCCCAACAACCGACTTATTCGATACTGCAGCCAAATCAACCGCTGCACCCTAATTATCAGGCTCAGCAGGGTCCCACCTATCAGCAGCCCACTCGACCTCAAGGCGGTTACTATTCTCATGGTCAATACCGACCGAATTATAGCCAGCCCCAAGGTTCTAACTATTACTCTCAACAACCCGGCTACACCTATGCTCAGCAGCCAAATCCACATGCTACTCACACGGGGCCGACTTACAATCAGGATCCATACTCTGGTTATCAAGCCCCGTACACTGGTTACCAGCAACCGAATCAGACTGGTTATGCACCCTATACCCCCTACAGTCAGAATCATGCTGGACAGAACCCCTGGGAGCAAGGATATTCTCAACTAGCGTGGAGTACAGGTACTGGTCCTTATCCAGGGCCAGGCATGCCGTCCAATCCGCCATTGCCGTTTCTGGCTACCTTGGAATTACCGGATGTTTCGAAATTAACTAATGATCCAATTCTGCACAATCCTTATTGGACTTCAGTTCCTACCAAGGTGCCCGGTGATTGCCCCAAGTTTGAGGGTAAAGCTGGGGAGGACCCCCAAGCTCATGTGATGACTTACCATCTTTGGTGTTCGTCCAACTCTTGGGTGGATGATTCAATTCGCCTACGCCTCTTCCAGCGCACTTTGACCAGTGCTGCCGCTAAGTGGTATATTGAATTATCCCGTGGCATCTTTCAAGATTTCAATACATTAGCCATGGCTTTTCTGACTCACTTTCAGTTACCGGTTCGCTACGAAGCTGGGACGCACCTCCTGAATTCCTTGAAGCAAGACAAAGCCACCCACATTTCTGATCACATTCATGAGTGGCGACGTCGTCGTAGACTGATCAAGTTCCATATACCTGATCAGATACTAACTCATTGGTTCACCACCTCCTTCGTTAACAAAATCGCCCAAGATATTGCTATGGGAGCGTGTGTGACTGAAGAACAAGCCATAGCGCGTGCCCAATATCTGGATCTGGTATACTCTCAGTCCAGCACGCTTTATGATATCTTGCCTGATGCTCCACGATCTGGAACCTCTAAAGCTCCACCTACCCCGGCGGCGGATGATGTTATTGGTTCCGTGTCTCAGAATTCGAAGAAATCTTCGAATGGGAAGCAGAAGTCCAACTCATCCCATAATTCTGCTCCTCCCGATTCTGGCAAAACTGCCGAGGTTAACGCCGTTCAGGCTAATCCTATGGAAAAAACCTCCAAAGGAAAAAAGAAGGGCAAAGGTTAATCCAAATCTGACGCTCCAAAGCCAGAATCTTCCAAACCTCGTACCGAGGACGGTTCCCAACGTAAAACAAAGTACCCCTGCCTCATTTGTGAAGGAGATCATTATACAAAATATTGTCCACGACGATCTGAAGTTAGTCAACTTTTAAAAGGCTCCAAAGGGACTCCGGCAGTTCTCAAAGAACCGTTCCCGTCTCAACAGAGCCAGATGGTTGAACAACCTTCACCATCTGCACCATTTGGGTCCCAGGTCTTTATGATGAATGGTGCTACACCTATCTCTATTGCTACGCGTTCGAAGGATTACAATGAATCGCGTCAGGCACCTGGGAAGGCAGTTGTGGACGGTCCACCTCCTCCACCTGTCTCCGGTTCATTGGAAATTGAGAAGCCTACTGCTGAACCTGTTGTGAGGCCACCTTCTAAAGGTGTTCTACAAAGATCTTCCTACAATCTGAATGCCCGTGCCACTCAGCACTACAGTGTTGTTGAGGATCTGGCACATGCGCCTTCTACCATGTCTGCATTGGAAGTTCTTCAAAGTTTCCCGTCACAACGGAAAGCTTTGTTGTCTGCAATCGGTGGGATCGATCCCACTGATTCTAATCTTCTCACCTTCGACTTAGAGAACTTTACCCCCCGACTTCCACATCAGATCGCTCTTGTTATTCAAGTCGGGATCAACGGTCTTAACATCCATAGGGCCGTTGTGGATGAAGGTGCTTCTACCTGTGTCATGTCGTCCGCTTTCTGGAAGGCCATTGGCTCTCCGACCCTTTCATCATCTCCTAATGCCCTAGAGGCATTTGATGGTCGGGAATTGAAACCCCTGGGTGTTCTCGAGAGTTTAGCGATTACCTTACAGGGGAAGACAGTGAACGTAGAAGTAGAAGTAGTTGACGCCAAGCTCAACTACAATATACTTCTCGGCCGCAGTTGGACTCACGCCATGCTATGTGTGCCATCCACCCTCTTTGGACTTATTAAGTTCCCTCACGAGGGCAAAATCATTACTGTGGATCAGTTGTCTTTCTTCACCTCCACCTCTGAGAACAATGTTCCGTACGTGGATCAGATCCAAAATCCCCCTGACAGTGTAGGACCCGGTCTCTTCAAAGACCCCGTCCTCATGGGTATTTTTCCTGCACCACCACCACACACAGCTCAAGTTAATATGATCTCTAGGTCTGACGACCCATGGCTCATCCCTTCGCCTGAGTAGGTGGCTGAGTTTGGAGAATCGATGCCTTTAACTCCGGTAGAGATTAGCTACTGTGAAATCGTCGCCGCATCTGATCCTCCCCCTCCTCAGCATGCTCCTTCGAGCATGGCTTTAAACATCTATTCTCAACCCCCCTGGATCGGCGAGGCCAACTCGCCTGATCCTCTTAAAAATATTTTCCCTTCTGATGAAGCCATTGTTGAAACAATGTCTCTTGAGGAGCTGCCTTGGAGCGATGGACATCATTGTTCCTCATTCATGCCTAGCTTGGGGGCAATGTCAGATTTTCTAGAGCGTTTTGCATCTCAGGTTCCCACTACACCTCTCCAGACGCCCATATTGACACATGAGGTGCTTTCAGAGGGAAACCTGAGCAACATTACTCAGACCATTCCAATCGACATCTCCGTTAAACCGGGGATAGTTGAGAATATACACGTGGGAGTAACTTGTTCTCCTGATGAGATACGATTTTATACTGATATTTTTCGAGAATTTAGAGACGTGTTCGCCTGGTCCTTTGAGGAAATGCCCGGGATTGATCCCAACATAGTAGTGCACGAGATTCCTACCTATCCTGGTGCGAAACCCATGCGCCAACGCCTGCGCCCGGTGCATCCTCGCAAAGCTGCTGCCATTAAAGCAGAAGTTGAAAAACTTCTGAACGCGGGCTTCATTTACCCGATTCCACTCACAGAATGGGTCTCCAACATTGTCCCTGTAGATAAGAAACAGGGCACTATTAGAGTCTGTGTTGATTACCGAGATATTAATCGGGCCTATCCAAAGGACAATTACCCCACTCCTTTCATAGATCAAATCATTGAAGAATGTGTTGGGAGTGAGATTTATTCCTTGATGGATGGCTTTTCCGGGTATAATCAGATAAATATTCTACCCACTGATCAACACAAGACTGCATTCATCTGTCCGTGGGGTACTTTTGCTTATAAAAAGCTCCCGTTCGGCTTGAAGAACACTGGAGCCACTTTCCAGTGTGCTATGTCTTATGCGTTCCATGACATACGCCATATCGTTCAGCCTTATCTGGACGATTTGCCAGCTCATTCAGCTCGGCGAGAGGACCACCCAGAACACCTCTGCCAAATTTTCCTTCGCTGTCAATGCTATAATATCCGGCTCAATCCTCATAAATGTGTCTTTTGCGTGGATTCTGGCCGTCTTTTGGGGTTCATAGTCTCCAAGGACGGGATTTGCCTCGATCCCCTAAAGGTCGAGGCCATTGTTAATCTCCCATCACCCTCTTCGTTATATCAATTGCAGAGCCTGCAGGGAAAAGCTAACTTCCTACGATGCTTTATACCGAACTACGCGGAAGTGGCCAAAGGATTCACGCGCCTTTTAAAGCAGAACGTTCCCTTTCACTGGGACGACATTGCTCAACAATCCTTTGAGAAGCTTAAGACATTATTGGTTAATGCTCCGTTGCTTCGGCCTCCAAACTATCACCGTGATTTCACTCTATACTTGGCTGCCGCGTTTAGCACCATAGCTATGGTTTTGGTGCAGGATGACGATGATGGCAATGAACACATTGTTTACCATCTATCGCGGAATCTTCTCGACACGGAAACACGTTACGCTCACGTCGAGAAGCTAGCTTTAGCAGCTGTACAAGCTGTGCAACGTTTCCGCCACTACATCCTGCTGCGTACCGTTACCGTGGTTTCGGATTGCAACCCCATGACATATATCCTTTCTCGAAAATTACTGGGGGGGAAATACTCCAAATGGATCGTTATCCTTCAGGAGTTCAACCTAGAGCTTACTACTGCTAAGTCGACCAAATCATTGGTTTTCGCGGATCTTATTTGCTCCCTCCCAACAGACTCCCCACCATCTCATTCTGAAGAACATATTCCAGACGAAACCATCTTCCTTATCAGCACCCGTGACCCATGGTATGGCGATATTATTGTGTATCTTCAGACGTCATCCTTTCGCTCTGAGTTGACTAAAGATGCCCGACGTCAGATTCGGCATCAATCTCAACCCTACCATATTGTAGGAGATACATTATACCGGGTTGGAGTAGATTCGGTGCTCCGTCAGTGTTTGACTTTGGAAGAGGCCGAAAGAGTCTTAAATGACTGTCACAGTGGCACCTATGGCGGTAACATGTCTGGATATGCCATTGCCCAGAATATTCTGCGTGCGGGTTACTTCTGGCCTTCAATCTTCAAAGATTGTATTGTTGCAGTCCGCAAATGTCACGCGTGCCAGGTTTTTCAGCGCAAGATGCGCTCGCCACCCCTCCCTCTGCATCCTGTCATTACCGTCGGCCCTTTCGCAAAATGGGGCGTAGATTTCATGACGTGTAACCCTCATTCGGCCGGGGGGCATGCATATATAATCGTCGCTGTCGACTACTTTACTAAGTGGGCCAAAGCGATGCCTACACTAGCCATCGATGGTAATACAGCTACCCAATTCATCTTCAACCATATCATTGCACGTTTTGGGGTCCCTTAGGCCATTGTTACCGATCATGGTACTCACTTTCGTGATTACATGATGGTCGAGCTGACATCGAGATTGGGCTTACAGGCAAATGGCTAGGTTGAGGCTGTGAACAAGGTTTTGGTCACAATGCTTCAACAAACAGTTGGAATTCATAGTCCAATTGGCACCTCCAATTTTTCTCAGCTCTATGGTCATACCGAACGTCAGCAAAGAGTGCAACCGGATTCACACCATTCCAATTGGTGTATGGTATGGAAGCAACTCTTCCGGTTGAGTGCGAAATTCCTTCCTTAAAGCTAGTTGTGGAACTTTTTCCCGATACTTATCCTGAAGAAGAGCGTCTCTTGTATTTGGAACGGTTGGATGAAACCCACCGCTTGGCTGCTTTAGTCCTTGAAGCACAGAAAAAGCGGGTCAAAGCACACTTTGATCAATCGGTCTCTCCACGTTCCATTGTCGAAGGGTACCTTGTCCTCCTATACGACCAAGCACACGACAAACTCGGGGCAGGAAAGCTCCAGCCCATGTGGCATGGGCCCTATATAGTAAAACGAGTATTGAAGAATGCGGCTTATGATCTCACTGATTATGAAGGAGTTCCGCTAGGAATGGGCTGTACCTTAAGAAATACTACGCTTGAAGTTATTTTTGGTGTGGTGTGTGTACATAGGTGTGTATATTCATTTGTGTGCATGTGTGGTGGGGTGTGCGATGTAAACGTCTTTCTGCTGATCGGGTCTTCCTGATTGTGCAGATGTCGATTACTCCGTTTGTGGGTTTCGCAGATGGTGCCTCCTGCAGTACCAGGAATCTGTCTTCGGCAGCCTGGGTAATCTATGATCCTGCTGGTGAGTTGGTTAACCTGCAAGGTGTGTGTCTGGGTCCTGCTACAAATAATATCGCGGAATATAGTGATGTATTGGAATTATTAACCAAGGCTGTGGACCTCGGCATTCGTGAATTACTTGTGTATCTAGACTCACAACTTGTAGTATTACAGCTTAATGGGCATTATTCAGTAATAAATCCATCCATTTTACATCTGTATTTGCGTATTCGTCTGCTAGAGAGAAATTTTGACTATATTACATATCAGCACATACCCAGACATATGAATACATTAACAGATGTAGTAGCTAATTTGGTTCTAGATAGAAATTTGCGCAATTTATAAAACATCATCACATGTAAGAAGATCCATCCAGAAATAGGTATGTGTATATATATATGTGTTGAAATGTTTACATAGTGTGCATCACATAAAATCAAAAAATATACATGTTCGTCTTAATACATCCGGAGACGACATGTCTCTCAAAAAAATGCATGAAAGAATCCCTAGGTGTCTAATCTGCATGGTGCTCATGGTAACATGCTACCGCACGCACTAAGTGTCTCAAGAGTCGGTGGAGGCGACTAGGTACTCCCACCGCATGTCTCTGATACGCCATCGGGACATCTGCCAGCCGGGCATAGTCTGGAATCCCTCGGGCAATCCCCTCAAGGTTCTGGATTAACTCTCCCCTCTCGGCACCCTCTGCCTGAGGGTCAGCTACGGGCTGAGTTCTCCGTGCAATAGGAGACATACCGGCAGGTCTCTCTGGGCCGACGTCTGCATACATATAAACTGGTGTTAGAACAGACATGTATTACCAAAAAAAAATCATAAAACATAAAAATAAAAAAGAGAGGTCATACCCAACTCCTCGTCCTAGTCATCCCCCTCTGGAAGTGGGAGATCTGGGTCTCCAGTGAAATCGGTCCCGGCATAGGGCCAATCCTCGACCACGATCAACTGACGCTGTAACCATCCAAAAAATTCTGGCCTCCAGGACATCTATTGGCCTCCTCCTGATCTGGGCATAAGTGCTTCCCAGCGAGCCATCCTTGGCTCTCTTGGTATCGGCTCAGCAACTATGGCCCCTTGGCCCTGAAAGATAGGTAGTTGTTCCAGGATGAACGATACCAAAATGGAACCGTAGCCAACCTGTTTCAGTTTGACTTGCTTGCACTTTGTGAGTTGCCTCTTGATATTTGTGGTCACTACAGTAGCCCAATCAAACAGTGTTGGATTCATACACTCAGCGGCTAGCAGGAGTTGGGCCTTGGTGGCCTCGTGTGGAGCTTGCGATCCCGTAGCTCGTGTGATGGTGTGTAGCACTACTCTCAGTGCTAGATCCTGGACAGTGTGGATGTCCACTTTCCTGCTTCCTGATCCGGTTCGTGCCCTTGGGCACACCCTCGCCATTACCTGCTCCATCTTTTCCCCAGATGGTCTGCTGCCTATCAGGATGGGCACCGAACCTCTATGCAACAGTCCGGTTATGAAATATACGTCAGAAACCTCCAGTTCCAGTACTTGGTCCCGAAGTTCGAAAACCCCTTCATTTTCGTCCCATATACTGACCAAGTATTGTAGTAGCTCTGGCTGAGCTCGTAAACAGGGTGTGAGGAAGAATTTCTTAAGTCCACAGTTCTTAAGTGCAGTCATGCAGGCCTCATTCTCCATGGCCATTTCATCCTCCTCTCCATGTTCTCTTTCCTTCCATTTAATAACCATTTTTGCCTTTATATCTGCATCAACATAATAAAAAATGCATTGTTAGGTCTCTGGAAAATTTGAAAATCCACATAGATAGCTCACATTTTCAAAATTTTGAGCGGGAAAATGCGTTGCGCCATTGGCACGACCTCTTTGTGAAGAAATTTCTATTGGCGCGGGTCCGTGCCCGATACCCGCGCCAATAGAGCGAGCCCTAAAAATTCAAAATGGTTCGCCCAGAAGTCTAATACATAATAAAAACATATAAAAAATGGATTGAAATGGAGCTTAGGGAAATGCCTATTACTTGGAACAACCAGGGAACTGAATGATAGCCCGGATCAGTCGTATTCGCCGTCAGAAGTTTGCACACAAATGGACCACTGTTGCTCTCCAATGAGGTAAAAAGTAAAATTAATTTTGATTTTACCATTTGAGACTTATTTATAACTTTTTGAAATCTAATTAGGTTTTAAAAGTCATTTTTTATTAATATTTTGATATATTTTGTCGAAAATAGATTTTACACTTGCCCTTATGTGCAGCAACAGGTTTTCACGCAACTTAAACGATGACACGAGTTGTATTTTATACTTTTTCGGACTCGGTAAATACACGAAAAAGTCATTTTGGAGTCATCTTTCAGCTCTTTTCTGACTCTCTAAACATGAAAAGATTGTCGAGGCCCTTGTCGTTTCGATCTCGTTAAAGTGGCCACGAAACGACATCTACCCAGTATACGTTTACCCCTTTTTCGGGCTGGGATAGATTATTTACGAAAAAGGAATACCCTAGCCTATCGCGACTAGGAGGTTTTCTCGGATATTGTTTTCTACCTTTTCGGGTCCGAGGAACTATTTACGAAAAGGGACCGCTGGAGTTTACTTTTCTGCTGTCTTTTCAAACTCTCTAAATATGAAAAGACGTCGAGTTCTTCCTTTGTCAGACTCGTTAAACCCTGATGACATCGGATTCAGTCGCAATGACGTTATTCGAGTCGCTCCTTCCTAGGGCTCGTTAAATGTACTAGGATGGATTCGTCCGAAGGACGAACTTATATTACAAGCATATGCTATCCCCTTCAAGCTTGTTATCAAAATAATTGGGGTACTCACCAGAAATGGTGGGGGAAAATGGAACCAGAATCATTGTCGTGTCGGCAGTATGTCGCTCTTGAACATGGCACTTGTCTGCATTCGTGTCGGGTTGGGGACATCTCATCTCGTTTTCCACTTGCCTCCATGGGTTTGGGTGATCCTTTTGACCTCTCATCTGCTTTTTGCCTCGTCACCATGACCTCTGATCCGTTGATGTCAAATACTGCCAAGCTCACTGTCATGTCATTTATATGTTCAAGAGAAGTTTACCTCTGCAAGTATCAACCTTCCTATGATTCTCATCTGATCCTGATTCACGAAGACATTATGTTTCTCTATCTCGCGTCGATGATGTGGGAAACACTATGGCCCACCTTCGACCAAGGTCACTTCCTGTCGACTTCAGCTCATTATCTAGGAAGATGATCTAGAGACTCCCTTCTGGTACCTTAGAGCCTGCATGCCTCAATGGCAGGTTCTTCGTATTCGACGTGAGGTTTTCATCATTGGCCTCCGATCGAGTGATTTTGTGGGTGTTCTACATCAGCTCATTATTCACATGCCGTAGATTGTACCTGTAGTACCTTGAGGACCATTGGCATTAATGGTGGTACCTCTCGCGTTTTTTAACAGTTTTCATCATTGGTTGGTAATCAGACGATGTTCTTGCATGTTCAACTTCAGCTCACATATTCGCATGCTTGAACTTGTACTTTGTTCGGGTCGAGATGGAGCGCAAGACCCTGGATTCTGTCTGTTATAATCCAGGCTGCGATTTTTTTGATTATTATGATTAGTTACATGACTCGCTGATTGGATGGCTGCGACCATACCTGAGTCTATTTTTCGATCCTCACTGGATGGCTGCGTCCATGCCTTGGATCTGGATTACTACATACTCTGTTATGGATGGCTGCGCCCATACCACGTATATATCATGTATTTGAGACATCAGTTTTACTTCTCTACGTAGGTTTTCCGATGGCGGTGTTTTCAGTTGGACACGTTCTCGTAAAGCATTTCACCCCTCTCTCTCTCTCTCGGGCCTCATGCTTTAGGGGGCATCTGTTACACAGCAATTTGTCACCGTCCCTGCAATTACCCATCCCGCACAATTGGAGGGCTCATTCCGTGACCTGTGATCAGTGACATAACTTGAAAACACTCTCATGGAATTCCCCTAAACATGTACTTTCATTGCCCTGAAGATAACTCCTTGTGAAAAACCCTAAAAACACCCCTTTTTTCATTGGCGTGGGCAGCCAGTTCAGTAACCACGCCAATGGGGGAAATCCTTCAAAGAGGGCGCGCCAATTGGCGCTCTGTCCTAGAGTCGCACTCGCGCCAACCATTTTAAGGAGTGTTTTTTAAAAATAAATGGTGGAATTTTCGTCCTAACTGATCCAGGAACTGGTATCTAATTTGAGTTGGGAGGTTTGGCTCCGGATCTCCATGTAGAGGAAGTGGTTTGCCACCTCTCATGGAAGCTTCCTTGAGGATAGGACCAATCCCATGATTATAGGGATCCCAACTCCCCTTCCCCCATCTATAAAAGCTTGCTCATCTCATTTGCAAGCTAGTCTCCAAGTTCCCAAGAGCCATCAGAGCCTTATGCTGCAAGAGTCTTGATTCATTCCCTTAAGGCCAAATCCAAGCAAGGAGATCATTGTCAAGACATCCGGAGAGAGAGGTTTGTCCCATCCCCGGCAGGCTTCTTCGAGACGTGTTCTGCTGGCGACCCTCCGAAAAGAGAATTCAGCGTCAGAGCTATGGTTGTATTCTTCTTTGATTGATTAATGATAAGCGACTATTGGTTATGGTTCCACTCTTGTTGTTGATTATGATGTTGAGTTATGTCTTCTCTGACTGACATATAGTTGCATACACTGGATTTTACGCTTGCGTTTGTTTTGTTTCTTGCGTGTGCAGGTATCCAATCACGGAGATCGTGAGGATTGTGATCTGTCGGAGCTAAGGAACGGGAGCGCTATTTTCTCTACAAGAGACAGCGTTGGATTCCAGGTAAGCCTCCATCGCTAGTTGGTTTATTTGCAATTAGGAACCTGCACTATAGTGTGAACGATTGTTGCTAGACCCGGTCTGGGCTAGTAGGGATCGCCTCTGTCCGCAGAGGGGATTTACCTCCACAACAGTTATGAATTAGGAATATCCTGATGGAACTCATTTCTTATCTTCTCACTCTTCGTTATATGATGGAATTCCATGACTTAATAAACTTTAATCTCGCCTTGTGCTTTGTTCTGAATGAAATGGTCATCAATTATAGGCTTTAACACAAACTTAAACACTTGTACATTCTTCCTCTCTAACGTGATTTTTTAGGATTTCTGAATCTCCACACTTTTTTTGCGACCTATGATTGAATTGGATTGTTGATCTGGTTGTTGATCAACAATTAATAGGTAATCTTCACTAATTTTAAATGAAGGAGTTTTGACCCTACATTTCTATGGTGCTCCTCAATCGCTATCCCTCTTGAGCTTCAATTAAACAATGATAACTCCATAATATGATATTTTTGTACACCACTTGTGCACTTTCTCTTACGTGCAATCCCTCCTGAGCTTCAATTGTGACACATGTGCATAACACTTAAATGCAACTAGATATTACAAAGACCAATTTGACACTATAATGAATAGAGGCTTGGAATTCACATGGATTTCAGAGCACTCGAAAATAGATTGGCTCTTCCTATTAATATTCATACAATTTCATAATTACATAAAGGCCACTGTGCCTAATTTCCACTTAATCAGACTCTAATTTGGTCTTGGACCTACCTTGCCTCACTCTAATAGCTCTCAACTCTCCTCTCTCACATCTATATCATTTTTCTCTTGGCTACATAATTATACAAAAATCATTTTGAAACAACAATCAATTCAAATCCACCTATTCACCTATTTCTCAAGAGATCTAACTGGTCCTAAAAATTATCTAACCCATTCAAATATTCTTGAGACCTCTATATTTTATTACAACCTCAGTATTATTTATACAATATCTATAGATTTCCTTAGAAACATGGGAAATAAAAATAATTAATAAAACACACTCAAATAGGGAAAAAATTTCCTTGGTAAGTGAAAGACCCCTAGATCTAATCAAAATGTGTTTTGACTTGGAGGTAAGATGCTCCTACATCAATATGTTTGTGTGTGTGTGTGTGTTATCTCAAGTGGTTTAGAGCTATACGTGAAGTTATTTGATGTTTGCTAGTTGTTGTTGATCACGGGTTTGAATCTCTTCAATTCCCTTGTGGTGATGCCTCGTAATCAAGACTGGTGATTTATCCCATTTACCATCCACAATATGTAGGGAAGTACTTTGGGATTTTCATGATTTAACTCCAAGTAAAAAAATATTGTTTTGGAAACGTGACTATAACATGTTTGAAACACCTATGATCGTTTTACATAATTACACATATATTATCATGATTCGAAACCACATCGCTATGAAACCACACACACACAAACACACTATATATAGTGTGTGTGTGTGTTCGCTATGAAACCACACACACACACACTATATATATATAGTGTGTGTGTGTGTGGTTTCATAGCGATGTGGTTTCGAATCATGATAATATATGTGTAATTATGTAAAACGGTCATAGGTGTTTCAAACATGTTATAGTCATGTGTCAAAAACAATATCTCTATGTGTGTGTGTGTGTGTGGAATCATGTGGTATCTTTGTGCTAGGTATTTTTCTAATATGGGTGACCACACCCTGGTTTACATACATAAATCGATCAAGGGCATGGAAATTCGGGCGATGCCAATTATGCCATAATGTATTTATTAAGTATGGGGGATGCGTAACTATGTGTTCAACTAAATAGAAATTTCCAACTAGATCAGAACTTTTTAATCTGGCAAATGTATGTGTTAGGTCACCCAATTCTAGGCCTTTTTAATCCAGTGGATGTATATGTTAAGTTGCCCAAGTCTGGGCATTTTTAATTCAATGGATATATGTGTTAAGTCACCCAAATCTAGGTCTTTTAATCTGGTGTGTTGTTGCTCCTAGAGACAGCCTAGAGTTGTGATAGACCAGTGCCTAGGACATCTTAGCATAGCAAGGAGCATATAATATAATGTATGAAGTTGTCAGCTTCAGCTCACATGCTATCTCCTGTAAACAGGGAAATGGAATAGAATGGGACCAAACTCTCAGAAACTGACACAGGAAAAGAGATATTGCAGAGGCAAGATGCGGAACTCTAATACAAAAGCAACATACAATTCAGAGACAGTTTACTGCAAAGCGGGCCGATTCAGAAATACTTCACAGACATAAGTTATCAGAAGGTGTATGTAGTGAAATAAATATTAAGAAGATATTAGTTAACATTGAGCTGATACCCAGATATAAAATACCACCATGCATGGGCTTACCAATCTAAGAATCCATACATGATAATAGCATTTTAAAAGCACCCTCCCAAAGCAACTAATATAGTAGAACTATGGTTTAGATGAGTAATGGAACAGAATATCATGCATGAGCCATATTTAAAGCGCTTGACTGATCCAAGCATGGGCATCAACTAGGATGAATCCATACTAAAAATCAATGAGCCACTCGCATTCCAAAACATGATACAAGAAAGATGGATGAGATGAAATGATATATTAAATAACACATAAAAGAGAGTTACAGACTGTGAAATACCAAAGACCAGAATCCTCTTTGACAGATAGAACTCCTCCTCACTGAGACCCTATGGGCTCTGTGCCTTCATACCAAAGTTTTACAAAATGTTTACAAAAAAGCATTTCACTGCATAATTTTCTGATAAAATCTGGAACCCTTACAATGCGTTTCTTCATGGGTTTTATAGGAGAAACCAAAAACATAGTGAAAGAGGTAGGTGATGAACATTCAATTTGCATTATTAAAGCAAAATGGCGGAAACATTCGCGCCCATACTGCTGAATGACCACGCTGTGTTGTTTGTACTATGTGGCCTGCTAATTGAAATAAATGCACTGGGTAGAAATCTCTCCAGGGACACAACAAAGCAGTAAAATCACACAAATATCCGTCCTTTCCTGGAAAGAAAACTCTGTTGAAATAAAGCCTTGAGGACATTGTTTTCTATGTATAGATCTTTTGAATGATGTGCAAGATCTTCAATTTGGTACTCTGCTTCAAAAGGCTAGAACAAGGCCCCCAAAATATTTAGCTACCTGTCTTTAATTCTCTACTGATCACTGATATTCTTTATCTGCCCCATTGATATCTTCATCTGTGAAATCGGCGCCTTGAATGTCCCTGCAGGGTTTGAAAAATTTGAACCCTGCTTCCTTTAATTGAAGTCTTGTCGATTTGGCTTCCGAGGACTTTCTTCATAATTCTGCTCTGAAATATGGTCCTTTGATGTGTGCTCTATCACAGTAATTGAGATTGTGAATCATAATAGTTCTCCGCCACTGCAAACCTGCAAAATATGTTGAAAATGCAGCAAGATGATGGAGCTTGGTGAAATGAAGTCGCCTTCACTAAGTGGGCCCGCAGGCAAATTCTGGCGCAAAATATATTTTTAGACTATGTCTATTTTTAGACATATGGAGCATGGTTCGGGGATTCCAGTTTGAGATTCTTGAAGTATGTGTCATGTTGGTAAAAATAGATGAGACTCTATTTTGAGGTCAAAGAGGTCGAAGTCTATTTTTAGACTGCCTCTCCTTAAAACAGGGAAGTCAAATATTATTTACCCTTAATAATATTTAGACTATAAACAGCAGTTTACTCTCTTGGAGCACTTCGGTTCGAGCTACAGAAGTGGCTCATGCATCTGACAGAGGAATCACGTGGTTCCCAAGGGTTTGATGGCATCATGCATGGTTGACTTCAGTTGGACTTCAGTGGCAGAAGTTTGGAGGAGTTAATGAGACGGATAGTGGAGTTGTGTTCTGTTTATTTTAGTTGAACTAGTTGAGATTAGTTTAACTAGCTAATCAATTAGTTATGAGTGGAGTGAATTAAATATTATTTAATTCATTAATTAGTAACTCATTATTCAACTCAAGAACACATCGGTTCACTACAGTGCATGATCAGTTCAGTGGAGACCAGTGAAAGAGGTAGATGAAAGGGTGGAGTTAGCTATCAGTTGTGACTATACTGTTGCTATTTGCAACACACAGATAGGTGGAGTAAGCCCATGAGGATTGCGCAGTTCAGGCTGGTGGTTTATCTATATAAATAGGCCATCCCATAGCATTGAAACACACAATAGAGGCAAGGCAATTGGCGGTGAGTTTTGAACCAGTAACCTGTTCAAAACTGAGCTAGATTGTGAGTAACTTTATGAGAAAGTACTGAGTACTTGTGAGGAGTATTGTATTGAGTTTGTTACTTGATTTCTCCATTATAATATACACAATAGCTGCGGGGTTTTCAGCTATAAGCTTTCCCCATACATACTGTGTTAATGTGTATGATGATTTGATATGTTATCGCTTGATTTTATTTCCGCATGTTTGATGATCTGAGTGGAAGAGATTATGTGTTGCATATAAATTCGAATTTTATGTGATCAGGATAGTCTCGGTGGATAATTAATCATTATTCAGAAAATTTCTACATGGTATCGGAGCTATTGAAGCAGAGATTGATCATCACGGTGATTACAAACTTATTTCGGTAGACAGAGTCTGCATGCGGGCCAGGTAGCCTCCGGATTCATCTTTCTTCGGAAAGTGAAAGGTCTGGTAAACGCCCCTTGCAGTTGATCTCTGTGCTAGAAATAATTTGTTCTCACGATCTAGAGCGGTTGAGCTTTGAGGTGGAATTCGAAATTTTGCAGCAGTTTTGTTTTCTTGGTGCCGGTGTTGAAAATGTCTTTCAACGGTTTGCGACTCGAATATGCTCTTGAAGGCAATTCGAATTATGTTGCATGGAAGGATCGCATGGAAGCAGTATTAGAAGATAATGGTCTGAAGGAGTTCGTAGATACGGATGTCCAAAAGCCCACTGATCCTGCTGAAGTCGAAGCATGGCAAAAGAAGATGGCGAAGTGTCGAAGGATCCTGTTGGAGGGCGTCAAGGATCATATTGTATCCAGCCTGCATGGAAAGGCTACTCCATATTTAATGTGGAAAGCTTTGACGGATCTATTCCAGAGTAAGAGCGACCAAAGGAAGCTGGCGCTCAAAGATAAGCTCAGGAACATCAAGATGGAGAAGGGCGACATTATCGCCAAATACCTCACGAAGTTCACTCAATGCAGAGATGAGCTGGGAAGTGTGGGGGTGATTGTCGAAGACGAGGACATGGTCGACCTGGCTCTCCTTGGTCTTCCGAAGGCTTGGCACTCATATCAAGATAGTGTCAATGGTCGGGAGAAGCTGCCGGGATGGGAGCGCCTTTGGGCGGATCTCATGCAGGAGGAGATAAGGAGGACTACTCGAGATGGATCTTCATCAAAGGGCGCTGCTGAAGAAAACTGCGCTTTGGTGGCCAAAGCAAAGAAAGGGAAAGGTAAGAAACCTTCTCATTCCGGTGCAAAGGGCAAGAAGCAGGATATGGCGAAAGTGAAGTGTTTTCACTGCCATGATCACAGACATTATGCTACCAATTGTCCAAAGAAGAAGAAGAACAAGCGAGCAGGAAGATCTGCAGATGGAGAAGCTTTGGCTTCACAGTTCGAGCTTGACTTTTCACTGATTGCATGCTTGGTTTCAAGTGTACTGGGATCGGTATGGTTCTTGGACAGCGGTGCGTCATTTCATATGACGGGAGATCGAGAGTTGTTCTCAGATCTGGAGGACAAAGATTTGGGTGTGCACATCGAGATGGGCGATGATGGTAGATACAGTGCGACTGGTATCGGTACCATATCCTTTCAGAGGGAGTCTAGTAAACCCTTTGTCTTGAAGGATGTCATGCATGTACCTGGATTGAAGAAGAACCTGATTTCTGTGGCAATGTTGGAGGATAAGGGGTATGATGTGGTCTTCAGCGAAGGAAAAGCCTTCTTGCGCAGTAAGACTATTGGAGAGACCCGGAGGATAGGGGTTCGAACTAAGAACCTTTATCAGTTGCAGGTAGATGACTGCGCAGCTATGGTATGCAAAGCGGGAGAAGTGGTGAGCCGGGATGATGAGGGCGAACTGTGGCACAGGAGATTGGGCCACCTTCACCATGGAGCTTTGAAGATTCTGCAGCAGATTTCTACTGGGCTTCCTAAGGGCACCCTTGCGCAGTCAGATCAGTGCAAGGGGTGTAATTTAGGGAAGTATGTGAAAGCCACCTTTCACGAGAAGGATAGTCGCGCCACGACTATCCTCGAGAGAGTTCACACAGACGTGTGTGGTCCTTTCTTAGTTGCTTCGACAACAAATCACAAGTATTATGTGATCTTTGTTGATGATTTCTCTCGAAAGTGCTAGATCTTCTTCATGCAGAAGAAGAGCGATACATTCGCGAAGTTTTGTGAGTTTAAAGCACTGGTCGAGAAGGAGTCGGGGAAGAAGGTGATTGCTCTAAGGAGTGATAACGGTGGTGAATTCATCTCGGCTGAATTCAAGGAGTTCTGCAGCGCAGAAGGGGTTCGGAGAGAGCTCATCGCACCCCATAACCCACAGCAGAACGGGGTGGCTGAGCGGAAGAACAGAACGATCGTGGGTGCTGCACGGGCGATGTTGCATGATCAGGGCCTACCCCTTCACTTGTGAGCTGAGGCATGCAATACAGCAGTGTATGTGCAGAACCGTTGTCCTCACAAGGTTCTTGGCATGAGTACACCAGAGGAGGCTTATTCTGGCAAGAGGCCTGATATTTCCCATTTGCGGATTTTCGGATCTCCTGTCCACATGCATGTGACGAAGGATGCAAGAAGGAAGCTGGATCCAACTGCTGAAGTTGGAATATTTGTGGGGTACACTGATACACCTCACAACTATCGGGTGTATGTGCCAGACAGTCGCAAGACTGTTGTGCGACGGGATATAAAATTTCAGGAGGAGAAAGCCATGCGGTGTTCGCTTGAGAGGGAGCTACACTTGCATGCAGATGAGGAGCTGTTAGTTCCTAAGGAGGAGCTTCCGGATGTGGATCAGCCACAAGAGGAGGTTCGGGAGGTGGAAGAAACCACCCAGGCAGCGCCAACCATCAGAGGGCGCATGCGCACTACAGAAGCTGAGCGACTGGCTCGGGATGCAGAGAGGGTTGTAGGACCACCTACAGCACAGCGCAGACAGAGACAGTCACCGGATCGGTACACTGGATACATGGCTCTTATGAGTCAATGTGTTGTGACGGAGCCATCCTCTTTTGAGGAAGCTGTGGAGGAAACCGCATGGGTTGATGCCATGATCGAAGAATATGATTCGATCATCAGGAACAGTGCATGGGAGATTGTCCCAAGACCGGTTGGGAAATCAGTTGTAGGTTCGCGATGGATCTACAAGGTGAAGCAGGCGGCTGACGGGAGTGTGGAGAAGTACAAGGCGAGATTTGTCGCCCGTGGCTTCTCACAGATCGAGGGGATTGACTATGAGGAGACTTTTGCACATGTCGCAAGGTACTCTTCCATACGGACGATCCTTGCTCTCTCAGCGCAGATGGGGTGGCACATTCATCAGATGGATGTGAAGACTGCGTTCCTCAACGGAGTCATTGAGGAAGAGGTGTACATAGAGCAGCCTGAAGGTTTTGAGATCTTCAGCAGTGAGTCGCATGTGTGCCGACTCAAGAGAGCACTGTACGGGCTGAAGCAAGCACCTCGTGCTTGGTACACTCGGATAGATAGCTACTTCACCGGGCTTGGATTCTCCAAGAGTGAGGCGGATCCAAAACTGTACCAGATTGTGGTGGAGGGGAAGCTGTTGATCATCGTACTGTATGTAGATGATCTGATTTTGACTGGCGATGAGCAGTTGATACTTTCATGCAAGGAGGATCTTGCACGAGAGTTTGAGATGAAGGACTTGGGCATCCTTCATTATTTCATGGGATTGGAGATTTGGCAGCGCAGCGGAGGACTGTTTGTTTCTCAGGGAAAGTATGCCCGAGAGATTCTGGAGAGGTTCAACATGCAAGGCTGCAAGCCTGTTGACACTCCTCTTTCTGGTGGTTGGAGGAAGGAGGATGCTACTTTAGCGGAGGTAGTGGATGCCACTGTCTATCGACAGTTGGTGGGGTCGCTTATGTATCTGGTCAATACACGACCCGATATATGCTATGCAGTTAACCAGCTTTCGCAAGCTATGGTTAAGCCTACGAAGCTCTTTTGGAAGGCGGGCAAGCATGTATTGCACTATATCAGAGGCACATCGGGATATGGTCTATGGTACAGACAGGAGGATGGAGCGAAGCTTTCTGGCTTCACTGATGCAGATTGGGCAGGGAGTCCAACGGATCGGAAGAGCACTTCTGGAGGAGTTTTCAGCATTGGGTCGACAGCAGTTTCCTGGTACAGCAGGAAGCAGAGATCCGTGGCACTCAGTTCAGCAGAGGCCGAGTACATGGCAGCTAGCTTGGCTGCATGCGAGGCTATTTGGATGAGGAAGATCCTCGCAGGATTGTTCAGGTTGCATTTGGAGCCTACGGTGATCTACTGTGATAACCAGAGTTGCATTAAACTCTCGGCTAATCCAGTATTTCATGATAGGTCCAAACACATCGACATCAGGTACCATCATATCAGAGATTGTGTTCGGCGGAGAATCATGATGCTTTCATATGTTCCCACGGAGGATCAGGATGCCGACATCCTGACGAAGGCGCTCACCAAGAGCAAGTTCGAATTCCACAGAGGCAGGATAGGGGTTGCAGATAATCCATATATTGCTGAGAGGGAGTGTTGAAAATGCAGCAAGATGATGGAGCTTGGTGAAATGAAGTCGCCTTCACCAAGTGGGCCTGCAGGCAAATTCTGGCACAAAATCTATTTTTAGACTATGTCTATTTTTAGACATATGGAGCATGGTTCGGGGATTCCAGTTTGAGATTCTTGAAGTATGTGTCATGTTGGTAAAAATAGATGAGACTCTATTTTTGAAGTCAAAGAGGTCGAAGTCTATTTTTAGACTGCCTCTCCTTAAAACAGGGAAGTCAAATATTATTTACCCTTAATAATATTTAGACTATAAACAACAGTTTACTCTCTTGGAGCACTTCAGTTCGAGCTACAGAAGTGGCTCATGCATCTGACAGAGGAATCACGTGGTTCCCAAGGGTTTTGATGGCATCATGCATGGTTGACTTCAGTTGGACTTCAGTGGCAGAAGTTTGGAGGAGTTAATGAGACAGATAGTGGAGTTGTGTTCTGTTTATTTTAATTGAACTAGTTGAGATTAGTTTAACTAGATAATCAATTAGTTATGAGTGGAGTGAATTAAATATTATTTAATTCATTAATTAGTAACTCATTATTCAACTCAAGAACACATCAGTTCACTACAGTGCATGATCAGTTCAGTGGAGACCGGTGAAAGAGGTAGATGAAAGGGTGGAGTTAGCTATCAGTTGTGACTATACTGTTGCTATTTGCAACACACAGATAGGTGGAGTAAGCCCATGAGGATTGCGCAGTTCAGGCTGTTGGTTTATCTATATAAAGAGGCCATCCCATAGCATTGAAACACGCAATAGAGGCAAGGCAATTGGCGGTGAGTTTTGAACCAGTAACCTGTTCAAAAATGAGCTAGATTGTGAGTAACTGTATGAGAAAGTACTGAGTACTTGTGAGGAGTATTGTACTGAGTTTGTTACTTGATTTCTCCATTATAATATACACAATAGCTGTGGGTTTTTCAGCTATAAGCTTTCCCCATACATACTGTTTTAATGTGTATGATGATTTGATGTGTTATCGCTTGATTTTATTTCCGCATGTGTGATGATCTGAGTTGGTTGAGTGGACGAGATTATGTGTTGCATATAAATTTGAATTGTATGTGATCAGGATAGTCTCGGTGGATAATTAATCATTATTCAGAAAATTTCTACAAAATACACAAACTCGTTAAATAAAACCATGCACGGGAAGGTGAACACAGTGGGGATAATGGCGGGGTTAATGGAAACGGTCGTGTCGACTAGCGAAATGGTTAAACAACATAGGTTGGCGGAAAAATGCAACGGAGGAATGGCGGACGAGCTGACCAGAGCTAAAATGTAAAACATTAAAATATAATGTATGAATGAAATATATAAATGGCGGAGGAAGAAATGCGATAACACATGGGATGATGACGTGGAGGAAGACCGGGTCAACAGCGGGGATGATGAAATCTTGGCCGCCCGATCTCAGGAGGAGATCGACGATTGAAAGAGCGTCGGAGGCGATTGACAGTAGGCTAGGGATGTGATTTTCTTGCATTAAATCCTGTGCAGCTTTGGAGCGCGACGATCGTTGGATGAAGGCCCTCAGATCGGATGGCTGAGATGAATATTGCTGCATGACTTTGACCGAACAATAATGTGCGATGGAGAGCGGTTTCGGGGCCGTACGCAGGGACACGTGGTGAGTGTTGTATGGAATCGCTGGCCCAAGGAGAATTACCGCCTACCGACGAAAGGCGGTGCGATATAAACCACCCGGTTTTGAACAGTGTTTTGGGCGCGGGGAACACCAGGACCGGCGGGCTGCGAACCGTAGATTTCACAGTTTGATTGGACGGATGAGATGCGGTTTTGGGCGATGAATGGAGGATTTTGAATGTCGTTCGATCTGTACAGATCAATGGCCGAGGGCGTGCCCGATATACATACGTGATAAGCGCCTCCGGTTTTAGCACTCGATCTGGTGCCCAGGTTACATGGAGAACGGGACGGAGGGGGCTAGGGCCGAAGGGGATAAGCGTTGAATATATTTAAACGCGGGGTTTTCTGCCTTCCACAGTGTAATTTGGGAGCGGGAATTGGTAACGACAGGCATAGAAATGATTTTCTAAGGCTGGAAGAGGGGATTTGCAGGATTTAAACGGGGTTGCTTGCGAAAATTTAATAGGAGGCTGATTATGATCAACATGGTGTATGTATGTGTTAAGTCACCCAAGTCAATGACCTTGTAATTTGACATATGTGTTATCACACATAAATTTATAATTTTTGATTAATAGGGTCACTCATCTAGGTTTCATTTTGTCTCATAAGGTTGATTCATGAAATTGATGAAAAATTCATGAAATAAGTCTTTATCCTAAGTCCAAAACACTTCATTAGTCATGTCATCTCAGTCATATCTATAAAGTTTCACTTTAGGTTCACATTCATTGGTTTAAAATTCATTTTTATCCACATGTTTGATTTTTTCTGATTCCGAAGTGAATTCTATGCAAAACAGGGGATTTTCACTGCAGAATCACCTAATCATTCTGCAACAAATTTGTCAAATTTATAACTGAGAATGCTGCAGAATCATGTTTTTATGAAAAAATGCATGGGATGATGAATTTTCAAGTATTTAGTGGTTTAGGGTAAAGGTAAGGTCATACAATTGATTTTCATAATCATCCAAGCATGCAAAAGAAAAAATACCACTCATCAATGCTTTCCACTCCCTCATTTGTCATCATTCTCTCCACATTCGAATTCCATTTTTAAAAATTATCCCCAAACACCTCTCTATCATATTTCATTAGAGCTTTGCATGCATCAATCCATTATCACCTCTGAAAATTCTAGTCTCGTAGCAAGCATCTTGCTATTCAGCTTGCTATTAGGTGTCATAGTTCAAGAAGGCCAACACAATGTTAAAACAGATAAACATGCAAAAGGAGACTAATAAAGGGAGTTTCAGTGGTGAAGTATGAACCTATAGAATTAAATTTGGTCATGTAATACCTTAGTGTTGCATAGGACTTCATCAAAGCTGGTTGCATGAGCTTTTACAAGAAGATACAAAGGGATTTCTCTATTTTTTTAATGTTTGAGTAGTCAATGTGAAGAGCAGTTTCTAGGCCAACAGAGGAGAGTTCCAATAAACTGAGAGAAATTATTTTCAAGCACATAAAATGGAACAAAAACCTCTTTCAATTTTCTCACAGGTGCTTCCTATTTGGAGATTTTAAGAGGTCTTTGGACATTATTTTCAGAGTGCATTTTCTGCCTGTTTTAGACATGTTTTTATAATGCAATTTCCCGACAATTGGAGATGGTTTTCAAAAACACAAGAGAGGTTTTTCTTCAAAAATTATTATCTAAAAAACCCTCCTCCCATTTTGAAACATCTATTAGGGATCGAGAGACAGGAGCTCATGATTGCAATCTTATTTTTCAGAAAAAACAGAGTCATTTTTTGGTAGATGAACTTGCTGAAGTTGAAAAAGTTGTTCTTGAGGAGGGTAAGAGGTATTTTGAACCAAATTATCCTTATAATGCTTCATCCTATCATATCACACAGACATGGACCTTTTCTAGGCCTAAAATCAAAATTCTGTGAACCCTGTGGGCAATTAGGCAATTCCATAGCGTGTCCCAGGCTTGAAGCCCAGTTTTTGCTGCGGAATTTCTGTAGGATGTTTTTTGCTTAAAAAATAATTTTGATGGAGATCCAAGGAGGGAAAATATTTGTATTTAGCTCATTAGCCTCAAGGAATATCCTCCAATAGTCACAAAGGTCAAAGCTTATGAAAAAGGTGGATTTTAGAGTTTGCTACGAAATGAGCGCTACAAAATTTTATGTACATGATTGTTTTAGCGGTCAACTTCAAGTTTGACTTATGACCAAATGAAAACGTATTTTGGAAATATGAAAGATTTTTTTCTTCAGCACAGGCCCATATACAAAAAACTATCTCATTTTTCTGCAAATCCATCATGGTTTGGAAATTATACACTCATCTTTGAAGCCTATTTTTCAAAATTGTCACTAACCATATTTATGAAAAAATTGTAAAATTCGACTTGGAGGACGTCCAGCTCAGCATCCACATGGCATAATGACACATCAGCCCTCTAGTACACTCAAAATTTATTTTTTTGTAGTTGATAATGGTTATTAAATGGATTTTTCATCTAATAATGAAAGAAGAGTCCTTTTTGTATTCAAACTCTACAAAACAGAAATATCCCTAGGAAGTCTCCAAGTGATGGAATCATGTTTGAAATAGGTCTCTAAGGTGGGAATTCGAAGCTATAAAGGTGGAAAATCATTTGTATGAGTCCT
Source organism: Pinus albicaulis (assembly GCA_034641835.2). Classification (NCBI taxonomy): domain Eukaryota; kingdom Viridiplantae; phylum Streptophyta; class Pinopsida; order Pinales; family Pinaceae; genus Pinus; species Pinus albicaulis. Next base: position 1,112,397,961 of record CM076583.1, on the reverse strand, counting down.
CACTCTATAAATGAGATATTTTTAGAGTTAGAATGGGTTGGAGAATTCTTTTGACATAGCTACTATTGTAATTTCCGATATCAGTAATAGACAAATGGTGAGTTTTCTTGATTTACCTAAGATTCTTGATGTGTTTCAATGGGTATATGTGTCTATTTTATATCTTTATTCCAGTAGTATTGATGCTAAATTACTCAAAATTCATATCATATATGCTCTGATTTCCTTTTAGCATTGAGTCACTGGTTATTCTCATGTGTTAATGTTGTTCTATCATTGAAACAGAAAAAGCCTTAGCTTCCATAAGTAGGAACGCTTATCATTGATTTCCTTTTACTGACTCCATGAGCCCAATGGTAGTTGAAACTTCCTCATTTTTCACCTGCAATCACATACACTAAAACACTCACAGAGTTAGCCATCTGTTTTAAGACCTAATTGAGTAAACCTTTGATAAGTTGAGAGAGCCCTCTCAAGCTTAAGAGGCTAATCCTTTGTCAAAAGTGGTATGAAATAGTTACTCCAAGTTGACCATTGAAGCATCCCAACAGGACACAATTTGGTGATAACATTTTTGCATCGTTTCCAGGGACCGAAGGTGTAAATTTTCCCTGGTAAGAACGACAAAGTTTCAGTTCTGAGGTCTGAGAGCAGCAGACACTTAGGCACATATTGGCTATATTTCTGCTTTGGCGACTCCACACATCAAATAATCAATTGGAAGGTGACTTCACTGCTTGAAGATCACTAGCTTGATGAAGTTCCAAGATGAGTTCCATTGCAAGAATAAATGCCAGTTATGCCCCTATGAATCAGTCTCGCATCCCTGGTTTTCCAAATCCTATGCCAAAATTTGATTGCTTAAATTATCTTCCCATATTTAAAGATGAAAAGAAAGACAATGCTACTCTTCATTTGGTTAGATTCTATATGCATGTACACAGACTTAAGTTTCAGTTCCCCGAGAATTGTCTCATGAAGATGTTTATGGTCACTTTATAGGGAAAAGCATGGTCTTGGTACAAAAGCCTACCAAATGGTTCATTATATTCTCTTGTTGATTTCCATGTTGCATTTTATGAGATGTATAAAGAATGTCATTCTTCCTTATTTTTGGTCAAATACTGTTGTAAACATTGTGTGAGTTTTATTGAATATTTGGAGAATTGTTATGAATATGATGAGTTCATGGATGAGGAAATTTTAGAGGCCCTTCATGACAATCCCTTTCATCACCAAGAAGAAAGGGTAGCCTCTCTCTTGGATGAAAATGAAACCCAACAGGAGTTTATTTATGACAATCATGTTACATCCTCTGAGTTTAATGAAAATTTGCAGTAGACTTGTCAGTCTTTTGATCATCAAGAATATGAAAATCATTTCCAACAACAGGAGGAAATGGTGGTAGATAGTTGCTATAATGTTCAGGTGAAGGAAGAAATTTATTCTTCATGTCATTCCTTGCATCAACCTACGTCAAATGAGGAAAATTATGAAAAGAAAATTTTATACAATCAGATGACTATGCTTTTTGAATCATAGGAGGAGTTACCTTTAGAAATTCCTGTGGTACATGCTGAGCAATTCCTTTTGAAAGTGTCCAAGAATAATCCAAGTATTTCTTCCTCCCAAATTAAATAATGATCAACATATTTTTTCTTTTTTATTCGAGAATGGTCACAAGAGTTATAAAGAAAAATTTGAACAAGGAACATCATCAAAGGATCACATTTTCTTGTTGATTAACAAGAATTATTTGTGCATGTTCTCAAAGATCCTTTCGCAACTCTGCTAGAATATTCTATAGAAATGAATTTCAATATGATTTTCAGCTATGTAGACAAATTCATATGGTGGAATAAGTTGACATATCTCAGGAATGGTTTTTTGATCAGAGAAGTGGAATGCACATTCCCATCCGGTACTCAACTTCTTGATTGACTTCATTGGAAGTGTGAGATCACTTGATTCATCTTTTATGTTGAGAAATTAGAGTAGGATCATTTGTATATAAATAAGCTTAATGATCAATCATTTTTTCAGTTTCAGTTTTAAATTCAGCATGTGTACTTTCAGTTCTTAAGCAACTATTGTTTTTTCAGTGCCAAGGTTACAGGTCAGAGAAAGTTGCAAGTTTTCATTTTGAAGATGGGAACAACCCAATGGAGGAAGGCACCAAAACTTCAAGTTATTTGTTGTACCACAGGGGCACACCATCCCTAGTGGAGCCACTATTATCACACATCAATTTTTAATTTTTGATTAATAGGGTCACTCATCTAGGTTTCATTTTGTCTCATAAGGTTGATTCATGAAATTGATGAAAAAATCATGAAATAAGTCTTTATCCTAGGTCCAAAACACTTCATTAGTCAAGTAATATTAGTCATATCTATCAAGTTTCACTTTAGGTTCACATGCATTGGTTTAAAATTCGTTCTTAGCCACATGTCTGATTTTTCCTGATTCCGCAGTGAATTCTATGCAAAATGGGGTATTTTCGCTGCAGGAATCACCTAGTCATTCTACAACAAATCTGTCAAATTTATAACTGAGAACGCTGCAGAATAATGTTTTTTCTACAAAAATGAATGGGGTGATGACCTGTCAAGTATTTAGTGGTTTAGGGTAAATTTAAGGTCATACAATTGATTTTCATAATCATCAAAGCATGCAAAAGCGTAAATACCACCCATTAATGCTTTCCACTCCCTCATTTGTCATCATTCTCTCCACATCTGAATTCCATTTTTAAAACTTATCCCCAAATACCTCTCTGTCATCTTTCATTAGATCTTTTCATGCATCAATCCATTATCACCTCTAAAAATTATAGTCTCATAGCAAGCATCTTGCTATTCAGTTTTTCTCCTTGCAGGTGTCACAGTTCAAGAAGGCCAGCACAATGTTAAAAGAGATAGACATGCAGAAGAAGACTAATAAAGGGAGTTTAAGTGGTCAACTATGAACCTATAGACTTAAATTTTCTCATGGAAGACCCTATTCTTGCAGAGGACTTCATCAAAGTTGGTTGCATGAGCTTTTACAAGAAGATACAAAGGGATTTCTCTGTTTTTTGAATGTTTGAGCAGTCAACATGAAGAGTAGTTTCTAGGCCAAAAGAGGAGAATTATAAGAAACTGAGAGAGGTTATTGTCAAGAACATAACAATTAAAAAAACCTCTTTCACGTTTCTCACAGGTGTTGCCAATTTGGAGATTTGAAGAGGTATTTGCACGTTATTTTTAGAGTGCATTTTTTGCCTGTTTTAGACATGTTTTTATAATGTAGTTTCCCGACAACTAAAGATGGTTTTCAAAAACCCAAGAGAGTTTTTTATTCTAAAAATTCTTATCTACAAAATTGTCCTCCCATTTTTCAATAGCTATCAGGGATCGAGAGATACGAGCTCATGATTGCAGCCTTATTTTTCAGAAAAAAACAGAGTCATTTTTTGGTAGATGAACTTGCTGAAGGTGAAAAATTTGTTTCTTGAGGAGGGTAAGAGGTATTTTGAACCAAATTATCCTTATCATGATTCATTCTATCATCTCACACATCCATGGACATTTTCTAGGCCTAAAATCCAAATTCTGTGAAGTCCGTGGGCAATTAGGCAATTCTGTAACGTGTCCTAGGCTTGAAGCCCATTTTTTGCTGCAAAATTTCTGTAGGATGCTTTTTGCTTCAAAAATCATTTTGATGGAGATCCAAGGAGGGAAAATATTTTTATTTAGCTCATTAGCCTCAAGGAAGATCCTCCAACATTCAGAAAGGTCAAAGGTTATGCAAAAGGTGGATTTTGGAGTTTGCTACGAAATGAGCACTACGAAATTTTATGTACATGACTATTTTAGCAGTCAACTTCAAGTTTGACTTATGACCAAATGAAAAAAGGATTTTGGAAATCTGGAAGACATTTTTCTTCAGCACGGGCCCATCTACAAAAACCTCTCTCAGTTTCTGCAAATCCAATAGGGTTTGGAAATTATACGCTCATATTTGAAGCCTATTTTTCATAATTTTCACTAACCAGATTTATGAAAAAATTGTAAAATTCGAATTGGAGGAGGTCCAGCTCAGCATCCACATGGCATAATGACACATCAGCACTCCACTACACTCAGAAAATTATTTGGTTGTAGTTGATAAAGGTTATTAAATGGATTTTTTTAACTATTAATGAAAGAAGACTTCTTTTTGTATTCAAACTCTGCAAAACAGAAATATCCCTAGGAAGTCTCCAAGTGATGGAATCATGTTTGAAATAGGTCTTTGAGGTGGGAATTCGAAGCTAGCAAGGTGGAAAATCATTTGTATGAGTCCTCCCTCTATAAATGAGATCGTTTTAGAGTTAAAATGGGTTGGAGAATGCTTTTGAAACAACTACTATTGTAATTTATGATATCAGTAATAGACAAACAGTGAGTTTTCTTGCTTTGCCTGAGATTCTTGATGTGTTTCAATGGGTTTATGTGTCTCTTTTATATATTTCTTCCAGTAGTATTGATGCTAAATTACTCAGAATTCATATCATATATGCTTTGACTTCCTTTTAGCATTGAGTCACTGATTATTCTCATGTGTTAGTGTTGTTCTATCATTTAAATAGAAAAAGCCTCAACTTCCATAAGTAGGAATGATTATCATTGATTTCCTTTTACTGAATCCATGAGCCCAATGGTAGTTGAATATACCTCATTTTTCACCTGCAATCACATACACTAAAACACTCATAGAGTTAACCATTTGTTTTAAGACCTAATTGAGTAAATCCTTTGATAAGTTGAGAGAGCCCTCTCAAGCTAAAGAGGCTAATCCTCAGTTAAAAGTGGTCTAAAATAGTTACTCCAAGTTGACCATTGAAGCAACCTGACAGGACACAATTTGGTGATAACAATATGTATCTGATAGGAGGCCCAATTTCAGGCCTTTTGATTCTAGTTGGATGCATAGGTGTTTAATATATTGGGTGCACGTATTACATACATGCCCTTGTTGGTTGATATAAGAAGAGAAATTAAGAGTTTTTGTTGTAATGTTATACTTTCTCACATATTATCTATATATATGCCCACATGGAACTGTGAGGTCTCAGTATCTGAGGGGATGGTGGTAGACAAAGATCTTGTCATTGCACCATATTTTGATGGGGTGGTGTTATCCTAGGTCGTTTCTGCCACACATTATGCTCCTATGGAAGGGGAACTTCCCCTTAAGGTTGTAGCGATTTGGTATATAACCACAAAGCGGATCCATTTGATGGGTATTGGTGTGCTCCTACCCTCTTTGGATACCTCCTACATGTTGATTATTTTTCTCACCCTAGGCATCTTCCCAAAGTCGCCACCTCTACCTATATTACTCGCAATACAGAGAGACAGGATGATAGAAGACATATGTTCCTGGAACACATGATGGGACTGCATTTTCTACTCCTATTATTGGGAAAAAATCCTCCATATCTAATACTCTCCCAGGTATGCTAATACAGTCCCTTTCTGCTAAAGAAATTAAAATGTTGGAATTCATTGAAGCTAATTGTTCAAGTGATGTTGTTGTTTCTTCATTTGCCACTTCCTTTGGTGCTACTTCTGTTTCAAATTATCAATCCACTATTGGTATGTACAATGAAAAAATTCATTCACTTAGTAGGAACCCCTCTCTTCCTACTAAACAATTCCCCCCTCCAAGCTCTAGTGACTTGTCATAATATTTTGTTAAGGTCTTTTAGTGCCCCTCAAACTTCTTTGTTCACTTCAGAACTTTTTAATCATTATGGATTTTCTAGACCCTTGGGTAGCCCCCAGAACACCATTCTCTCTATGTATTTTTTCATCCTTCCCTAAATCCTAAACATGATATTATCCTTGAGAAGTGGGCCTCCTTTATTTTTTGACCTCTTCCCCTTGATCTGTGTAGAAATTATACAACATGCATGTATATCTTGGATTCACCCGATCTAACAATGTACTAAAGTTAAATATTGAATCTCTTCTAAAAATATTTTGCGGAATTAAAAACACAATCACTAATCACATGAACATGAACAAGAATCAAATCACACAAAACACAGATAATTTTCCGAGGAAAGCTTGATGCTTAAAACCCCACTATCTTCTATTGTATATTCAACATGGATCATAAAAAAATTACATGCAAAAATCTTCACACAAGAGTGATTCAGTATTCATATAATTGTCTGAACAAAACTAACCAACACATAGCCAATTCTCAGCCTCTAGACAGCCTACCTTGCTTGCGCAATCCCTGATGGATGCAATCCCTAAAATATGGGAATTATGGCCTTCCTTGATTGAGCAAGTATCACGGGCACTCAAATGGGTGTTTGGTTGCATGTGTGCAACCCCATAATCCTACAACTGATAGTCAACTTCCCTTTCACCTAGAACTCAACTTGGTCTCCACTGGATCTGACATGCATGCAACTAATAATAGTAAATCCTCAGTTGCATATGAGATCATTGATTGTGAATTAATTAATATTTAATTCACTTGATCTCTCACTAGTGTATCTTCAGTTACAACTACCACAACTGAGTTTAACTCACTTAACGAAGTTTAACTGATTACAACCTGCATTAACTAATGCACCACTGCACTTCGAACTCTGTTACAACTAGAATTACTCTGCATGCCTCACCAACTACCTCTAACTCGAAATCCACTAGCTAACTGAGTTTATCACTCTTAGTTAACTATTTCAAGTCATCATTAGAATATATTACAGTTTATTTTCCATCTTTATTAAGGGATAACTAAAATAGACATGCACCAAAAAATAGCACTGTGGGCTGCACCCTAGTGTATGTGCTTAATGCACTAGACGTGGGTGCTGAAATTTCCTTGTTGAATATCAACATTCCCTCTCAAGAAGAAAGGGATTATCCTTCACCTGATCCCATCTCTATTGTATTCGAATTTTCTCTTGGTGAGCGCCTTCTTCAGAATATCTGCATCTTGATCTTTCATGGGAATGTCCTAAAACAAAATTATCCTTCTCTGCACACAAAATCTGAGATGATAGTACCAAATATCTATATGCTTGGACCTATCATGAAACACTAGATTAATCAAGAGTTTAATGTAACTCTGATTATCACAATGAATCATTTTCGGATCCATCTGAGAACCAAACAAACCAACCAAGATCTTTCTCATCCAGATAGCCTCACATGCAACTTGACTTGCTTCCATGTATTCTGATTCCACTGAACTGAGTGCCATAGATCGTTGTTTCCTGTTGTACCAGGAAAATATTGTTGATCCAATGCTAAATATCCCTCCTGATGTTCTCTTTCTGTCTGATGGACTGCCCGCCCAATCTGCATCCGCGAAGCCTTGAAAATTCACTCCCTCTGTCTGTCTGTACCATATACCATACTCTGATGTGCCCCTCAAGTATCCCAGGACATGCTTCCCCACCTTCCAAAAGAGTTTGGTAGGCTTAACCATGGCTTGACTCAACTGGTTAACTGCGTAGCAAATTTCCGGTCTCGTGTTCACCAAATACATTAGTGAACCAACTAAATTCCTATAGACAGTAGCATCCACTACCTCTCGAGAAGTAGCATCCTCTTTCCTCCAATTTCCTGGAATAGGAGTATACATGGGTTTGAAGCTCTCCATGTGAAACTTACTCAGTATCTCTTTTGCATAATTTCCTTGAGACACAAAAATCTCACCATCCCACTGCCATATTTCCAATCCAAGGAAATAATGAAGGAGTCCCATGTCCTTCATTTCAAACTCCCTTGCAAGATCCTCCTTGCATGAGTGTATCAACTGCTCATCAACAGTCAAATTAGATCATCAACACAAATAAAAATAATCAATAGCTTACCCTCAACCACAATCTGGTATAGGTTTTCATCTACTTCACTTTTGGTGAAGACCAGTCCGGTGAAATAATTGTCTATTTGAGTGTACCAAGCACAAGGTGCTTGCTTCAGCCCATACAGTGCTCTTTTGAGTTGGCACACATGCGACTCACTGTTGAAGATTTCAAAACCTTCAGGTTGCTCTATGTACACCTCTTCCTCAATTATCCCATTGATAAACACAGTTTTCACATCCATCTGATGAATGTGCCAACCCATTTGGGTTGAGAGTGCAAGGATGGATCTTATGGAAGAGTACCTTGCAACAGGTGCAAAATTCTCATCATAATCTATCCCCTCAGTCTGTGAGAATCCTCGGGCCAAAAATCTGGCCTTGTATTTCTCCACATTCCCATCAGCAACTTTATTTACCTTGTAGATCCATCTCGATCCAACCACTGATTTGTCGACCGGTCTTGGGACTAGCACCCATGCACTGTTCTTGACAATGGAGTCATACTCCTCCACCATTGAATCAAACCAAGTTGGTTGTTTCACTACTTCCTAAAAATATGGTTTATTCATAATACATTTTCTCATAAGAACCATGTATCTAGTAAATCGATCAGGAGACTGTCTCTATCTGCGATGTGAAGTAGGGGCTCTTGCATTCTCTGCAGCATCAAGTCTCAATCCATAAGCTTTCGTGGTGCACCTTCTGCCATTTTATATAGATGGCTTTGCATGAGTGTTTTCCTCCACTCCATGAACCTCCTCATGTGGTTGATCCACATCTTGAGACTCATCCTTGGGAACCAACAGTTCTTCCTCTACATGCAAGTCCAAATCCCTCTAAAGGGACAACCACATGGCTTTCTCATCATCAAATTTTATATCCCGTCACACAACATTCATTCTATTGTTTGGAAAATACACATGATAATTATGGGGCCTTTCAGTGTACCCCACAAAAATCTCGATCTCAGTTTTCGGTTCCAGCTTCTTCCTGGCGTCCTTGGTCACATGCACATAAACAGATGAGCCAAAAATCTTAAAGTGTGAAATATCACGTTTCTTACCATTGAAAGTATCTTCAGGTGTACTCATGCCAAGTATCCTATGAGGACAATGGTTCTGCACATGCACTATTTTTTTTATGCTTCCACCCACAGATGCATCAATAGGCCTTGATCATGCAACATTGCTCGTGTTGCACCCACAATAGTTTTGTTCTTTCTCTCCGTGACCCCATTCTGTTGTGGGTTATGAGGCGCTATGACTTCTCTTCAAATTCCTTCTTTGCTGCATAAGTTCTTGAATTCGTTAGAGATGTATTCTCCACCATCATCACTCCTAAGAGCCTTCACTTGCTTCTCCGACCCCTTCTCCACCAATGCCTTAAACTCCAAGAACTTAGAGAATGTCTGATCTTTCTTCTGCATGAAGAAGATCCAGCAATTACGAGAAAAGTCATCAACAAATATTACATAGTACTTATGTTTTGTTATCGAAGAAACAAAGAACACATGTCTATGTGAACTCTCTCAAGGATCCCCGAAGCTCGGTTCTCCTTCTCATGAAAGGTGGCCTTTAAATATTTTCCCATAGTACATCCCTTGCATGTGTCTGACTGCACAATTGTACCTCTGGGAAGACCAGTAGAAATATGTTGCATGACTTTCAAGGCTCCATGGTGAAGATGGCCCAATATCCTATGTCATAGTTCGCCCTCATCCCAGCTCACCACTTGATCTGCCTTGCCCATCATCGCTTCACAGTCATCTACCTCCAGCTTGTAGAGATTCTTAACTTGAATCCCTATTCTCTTGGCTTGTCATGTTGTCTTATTTCGCAGGAAATATTTTCCTTCACTAAAAATAACATCATAGCCTCTATCCTCCAACATTGCGACTCAGACTAAATTTTTCTTCAAACCTGGTACATGCATAACATATTTTAATTGAAAGGGTTTAACTGACTGCCTCTAGAAGGTAATGATACCAATCCTGGTAGCACTGTATCGCCCGTCATCGCCCGTTTCAATATGCATCTGGAGATCCTTCTCCTCCAAGTCACTGAAAAGTTCCTTCTCTCCCATCATATGAAAGGAAGCACCACTATCCAAATACCACACAGATCCCAATGCAATTTACAACATGCATACAATCAATGAGAAGTCAAGCTCAAATTGCGAGGCAAGGGCCTCACTAGCTGGAGATCCTCTGGCCTTCTTGTTCTTATTATTTTGTCACTGGACAGTTAGTAGCAAAATGCCCATGCTCGTGACAGTGAAAACACTTCACCTTGGACATGCCCTACTTCTTTCCATTCTTGGAATCGCATTTAGAATGGAATTTCTTCCCTTCCCCTTCCTCACCTTGGAAGCCAAAGCACAATCTTCTTCATCGTCATTTTTCGATGAAGATCCATCTCCGGTGTTCCGTCTGAACTCCTCCTGCACCAAATCTGACCACAATTGTTCCCGATCTGGCAATTTTTCCCTTGCATTGACAGAGTCTTAATAACTATGCCAAATCTTTGGAATTCCTAGGAGAGCCAATCTCACCAAATCATCATCAATGACTATTATTCCAACGCTCCCTAGTTTGTCCCAACATTGGACAAACTTTGTTAGATATTTTGGAATGGTGTCACCCTTTCCCATCTCGATCTTCCTAAGTTTATTTTTGAGCGCCAATTTCCTATGGTCAATTTTGCTTTGGAATAGATCTGTCAAAGCCTTCCACATTGCATATGGTGTGGCTTTCCCATGGAGGCTTGAGACAATGTGGTCTCGTACTCCCTCCAACAGGATCCTCCTCGCCTTTGCGTCTTTCTTTTGCCATGCATCAATATTTGCAGCATCTGCCACAACGAGTATAGGAACATCATTGTCAATGAATTCCTTCAAGCCATTGTCTTCGAGTACTGCCTCCATCCTATCCTTCCAAGAAATATAGTTTGAGCTGCCTTCGAGTGCATACTCCAACCTCAATCCATTGAAATCCATTTCAATCTTGAATCAGTTGTAGCACCAAGAAAGTCTTTTTGCAAATTCGAATTCTATCCAGTAACAAACTCAGCTCCTGCTTCACTTCTACAATTTCCTATGCTCTGATACCATGTAAAATTAGACAACATGCATGTATATCTTGGATTCACCCGATATAACAATGTACTAAAGTTAAATACTGAATCAATTCTACAAATATTTTGCGGAATTAAAAACACAATCACATGAACATGAACATGAACAAGAATCAAATCACACACAACACAGATAATTTCCTGGGGAAGGCTTGTTGTTCAAAAACTCACTATCTTCTATTGTATATTCAGCATGGATCATGAAACAATTAAATACAAAACTCTTCTCACAAGATCCCTTCAGTACTCAGTTAATTGTCTTGCCCTGTCATGAACAAAACTGACCAACACAACCAATTCTCAGCCTCTAGACAGCATGCCTTGCTTGCGCAATCCCTGATCGATGCAATCCCTAAAAGATAGGAATTATGGCCTTCCTTGACTACACAAGTATCATGAGCACTCCAATGGGTGTTTGGTTGCATGTGTGAAACCCGATAATCCTACAAATGATAATCAACTTCCCTTTCACCTAGAAATCAACTGGGTCTCCACTGGATCTGACATCCATGCAGCTTATAATCGTAAATCCTCAGTTGCATGTGAGATCACTGATTATGAATTAATTAATATTTAATTCACTTGATCTCTCACTAGTGTATCTTCAGTTACAACTAGAAAAACTAAATTTAACTCACTTAACCAAGTTAAATTGATTACAACCTGCATTAACTAATGCACCACTACACTTCGAACTCGGTTACAACTAGAATTACTTTGCATGGCTCACCAACTACCTCTAACTCGAAATCCACTAGTTAACTGATTTTATCACTCTCAGTTAACTATTTCAAGTCATTGTTGAGAATAGATTACAATTTATTGTCCATCTTAATTAAGGGATAACTAAAATAGACATGCACCGAAAAATAGCACTGTGGGCCCCACCCTAGTGTAGGTGCTCAATGCACTAAGGCGTGGGTGCTGAAATTTTATTATTGAATCTCAAAAATCTGTCTGATAAGGATTCATTAAACTTGTCCCCTATTTCAGTCTCTCACTCTCCTCCTTCCTCAAACTTGAACAACTCATTCAAAAAAGTGAGTATCAAAAAGAAGAAACAAAACAAAAAAGAACTTGTATGGGACAGAGTTTTCTAGGTTGGCCTCTTTAAGGAGGCCACAAACACCATTTTAAACCAAAGGGAACTTAGAGAATAAAATACTTCTAGTGAGTGTTCACCATGATCCTGATGTCATATAATGTCTGGTGTATCGGTCCCCCCTCAAAAAAATGTGCTCTCTCTTGACTGGTTGATCTTCATAGAGCCTTTATTATCTTTATATAGGAAATGATGGTGTCAAGTGAAAAATCTAGGGAGGATTTTATAAAAACATGCCATGGATGGTTTTACTGGTCTGTCGATGTTATGGGTCACTCTAGGGGCCTCTTGGTCATGTGAAACCCGCGTGATGTTGCTCTCAGACCCTTTCATTCAAACTTTGGTATCATTTTAGAAGGACATCTCATAGGACTAGACTATATAGTCTTGCTTGTAAACTGTTATGGGTCATATGAGGATAGAGAGTTATTTTGGAGACAAATTCAAGAAAGTGGTTTTTTGTTGGAACACTCTCTCAGTTTAGCAGGGAACTTTAACTTCTCCACCTTTGTTAGTGAAATTTTGGGGGTCAATGCTAGGACTGACCCTCTAGCTCCGCTTTTCACTTAGTTATTACAAGATTCTAATCTCTTAGATTTTTTTTCCAATCCCTCTAGACCTTACTTGGATAAATGGGTTATCGATGACTCAAGGGAATGCAAAAATTTTGGACCACATTTTAATAGTAGATTCTTTGGCTAGTAGGATGGGGAAATGTAGGTCCTAGATATGTTCAACGTGCATATCAGAACATTTTCCCATCTTCTTGCAACTATATTCTAATGCTTCCCCCATCAAGTAGCCCTTAAAAATCAGTCATTCATGGTTAGAAGAATACCCTTTCATCTCTTTAGTATATTTCTGTTGTAAGGGGTTATTATTTGGGCACTCTCACTCAACTATGGATCATATAGTTCTCAAAATAAACTTAAGGCTCATGTCAAAACATGGGTTAAACATAAAAAAATTTAATGGGAAATGGATTTGTCCTTAATTGCACCAATGTATGATTCCACCTTTAATCCTATATCTCTTTGAGCTTCCCAAACGAAGTGAAACTAAATCAACAATTTCGAAGAGAGAAAATCCCTCTTAAATTTTTCGAAGAGGAGTGGCACTTGAAAAGTAGAGCTACTTGGGTCAAGGCTAGAGATGGAAATACACGAGAGTCACCAACTTTGTATTGGACCTAAAAGAAACTAATGGTGAAATCGGTAGCACACAGGAAGATTTAGAGAAGGTTGCAAAGGATCACTTCTCTAGCCTTTTCAAAAATACAGTTAAAAGATCCATCTTGGCTTAGTTACACGTTTTACAATGCTTCCCTCACTTATTTATAGAGGATTTGGTAAAGGTGGGTGGGCCTATTAATTTGGATGAAATTAAATCTGTCTTAAATTCCTTTGCTAAGGATCAAAATCCCAATATCAATGGGTGTATCATTGAATTTTTCCTTACTTTATGTGACTTGATGGGGGAATGGCGTATTTCAGGTTGTGGAGGAGGCCAAAAATTCAGCGATTGTTTATGGGGCTTTAAATGCTACCTTTATTGCATTGATACCCAAGCTCTCCAAACCTTCTTCTTTTAATGATTTTAGACTGATTTATCTATGAAATATGATATATAAAGTAATTGTTAAAATCATCTCAAACTAACTAAAAATAAAACTTTATAATTTGTTATCATGGGAATAGTTCGGGTTCTTACCTAGTCGTCATATTCATGACACAATAGGTGTGGCTCAAGAGTTAATCCATTCCATCAAGACAAAACAACTTGATGCTATGATATTGAAAATGGATCTTGTTAAATCTTATGACAAAGTGAATTGGTATTTTCTCAAGTTGTTACTTCTCCACATCGGTCACCAACTGGATTATGGGTTGTGTTAAATCTGCTAATTTTTCAGTGCTTGTAAATGTCTCCCTGTTTTTCTCCTTCAATAGTTCCAGAGGGTTAAGATAAGGGTATCCCCTTTCTCCTCTATTATTTCTCCTTGTCATGGAAGGCCTGATTAGAATGATCAATAAATCAAAAAAAGATGGTTTGATAAAGGGGGTTAGGGTGACAATATCTCTGTAAAGTACACACCTTCCTTTTGTGGAAGATGTTATGCTTTTTGGGGAAGGTAGGACTGTTGAATGGGACATCTTTCATAGAATTATTACTACAATTTTCCATGAAACTAGTATGGATATCAACAACCAAAAATATTTTTTCTTTCAAAATAGAACTTTGGAAGAGATTATAGACTCCATCGTTTCTTTCTTTCCCTTGAAGGTGGAATCTCTTAAGAAATATTTTACATATTTGGGTTTCGCTTGAAACCAAATTGTTATAACTTGGAAGATTGGTCTTGACTTATCAAGAAGATAGAAAGCAAGAATGGTAACTAGTGTTATAGATGGCTATATGTGGGAGGAAAAATGTTTCTAGTAATTCAGTGTTGGAAATTATCCCAGTGTACTTGCTAACCCTTTCTAAGATTCCTAAATATATTATTAGAAAAATTCATCAATGCAAGTTTAGCTTCCTCGAGACTGGTAAGAAGGAAAGGGAAGGTTTCCATTTCGAAAAATGGGACCTTTTATCACAACCAAAATGCCATGGGGGTTGGGGCTTCAAAAACCTATACCAATTTGGATTATCCCTCACTATGAAGAGCCTTTGAATGGTTATGCATGTTTATGGTCTCTGGAAACTCATTATTGACAAATATGACAAACACGAATATGTTACGGATTGGATAAGAACATATGACAAGCATTTTAATACCTTTGGCTCTATTATTTGGAGGGATTTTTTGGAAGCTTTACCTAGGTTGTCTACCTGGATTGCTTGGAAGTTGGGTATGGGACATCAAATAATTCTTGGGAAGGACCCTTTCATAGGAGGTGTCTATTTTTATAAACTTTCTCCATATCTTATTTCTCTTTCAAATGCACAGGTGGTGTACAGTTTGAGTCATGCTAGGAAATTGGCTCGCAAACACTTCCTTCTAGCTGTTGGAAAAACTCAGATTATTTGGGTTTTTATGGGTCCTTGGATGTTGAGTAGGATCTATTTGTTAAAGGTTTGTACACTAATGATATTCACCTAAAAAATGAATATAGTTGCATTTTTTGGAGCTAAAACACCTCTTCTGAATAGGTTACCGCAAAATTGGCCTATGAGTCTATCTCCTCTTCCACTTTTGAAAGTAGACATATGTGGTGGTACATAAAATTATGGAAATCTCCTTCACCTTAGAAGTTTTTTTTTTTTAACCATATTCTTATGTGGGGCAATCTACAAAGAAGAGGACTTACTGGCCCTAATGTTTGTTCTCTACGTAAGAGTGAGTCTGAGTCTATGGGTCACCTATTTATTCATTGCCCCTTTACCAAGGTGGTATGGAAAGATGCCTTATCTATTCTCAGGATTCAAGTTGTTGGGCCAACTCACTCTTTCAATTCTTGCCTCCACTAGTGGGACAGAAAGATGGGTTGTTGTAAAATCTTACCTATTTTTATTACCTAGGGTATCTAGAAGGTGAGGAATAAATATAGTTTTGAAGGATTTCCCATTAAATTGGACCATATTCTTCATCAAATTATAGGTTTCTTCAAGGAATTCAAGAGACCTTAATATCTAGAAAAAGATGATTTACCCTGATATCACAAGGCTGCTTTGTTGGTTTTTTCAATGGGACATTACAAGCAAGTGATTTTTTTGGCAGGGTATATATCAAGACCCTTTATTTTCTCTCCTTTAGTATTTGGATGAACATTAGATTAGGAACAAACACTATGACAGAACTCATTTCCTGTTGGGTTCTCTTATTTTTTGCTTCCTTCATGAAGTTTGTTAATTTACAGTTTGTGGTGACTCTAAATGTATAATTAATTGGTTATCAGGCTACAAAAACTTGTAAGTATTAAATTTAACTTACTGGAAGGACAGGATATTAGACACGAAGGAATTTTTTCACTACCTATCATTTCAACACATTAGCAAGGAATGGAACACTTAGGAAAATGCCTTATCGAAGAAGGTCCTCTCAATGGAAGAAAGATATATATTTTATGAAGAATGGTAGGGTACAATATTGATGAAAAGAGGAGAAATTCCACTTTTCTCAGTTTTCTAATATTTCTTCCTCAATCATACCCAAGTTTCTAGCAATATCTTTCTATATACAAATTTGTCAAAGAATCCTATTATTCACTTGTCTTGGTAAAGTTTCTCTCAATATGCTGGGAGATTTTGATACTATGATTTGTATCCTCTATTTTATAATATTGGGCTTGTTTTTCTTGTCTTCTACATTAATATACAACTCATATTTTATAAATTATATCGGCTTTATACCTAGTGTTTTATCTCTTTAGCAACATTATTGTTGATGTTGTAATCTCAACATTGTTTGTTGGAACTATTACTAGTTTTTTGTATATACATAACAACTCAAAAGAATTTCTTCAAATATAAAGTCTATGCCCACATATTTCTTTTCATAATAGAAAGGTTTGAAATTTTCAATGAAAAATAAATGCCATCATTCGTTGATATAAGGAGGAGCATTAAGAGTTGTGATATCGTTATGCTTTGACACATTATATATATATATATATATATATAGCCTCAACATTGGTTGGCATATGAAGGCATTGAAGGTATTCATAGTGATTATGTATCATTCTCGCTAAAGGTATGCAATGGAATTAATATTCACCTGGTCTATTATATGACGTGTGTAAACAACTATGAAGTGATTATATGTCTGTGAGAGAGAGAGAGCGAATAAGTTTGATATGTTTCATCCAATCACTAATCCTCATGGTTTTTCCTTTTGAACTAATACAAAACCTTAGGTGTCGCGGGGCTTGTTGAGGTTAGCATGGCCAATATTAATGAGATAACCATTATTATTAACATAATATTTACCAGGAATATAAATTATCCATGATCCATTTACACGTTAGAAATCAAAAGTTGAATTCAACACAATAGTAATGCCCTTCACAACCCATAATATTTAAGGGGTGGTAGGTAGTGTTACAAGGGCGACGAGAGGGTCTGGGGCTCTCCATGTCATGGGAATAAAAAGTTGCAAAAACCTCGGCCCATATCTATCATGGTACCACTCTCATGTATGTCCAACAAAAGTTTTAGAAGGAAGAAGAGGAGGTTCTGATTGAACAAAATTTTATGACCAATTATGAAGTTCTTGCACGAGTGGGGAAATGGATTCTTGACTCCAAAACAACGAGGACTCATAATACAAAACACATGCAGGCCATTGACATATACTAGTAGGTCAAAAAGATAACAGGATGATTTCTAATGGAGCAATCATAGGAGAAATAGGAAATGTTTCTTTGTTTGTACAAGACCCAAAAATAGATGAGAAAAATGGATATGAAGGTGAAAAAAATGGCACAAGCAACGGTCAACTAGAATTTACTAAGTCCAAGGACAACATCTGCCTCCCTATTACTGTATAGGTGGTTTTACCTTCTTAATGATAAACTATGTTAAGTAATTATGCCAATCAGTTTGGTTCCTTTTTGTGTTTGTCAATTGTAAATGATAGGGGTATAATTGGCAAGCTAGTTATGTTAGCATTAGCATACAGTTTTATTTTAATTACTAATTCAGATTTAGACATTTCACATGGACAAAATCTATTTCGAGGTGTCACTGGTCTAGTTTCCCTAGTGACAAACCATTCACACACAAACATTAATGTATAATACTAGTTTTCATATAATATAAAGTCCTACCTAACTAGCTTATGCGGGAAAAATAAATAAATATATAAAATAAAACAGAAATCTTGGATGCTAAATCTAGTTTCAAAAAATTCCAAAAGTATCATTATAATGTAATATTATCAGTGTAAACAAAATAGTGATTTTTGTGTATATGTACATGTTGAAGATGGCAATAAGAAACAGTGAAGGAGGCATCCTGAAACATCTTTCCTGACCTTAGTTGGAAAGTGATCACCTAAACTAGGTGGGGGCCACACAAGTGATTTTTGTCGCAAAGTCTATTTTTAGACTATGTCTATTTTTAGACATATGGATCATGGTCTATGAGTTGCAGGATGCTATTTGTGGATGGTTGGTCAAGTCAGAGAAAATAGATGGACTTCTATTTTTAGACATACTGGGCGGAATCTATTTTTAGATTTCCAGTCTAAAAATAGATATGTCGAATATTATTAGCTCTTAATAATATTTGGACTCTAAACATTATCTTATCCTCTTGGAGCACTTCATTTCGAGTCACGGATGTGGCACATGCAGCTGACAGAAGGAATTACGCTATTCCTAGGGTTTAGTTGAGCTATTTCATGGTTGACTTTAGTTAGAACTCATGTGGCCGGAGGTTGGTGGAGTTGATGAGACGAGTTGATGGAGTTGTGTTTGGTTTAAATTAGTTGAACTAATTGTATTTAGTCTAGCTGATAAATACACTAGCGATGAGTGGTGTGAATTAATTATTAATTAATTCGCTAATTATTAACTCATAAATCAACTAAAGAATACATTAGTTAACTGCAGTGCATGGACAGTTCAGTGGAGACCAATGTTAGAGGTGGGTGAAAGGGTGAGTGTGACTATCAGTTGTGACTATACTTGTGCATGAGATTTGCACACACATTGATTGAGATTTCCAATGAGGATTGCGCAGTATAAGCCAAGGGGATTCGAACTTGGATCTCATTCTTTTCCATCTTGGATTGCGCAGTAGAGGTAGGGAAACAAGTGGAGGAGATTTGAACTTGTGACTTGTTCATATCTGAGCTAGTTTGTGTGTAGCATATGAGATAGTGCTGAGAGCTTGTGAGGAACTTTGTGCTATGTATTGTTACATGTTCTCTATCATTATAATATACAGATAGTTGGGGGTTTTCAGCTGTAAGCTTTCCCATTACATACTGTGTTATATGTGTGCTTGATTATGTTTTAATGTGCGCATGCGACTGCTTCTAATTCCGCAAATTGATGATCAATGGTAGAAGAGGTTATGTATTATGCATGAAGCTCAAATAGTGTGTAATCAGGATAATCTCGGTGAATAAATCATCCATTATTCAAATTTCTACATGGTATCGGAGCGAAGTTGATCATCGAATCTATTACAGTGATTACATTTTATTTCGGTAGACAGAGTCTGTAAGAGGGCCAGGTAGCCTCTGGATCCATCCTTTCTTTGAAAGGTGAAATATCCAGTAAATGCCCCTACAGTCGATCTCTGTACTAGAAATACTTTGTTCTCACAAATTTTAGATCAGAAGCAGTTGAGTTTTGAGCTGGTGGAATTCGAATTTGCAGCAGTGTTTTCTTGGTGTCAAAGTTGAGATGTCTTTCAACGAATTGCGATTGGAGTATGCTCTGGACGGTAGCTCGAATTATATTGCATGGAAAGACAGGATGGAGGCGGTGTTAGATGACAACGGGTTGAAGGAGTTCATAGATGTTGAAGTCCCAAAGCCTACTGATGCTGCTCAAGTTGAGGCTTGGCAAAAGAAGACAGCAAAATGTCGAAGGATTCTGTTGGAGGGCGTGAAGGATCACATAGTGTTCAGCCTACATGGTAAAGCTTCTCCATTCTTGATGTGGAAAGCTTTGACAGATTTGTTCCAAAGCAAGAGTGACCAAAGGAAGTTGGCGCTCAAGGATAAACTCAGGAAAATAAAGATGGAGAAGAATGACATTATTCCGGTATACTTGACAAAGTTTGTCCACTGCAGGGATGAGCTTGGGAGTGTAGGAGTTAGTGTGGATGATGAGGAATTGGTGAGCTTGGCTCTCCTTGAGCTTCTAAAGATTTGGCACTCCTATCGGGACTCTGTCAATGGTCGGGAAAAATTTCCAGGATGGGAGCGACTTTGGTCGGATCTTGTGCAAGAGGAGATAAGGCGGAGTACCAGGGATGGATCTTCATCAAAGGCATCTAATGAAGAGGATTGCGCTTTGGCTGCCAAAGCAAGGAAGGGGAAGGGCAAGAAGAATGCTTCTCAATCCGGTGCGGATGGTAAAGAGTGTGACATGTCCAAAGTGAAGTGTTTTCACTATCACGAGCATGGGCATTACGCCACGAATTGTCCACAGAAGAAGAAGAACAAGCAGGTTGCTGGAGATGCAGCTGGTGAGGCTCTTGCCTCGCAATTTGAGCTGGACTTCTCATTGATCGCATGCATGGTGTCTAGTGCATTGGGATTGGGGTGGTATTTTGATAGTGGCGCTTCCTTTCACATGACGGGAGATGTGAATCTTTTCAGTGACTTGGTGGAGAAAGATCTCCAGTTGCATGTTGAGTTGGGCGACAATGGACGATACAATGTGACCAGCATTGGTACCATTACCTTTCAGAGGGAGTCGGGTAAACTCATTCTTTTACAAGATGTAGTGCATGTTCTGGTTAAAGAAGAATTTGATCTCGGTCGCAATGTTAGAGGATAAAGGGTATGAAGTTGTCTTTGAGTGAAGGAAAATTTTTCCTTCGGCACAGAGCAACAGGACAACGAAAGGTTGGGATTCGAGCAAAGTCTCTACGGACTTAGTGAATGAGAACGATGTCTCACAGAAGAGCCCTCTTTTGTTGGGGAAGTGCAAAAGAAAGACATCTCAATTGAAGAAACGAGGGCTGATTGCATGCGAGGTAGGTAAAAACTCGGGATGTGGAGAAGCACAGATGAGGATCATGGAGTGGAAGAAACCACTCATGCAGAGAAATTTCGTGCCGGATGGGCAGAGGGAGTGCATGCAGCTATACCACCAGGTGAGAGGTGGGGCGACATGCATGATTAATCCCAAGAGGATATTTCTGGGCAGGATTCATGAGATGGTGTTGATATCATGAATTGAACCTGGCTATGAGGTTCCCACAGCGTAGCAGTAGCATGATCAGTTGGATTGATGCAGGCAGATCAAAGTGACAGTGTCGGATACTGGAGCACGAATCAGAGTTGACAGCAAGTGCAGAGTGCATGGGTGCAAGAGTTCAATAGCACAGTGGTTCCTGATGACATGTGCAATTGGGCCCAGCAGAAGTCGAAGACTTTGATGATAGATGCTGTCCAGGCCCCGTTGAGTTGTTTTGGAGCCTATTGGTTAGAAGGTTGTAGCTTGGATGTAGTCAGTCATGGCGCTTGTGGTGCAAGACCCAAGCATGGAGTAACATGTCGTATGCAAAGGAAAACAATCCTTTCTTGTTGAGAGAAATTGTTGAAGATGGCAACAAGAAACGATCTGAAAGGCATCTGAAACATCTTTCACACGACCTTAGTTGGAAAGTGATCACCTAAACTAGGTGGGGGCCACACAGGTGATTTTTGTCGTAAAGTCTATTTTTAGACATATGGATCATGGTCTATGAGTTGTGGGATGCTATTTTTGGATGGTTGGTCAAGTCGGAGAAAATAGATGGACTTATATTTTTAGACATATTGGGCGGACTCTATTTTTAGACTACCAGTCTAAAAATAGTTTAGTCGAATATTATTAGCTCTTAATAATATTTGGACTATAAACATTATCTTATCCTCTTGGGGCACTTTAGTTTGAGCTACGGATGTGGCACATGCAGCTGATAGAAGGAATTACGCTATTCCTAGGGTTTAGTTGAGCTATTGCATGGTTGACTTCAGTTAGAACTCATGTGGCAGAGTTTGGTGGGGTTGATGAGACAGTTGATGGAGTTGTGTTTGGTTTAACTTAGTTGAACTAGTTGTATTTAGTCTAACTAATAAATACAGTAGTGATGAGTGGTGTGAATTAATTATTAATTAATTCACTAATTACTAACTCATAAATCATCTAAAGAATACATCAGTTAACTGCAGTGCATGGACAGTTTAGTGGAGACCAGTGTTAGAGGTGGGTGAAAGGGTGAGTGTGACTATCAGTTGTGACTATACCTGTGCATGAGATTTGCACACACATTGATTGAGATTGCCAATGAGGATTGTGCAGTATAAGCCAGTGGGATTCGAACTTGGATCTCATTCTTTTCCATATTGGATTGCGCAGTAGAGGCAGACAGACAGGTGGAGCAGATTGGAGCATGTGATATGTATGATCTGAGCTTGTTTAGTGTGTAGCATGTGAGATAGTGCTGAGAGCTTGTGAGGAGCTTTGTACTATTTGTTACATGTTCTCTATCATTATAATATATAGATAGTTGGGGGTTTTCAGCTGTAAGCTTTCCCCATTACATATTGTGTTGATATGTGTGCTTGATTATGTTTTAATGTGTGCATGCGACTGCTTCTAATTCCTCAAATTGATGATCAATGGTAGAAGAGGTTATGTATTATGCATGAAGCTCAAATAGTGTGTAATCAGGATAATCTCGGTGAATAACTCATCTATTATTCAAATTTCTACAGTACATGCATGTGTACACTCATATGCACACCATGTCTAATTTCCCTAAAAATATTTAAAATAATTTTAAGAAAAATACAAATTCATGTTTTATACTGATAATCATAAAAATAATTCAGCTGTCCATTATTTCTATTTTGATTTAATTAGCATGTTTATATTAATTTATAAGCACTTTTGAATTTTTTTATTTTTACCATCATATTACAAAGTTACAAAATACTAGGCTTGAATAATTATGTATCCATACTAACATTTTAGACTATCTTATGTAATATTTAACTTTATACAATACTGAACTCAAATAGATTATACTTGAAAAGTTTAATTGAAAGGTACGTTTGATTTTAATTAATAAAAAATGGTTTCTTAAACTCAAATAGATTATACTCGAAAAGTTTAATTGAAAAGTACGTTTGATTTTAATTAATAAAAAATGGTTTCTTTGAATTTGAATTTACATGAAAAAATATACAAAACAAAATTAACGAGAACAAATCTACACAAAGAAAAATATACACAAAAGGATACTGACCGAAATTATTTAAGTGATTATGGAGAAAATTCTTTCTTATAATCCATTTATTTTTTAAATTATGGTGTTGCACCATTCAACATTATATATAAAATTTGATACAAGTAAAATGATCACTCAACATATATGAATTCATTACCATTTTTTTTTATTAAGATAGGCAAGAAAAAGTTGCCCACAATACTTGTAATCAAGTTTATTCATGGCAAGTATTTGTTACTATTAAACCTAGGGACATAAAATTATATCTCTCTTAATGTTAAAATTTTAATCACACAAGAAAAAGAGAGAATGCTACAAATAGACTAATGTAAAATGTAATTTTTTATTACACCAAAGTGATGAAATGCAATGGAAACACCCTTTTATTTCATTTGCAAAGTTGTTGTGCCACCCACATGACCACATACAATTATGTTGATAATTACTTGTGATATCTTTATGTTCTAATTAACTTTATTATGTTCTTTTATCTTTGTTTCATCAAGCAATCATCAAAACAAAACATGAATATCGGTGACACCAGATATAGGCTCTCTGTTATCGCTAAAACCCCTTTATAGGGGAAAGCCCAGTCAAACTCTTCCACTAGAAAATTCAAGTTGAGATAGACCAAGACCGTAGACCAAAAGACCTTCCTCCTCCACCAAGTCAACCTTCCAATATGTTTTCACCAACCTTCAATAGTCTCTTCTTGTCCAACAGCTACATCCCAACAACAACCCAGGATTTCAACTGCCAGCAAATCTAGAAATTCGACCCAACTATATCACTACAACTTTGTCCCTTTCGATAGCTTACCATTTGCACACGTGAGAGAGAGAGAGAGAGAGAGAGAGAGAGAGAGAGAGAGAATTTCGACTTCTTTTGCTTGATAGAGGCCTCCTCCTTTGCAAGCCATTTTCACCTTCTTCTTTGAATTTTGCACTTTTTTACTACCCCTAGCAACTGCAGATCGAAATTGGTGAGTGAATACTCCAAATGAGATTGAGTTGTTTCCTTTATATAGGAGATTATGCCCCTCAATTAGGCCGACTTTTCCAGTTTGAAGTTGACTTGGTGGAGGAGGCATAGAAGACCTAATTTACATAAAAATAAAGTTGTTTCTTGACAGATGAAGCCCAAGAATGGTCTTTTACATTATGACATGGACAAGGAAACTTGACATAAACCCTAGAAGCCTACAATGGAGGCTTTAACCTAAGAACCATTGACCCAAACATGAAACCCATGTTTTAATAAGTCAATTTTAATAATAATAAAATGCATTTTTCTTTCTTTTGACAAATACATTATATCATGACTGAAATACAATTATGAAGACTGATACTAGTTACATTCTTTAACACTCCCACTTAATTAGGAAGGTATTCATAATTACATATATATACAGAGGTACATGGAAGATCTCAAAATGATATGCTCTATGAAGAGTCACAACACACGCAGTGCTATAGATTAGATACCTAACCAGGGCACTCTAATCGGGTGGAACTAAGATAGACTCAAGCCTTATCCACTCTAGGTAACATCAGGCTTTTGAGCTCTAACATAAACCTATAGATCTAGGTATGTATCCAAGGTCAGAGCTCCATGACCAACGCCACCCTCCCTACTTTGGGATCTAGACATCAACACATAGGTCGGCCAAATGTCCTCCCAAACATTATGAAATAATATGTTTCATCTCTCCTAATCAACTAAATCAGATATATAATCCAAACATGCTTCAAACATTCAATATTTTATGGAGAGATACTTCACAATCACAACCCCATTCAGTAATAAACTTTCAAATGTTTATATACAAGTAAACGCAAATCTTCAGGGTCCTCAATCATTCTGATGTTGCTCATTAGGGGAATTTTGAAGTCTAAAATGGGCCTCCTAAGGAAATTATAAAACAATATTGGAAATAATAAAACAAGATTAGATTACATCATCAAATTTAAAAGGAAAAAAGAGAAATCTACTTTTTCAACTTATCTCCCTATGGGTTTACTCAAATTTCGAGCAGGAACACTCATTGGATGCAGAATTTTATTCCTCATCTAAGGAGTACCCATTTTGCATACTTTTGATGGACCCTGCTACACGGAAAATGAGAAATACATGAAAAATGTGATTGCAATCACGTTTTTTCATGAAAAATGTGATTGCAATCACATTTTTTCATGTATTTCTCATTTTTAGTGTAGCAAGGTCCATTGAAAGTATGTAACATGGGTATTCCTTGGATGCGAAATTAAATTTTGCATCCAACGAGTACTCCCGCTCGAAATTTGAGTTAAACCTTAGGGAGAGAAGTTGGAAATACAGGTTGAAAAAATAGATTTATTATTTTTTTAATCTTTTTACTTTTTAACCTCAAAAATGGTGAAATCCCTCATGGTTGACATTGTCATATTGAATCTTAATTGGTTCTTATAAAATTTATTTTGGTTGTACATTTTTCTTAGGAGGCCTATTTTAGACCTCAAAATTTCTCTAATGTATATCATCTTCAATCTTATTGGAAATTTTCCTTTCCCATTTCTTCAGCAACACCAAATACAATTTCAGTACTTCTCAAGTCTTTTGTTTATAACTTCATGAATCATAAACATTCATCTGTAGTATTTTCATTCATTCAATTTCAATCTTACTTCAAGGTATTCATTATGATTGTCATAATATGCCCTCCCTCTCAACTTGGGAAGATCAACAACTTCATGACTTCAGATAAAATTCATTCTTTTCAAGGCTTCATTTGTTTCTCATGGCATCAAGGTCATCTTGATCACCATTATTCTTATAACTTCCTTCATCATGCTCTTCAATTACAAACATCTTGAATATTATGTACCTACAAAACTTTAATAGCAAGTACAACCAAATATATAGAAACATGAAGTCAACCATATCAAAATCATGTCATTAAAAAATCAAATACCTAAACCTAGTTAGGTTAATAATGATCACATCTTTTTTATTCTAGACTTCAACTTCTTGCTAGGGTTTTGTCATAAACCCTATAATCCATATTTGAGACACAAATCCTTAGATATCAACAATTCAATCAAAATAGCAATCATATTATACATCTAACGTTTCAACAATATGCTTTTACATGTCATACTTCTACCAGGGTTTGTTGCAAATCCTAGATTTTATAATTAATGCTAAATCATATTGAAAACATTATCATCATATCCTAGAATATAAATCTCTACTAGGGGTTTGTTACAAACCCTAGATTTCACAAACTAAAACATGAGTATCAATAATTAAGTTAACATACTCACATAAACATATCTAGGATGCACTAGCATTCCATATCCATACTTAAGACACAAACATCAATACATCAAAGTAAGATATAAAATGATTTTGACCAGACTAGGGTTTTAGTCATGTGGAAGAATATACACCTAGGGTTTCATTCCTAGGATCTCATTTTAGCTATTGCAAGGGTTTTTCTCATAAACCCTAATTTACCAAACCCTAAAAATTTAGGGCTTCATCATATGACCTAGACATTAATTGTAAACCATAAAAGACTAGGGTTTTACCATAATAATACCAAAACCCTAAATTTCAAAAGAATGGGATTTTGTCATATGTTCTGGATAAACCCTAAGACTAGGGTTTCGTTATTAACATTGACATACCCTTAGCATTAAGAGGTTATGGTTTTACAGTGAACCCTAAAGGTTAGGGTTTCACACAAATGAAAGTCACAAGGGTAGATTCAATCCAATGATTAATCGTCATAACAAGAACTTTTAAGATTCAAAACCTTAAACATAATGATGTTAGTAACGTAAAGCAAATTTCAAAAGAGAATTAACATACATTTTCTATGAAGAGAACCTTGTAACAAAACTTGTAGTTTAAGACATACCATGAATTGATCTTTAACAAACCTTGTAGGACATCAATTCTTGAAGGGATTCCTTTGCAACAAAACTTCTTCCACGTTTCAAGTTTATCCTTTGAAGTCTCCTTCATAATATTTGTGTATTCTGCAATATTTTCCTAAGGAAAATTCAAAGAAAAGGTTATTAGTATATAATACAAACAAATCCTGATATGAGAAGGAAACCAAACATAAAAGAGGAAACAAGGAACAAGATACCTGTCTTTTGGTAAAATGGTGGAGGTTCCCTCTTAATTCAATCTTTTGGAGGGATACCTACAACTTATCGAAATAATTCAAAAATGTTCTAACACAAGATGTTAGACCTGTAAACTATAGAAATCAAAACATAAAAGAAAACAATACAAGACTAAGAAGGAAAACTTCAAAAAGAAAGCCCTAGCCTCCTTTCCCTTAAGTACAGCTTAGTGGAAAAGATTTGTGAACGACACTAACATAAAGTGGTCGCATGGTAGGGAGAATCTCGATAAATTCTTCAATCACCTCAACTCAATTTCCTCATAAATTAAGTTTGCCATGGAGATGGAAGAAAACAAGAGCATACATTTCTTTGATGTCCTAGTTACCAGAAAAGAAGATGGAACATTAGGGCATCAGGTTTATAGGAAGAAAACCCATACTGACAGCTACCTTCACGCTAAGTCTTACCATCATCCTGCTCAAAAATTTGGTGTCCTTAACACTCTTGCTGTAAGAGCCCTAAGAATATCCGATGAAGAGCACCTGGAAGAAGAAATCTCTCACCTAACATATGTTTTCTTGGGTATAGGGTATAAGGAAAGAGAAATAAAAAAAGCCATAAACAAAGCAAAAGGTACTGTCGTATCCAAGAGATGCCAGGATCCTCAAGAGAATGGTGGAAGGGTTTTTTTGCCATACATTAAAAGTGTGACAGATAAGATTGCCAGGGTTGTGGGAAGGGGTGACATTTTTGCACAATTCTCAGCAGCATGAACCATTAGACAATATGCACTCAGTTAAAGATAGCATTAGTCAGGGGCAGCATAAAGGTGTTTACAAGATGGACTGCTCATGTGGTAAGAGTTATATTGGTGAAACTGGTCGCTCTCTTCAAAAACGTCTGAAAGAGCATGTTGCCGATATTTAACACGAGTGATCTCGAACCTCGACTCTTGCTGATCACTCCTCGAAAACAAATCACTTGCATCTTAAGGATGTTAAAATCATTGCAAGCGAGGAACACTATCAAAGACGAAATATTAGAGAAGCGGTGGAGATTATAAAACACCCGCATAACATCAACAGGGACGGAGGATTCGAGATTAGTGACAATTGGCGTCCTCTAATAAGACAAATTTGCTCCTTACGTTTGTCCTCTTCCTAGGTATAATTTCACAGATTTAGTTCTTCTCCTTATTAGTAATTAGTTTAGAGTCGTGTCACGACAAAACACTTATTATTTCACTCACCCGTAATAATTATTTGTGTTAATTAATTTTTATTCTATTTATAAAAGTTAATTAATTAATAATTATTATCAGTAAATGGAAGTAAAATTTCAAAAAAAATCAATTTATAAATTATTAAAAAAAATTATTAGGATTTAATTAATAAAATTCATTAGTAGAATTAATATTTATTAATTATTATCATTTATTTATTAACATATATTTAAATAGTTATATTATTATTTAGAATTAATAAACATAGGTATTCTTCTTATTTAATAAATTACACTTAGATCAATAATTTGAAGATACTATTTTAGGTAAAAATTTAGGTCATAATTTTAAAAAACTTAAATTTATTAGAAAAAATTAGACATTAAATTAAAAAATTAATAAAAAAATTAAAAACTTTTTAAAATAATAAATACTTTTTATGGGTATTATATTTTAATTTATTAAAATCAATTTAAGCACTTAGGGTTTATAATAAAATAAAATAAAAAAATTTAAAATATTTAAATATTTAATTTTAAAAAAATTTAAATATTTATTATAAAAAATTTATTTATTATTTAAACTAAAAAATTTAATAAAAGTTATTATTATTTAAATTAAAATTTTATAAAGAATTAAATATAATTTATTTAAATAGATTAATAATTTATTGTCAGCTCCTCTCAAACATCATAATTCTTTACTATTTATACCTTGACCTTTTGCGACCTTCTTTCATTCTTCATTCTCGTCCTGAATATGGATCCCCGTTGGGATTTGAAAAGTCAACCAATGTTTTATGATACTATGGATAAACGGAATTATGCAATTAACGACAACCACAGTAGTTTGTGAACCATAAGAAGGATATGTAAGAGAGGACTTAGGAAAACAATACAAGACTAAGAAGGATATGTAAGAGAGGACTTAGTAGTATAAGTCTTTGACTTCTGATTCTTCAGTTTTGTTCTTCTTAGGTGGAGCTTCATCAACAATATTTGTTTGTTCTCTATCTCTCTTTTTATTCCTTGGATTCTCACGACATTGATTTTTGTAATGACCCATCTTGTGCATTAGAAGAAATTTCAACCTAAAGGTGCCCATGAAATTTTCCATAATAGGTAAACCAATAAAAATCCTTTAAATTTAAAAAAAGATATATATAAATATTTTGAAGGGAAAAAAAACAATTTTTTTTAATTGTATTTTTTACTTATCTCCTTATAGGGTTACTTAAATTTCAAGTGTAGACACTAGTTGGATGTGGAATTAAATCTTGCATCCAACGAGTATCCATTATGCATATTTTGAGAAGACCCACATTGATAAAAAATGAAGATACATTAAAAAACTGTATTGCTTTTTTCCTTTATGAGGCCACTATTGGGCTGAAATTTCCTCTAATAACAGTGGTGGAAAAGACCTAAAAGACCTAATTTACATAAAAATAAATTTATTTATTGACAAATGAGGCCCAAGGGCCTTTTACAGTATGGCATGGACAAGGACACTTGACATAAACCCTAGAAACCTACAATGGAGGCTTTAACCTAAGAACCATTGACCCAAGCATGAAACCCATGCTTAATAAGTCAATTTTAATAATAATAATAATAATAAATCTTTCTTTTGACAAATACAATTATGAAGATCAATATTAACTATATTCCTCAACAATCCATTTACTTCTATTTGGATGTTATTAGCATGTTTTTAATTACTTGTAAAGACCCTGTAATTGCACAACTATTTTTTTAAACTAGTGTACAAAGTTACAAAATATTTAGATAACTACTTCTCAATATCAACCTATTAGACAATATTTCGTAACATGTATGACAATATAACTTCACAAATACTATAATCAACTAATTAACAATATCTTATGTGAACAATTCCATTGAAAAGTTGGTTTCATTTCAATTAATAGAAACCAAGGTATACAAAGAAGAAATACAAGAGGATGGTGTACATAATTGAATTATACTAATACAATGATCATGTTCAATTAAATTTGGTTAGAGAAGAAAATTATTCCTAGTAAAACAACCCACATTTCAAAAATGTAAGCAATGTAACACCATTTTATTTTCACAACCCACACTTTGAAATTACATAAGACATAAAGGAGTTGCATATCCACAACCCATAGTTGAGCATGTGAATAGTGAAAAAGAGTTGTCACACTATTAGTTTAGGATAATGCATTTGAATTTTAAATTAGTTCTCCCATTTCTACATCATTATTCAGCATCCAATGTTGTACTGGAGCATTTTATCACTCTCATTTTTGTATTGTTTTTTAATACCATCATTAGCAATACACAATTTTCAATGATTATTGAACATATTAGGATAAAAGTTTTCAATGTTTTGGACCGAGAAGCCTTAGAAGCAGAAAAACATCATAGTAACTATAATTGGATTCTATGGAGGTCAACTTCAAACCAAGTTGTGAATTTAAATATGAGATTTTTAGTTACTTGATGATTAGATTCTATGGAAGTCAACTTCAAACCAAGTTGTGAATTTACATATGGGATTTTTAGTTACGTGATGCAATGCTACACCTCCGAACCCAAATTTTATTAAATACAATATTTCAGTTATAATTTAAAAAATTGGCTAGATTTTCTCTAAAAGTGTCATTTTTTGAGGTTATTTTGACAAATAAATTTTAAAATCATTTAAATTGTAATTTTGAAAAACATATGGACAATTTTAAAAAGATTTTGATATAAATTTATTTAGATATTACTAATATGTTTATATTAACTTGTAATTTTGTTTTATCTCTTTATAACTAATTTTCAATACTAATGTACAAGATTACAAAAATACCTCTAATAATTGTCTATCAATGCTATCCTACTCAATTATCTTATATACCATATATAAATATAGTATCACAGATCATATCATCAATAAAATTTTATTTTAACAATTTAATTAATAGTTACATTTAATTTGAAAATAACAATAATTATTTAAAATTCTAATATGCAAAGTGGATATCTCCTTCTCATGGTTAGTACATTAAATTACTATTTAGAATTCTAATATGCAAAGTTATATGATGCTCTGGATATCTCCTTCTCATGGCTAGTATATTAAATTACTGTGTATAACATTTATATTTCTATCCTTTCACCATTGATGTGATGGATTTGTAAAAAAAATTTGTTTATTTTCGTAAGAACCAAGCTGGACACAAAAAAAATTGTATGCATAAATGGATTATACTTTGAGCCACCATGATGTAGACACAAAAATAGTGTGTGCATAACGGAATTGTACTTTGAGTAGCCATTCTAAACAATTTGTTTATGAGTAGAGAAGATACTTCTTCCCCGGAATCCATTACGTTTTAAAAAGAAACTGATAGTGCACCCACAACATAATAAAATATGATTTCAAGGAAGCATACAAAATCAGTTGACGGATCCAAAAGGCTACCACTTTCATCAATTTCTATATTCATACTAGCGAGGAAGAAGTGCCCACAAAGTCCGTACCCAAGTTTTCTCAAAGCAAGTACCTCTACCAATTCATCCTGCAGGCAGATTGTATTGCACATTGAATTTATAATCAGAGCGTTACCCAAATGAACAAAAAAATTTCTTCTCTCTAACAGAACCAGCACCATCGAGTTGTCTTCTCACCCTTTATAAGGTAGAGTTCTGGATCCTAAATTTCTCTTCCAAACTACTTGAACAACTTTCCATGCGGAGTCAAACCTTCTTTGGTTCATTCACATGGCTTCAAAAACAATTTCTATTTTTTATTGCCATCATCATCTTCAATTTTCGTTTCAATTGGGGAATTTCAAACATACTTGTGCACTGTATAATATATATGTGAAAGTTCATGTTGCCAAAACTGATTATTGAAAAAAATCTCCATTTGATGCAACGATTAACGCATTCAGAGTTTTTCCTATGATGAAAAAATATATCAAGATAATAAATATATCTGTGCCCTTCTCAAAGTCGCATTAGGGTACTCTTGAATCATTTGCAGGCTGTTTCTTAAAGTTTGAGGATGAAATCTGCTGTTTCTCTGTTTCTCCATCTTTTTGTACGATGTACCTGCGATCGATTATGCCAAGCGCGACCGTGTTCGGATAAATTTGATCTGCGGAACTCTTTTTATTTCCTCCACAAATAATCAATCATGGATCTTTGCCTGCTTTGTGGGCATCCGTCAATGCAATGCAATACAATGCTCAAAAGCGTTGGTATCAATCCTCGTGTGGATATTGTCTTCGGGTGTTGATAGATTCTCTCTAAAATATTGTCACCGACTCGTGTTAATTTATGTCTCCGTTCTATGCGTGAAGGCCGCCATCAAAATTATCCAGTCACTTTATTCGGTGTAGTCCGTTTATGTTAACCATATAGTGTCAACCAATATGCCGCCACATTCACTATGTTTTTAATCACCACCACAAATTTATACAGAGATTTGCCAATTTTGGAGTTGAAGTTGTTTTTAATGAGACTTTTTTTGGAGTTTTTGGAGTTTCTAGTGGATTAGTGGATTTTCTGCTGGGAATCCAGCAGAAAAATGTTAGACTTTTTGGAGTTTTCAGTGGATTTTCTGGTGGGAATCCAGCGAAAAGATGTCAAACTTTTTGGAGTTTTCGGTGGATTTAATCAGGCGGAAAGGACTTTTTGGAGTTTTCAGTGGATTTTTGGGTGGGAATCCAGCAGAAAGATGTCAGACTTTTTGGAGTTTTCAGTGGATTTCATCAAGCAGAAAGATTTGAAGTGAAATCTTGATTTGTGTTATTTAAACTGATTTTTTTATTACATACATCCCTAAAACACTTGGATTGTGTAGAGTTTACCCATTAAATTTTTTGATTTCAATGAATTTCCTGCCGAATTTTAAACAAATTAGATCCAAAAATATAAAAACTTGAGCTTTTAAACCTCTTAAAAAAACACAAAGAGTGACAAAGTTAAAATATGTTTTCTTTACACGGAATTCAATACTCTTTCTTTACACGGAATTCAATACTCTTTAATCTTTTGATTTCTAATACGCCGTCATTAATAGACTTCAAATCAACTCGGACTCGAAGAATGACTCCAGGTCTTCTCGCTTTGGTAGCATTGATTTGTTTCGAAACTTGGCAAAAAGGTCTTCTCGCTTTGGTAGCATTGATTTGTTTCGAAACTTGGCAAAGGATATGGGTTTTGAAAATATAATCCTTGGAAGCATGATATCCAAAAAAAAAAGGGGCCGTTTAACTGTTATATGTTTTGGAAGTTTTTGGGGAATATATTTAGGTCAAATTTGTCTAAACTCTAACAGAAATTTGTTGAAATCACAAATCAAATTTGTGAACTCTGCACAAACTAGGTACTCTTGGAGTTTTTCAGAACACAAATCCATTTATACATTCAAAATAACAATGACAGGTTAATTTGGGATAAGTAGTATCTACATAAAATACTTACTGCAAAGACCTACAGATTTGTTTTGGAAGGCTGTAGCAAACGCTAGTTGCAAGGATGTATCTTCAAATAACAAGATGTAGAATGATTCTATAATTGTGAAAAAAAAAAAATACATATACCCAATTTGATAGACTTCTACTGTAACAGTGAATATAGCGCACCCAATGCTCTTCAGCTTTTATATCCATTAAATCACCATGTACATTAAATATGGATCATCAGGCGTTGAGGAATCTAGCGCTTGTTGCGATCATGGACCATAAACGTCGTACGGTTCCACAATTGAAGAGAAAAAAAAACTCATCTACCCGATTTAATGGAGACTTGATGCTAAAGGCATAGAGCCCAACCAATACTCTTCAGCATTTATATCCATAAAATCACCAGGCAACATTTGATAGGGGTCGTCAAGCATGAAGGAATCTAATTTGTGCGGTGTTGGACGGGAGTGATGGGTCATAACTGCATGTAAGTTTGGCAAGCTTTAGAGATGAAAATCTATAAACATAGATCATTCTTAGATTTATCTATAAAGCAGATGGTTTCACATCATATAATGGTTGTAGATCCTGTGCATCTTCCTTTGAAATTCAAGACAACAGTTTAGAACTTGAATGTAGAATGAAACTTTGCCACTGTCTAGACATCCGATTTGATTTGTCTAGTCTTATCCTTCTTTGAATTTCATGATGATGTATACAAAACTGACCTGTAAGCAGATCAAATATAAAACAAAATTTTGGTCCCTTGTGAACTAGAGTTTTCACCATACAAATATCAAACCCAAGAAGATTGCAACTTGAGTTATCATAACTGAATCCAACGTGCAAGCAATGGAGGATTGAACGTGGCAACAATGCAGAATTGAAGAATTTATGCAAATTGAGGACCATATAAATAATAACATAATCAGCACCACTCGGACTCTGCATATGTACAACCCATGCCTTGGAAGAAATATATTACAAGAACCTGATCAATATTTCATACACTAAGATACAATATCTGGTTTTCATGCAATCTCCATTGAATCACATGAACCACTGCTGCTTTCTTCAATATTGAGAGAGAATCCAGAATCTGCACGCAGTAGAGATTATAAGATAACTCTGGCATAAAAAGAAAAACAACCTATGTTAAGCTTGGGCATTAACAATCAGCATCACCTATCAAACAACAAGCTCATATTCAAACAATAAGAAATTATTTACAAATCAATGAATTTGTCTCGCAAGCACTGTACTTTACATGCCCATGTATGATTTTGAAGTTCTTATTGACATATGTCAATCTGCATCATTCCCTGAAACAGAATTACAAGAGCTAAATATCAGAGTAAAGTTATAAACATGTAATGCAACCCTCCTACGAACTGCTAATACATTTTATTCATAGATGATAGAAACGTGGGAGAATTACTCTGCAATAGTCAGCCATTTCACATACATCAGACAAAACGAAGATGAAGATTAAAAAACATCCAAGATGTGTTATGTGCTTGTTCTTTTAGGAGAATTTGAACTATCTTAGTCATATAATAAGCAACTTTAAATATTATCCTTCGAACACACTTCAAGCAGAGCTTAATATGGCTGAACAATTTGACTGGAGAGAAAGTAGTCACAGCCACAAATTATATCTATTGATGATCAAAGGACTGCCAGAGAGATAAAGACAGGCAGGCAGCAGTAGCAAGCTAACAACAGAAATAAAAATAACTAATAGAAGCCTACTCGCTCAAAATGCTTATTCAACAATTACTTATGAAACATAAGTCTTTTGGCATTTGTTATCACATTAGGTCAAAATATAAAACTGGTATCACTGCAAGTTTCACTCCTTGATGCTTTGCTTCTAACGAATCATTTCACAGAAAGAAACTGCACAACAATGGCCTCAGATCAGAACACTGAGAAGCACTTTCAATAATTATATCTGCTCCTGGAGAGAAAGTAGTCACAGCCACAAATTATATCTATTGATGATCAAAGGACTTCCAGAGAGACAAGGGCATGCAGACAGCAATAGCAAGCTAACAACAGAAATAAAGATAACTAATAGAAGCCCACTCACTCAAAATGCTTATTCACCAATTACTTGTAAAACATCAGTCTTTTGGCATTTGTTATCACATTAGGTCAAAATATAAAACTGGTATTATTGCAAGTTCCTGGTAATATTGCAAGTTCCTCTCATATAGGAATGCTCTGCTCCTAAGAAATCATTTTATAGAAAGAAACTGCTCAAAAATGGCCTCAGATCAGAACAATGAGAAGCATTTTCAATAAGTATATCTGCTCCTGTTCAACTACTTATAGCTTAATAGCTACCACTCACAAATGGCCTCAGATACGAACCCTGCCAATCATTTTCAATAAGTACATCTGCTCCTGTTTGGGTACTTAGCTATCATCCTATCAAAAAGTACATCAGCTTCAGCCCTATTTGTTAATGGAAATCCTAATAACAGCAATGTTTGACATTGCATTGATGAGCAATTAGTTTTGATATCATTGCAATTTGTGATATTTGAGTAGCGTCTTTTCTGCTTGGAAAAAACTGATTCTCTCAGATCATATTTTATCTTGGGTAAATAGTGATTATGTTAACATATTTGTTAGATTACCTGTTGCTCAGAGCTGTTCACGTTCAGCCTGGGCAAGCAGCAGCAGAAGTTCACCTTCAACCATGCTGAGTAGAGCAGCAGTGCAGAGATTGCAGCACTGGAGGGCACACAAGTGTTCCTCCTGAGGCTAAGTTGGTCTAATGACCAACTTCATTCTTATTTTTGGTTTGTAGTGAGTTACTGTGCATTTATTAGAGTAGGGTGCACTTCCCTAGGTAGCCTCTTAAGTACTAGAGTAACAGAGCAATGTAACTGATGTTGGTTACATTTCAGTCTGGTTACCTTGTGAGCTCCTTTCCCTTAGTTAATGAACGGAGAAGTAAGCATAGGTGAATCTCTCGAAGGACTTGATAGCATACAGGTTACCAATCAATTTGATTGGGAGAGATTGGTTGTTTTTGATCTGCTAGATCAAGGTGTATTGTGGCTTTGTGAGTGAAGCATTGCCCTGAAATATTGTATTGAGGCTATGTGAGTGAAGCATTACCTGAGGCTTTGTGAGTGAAGCATTTCCTGGAAAGACATCGGGCCGGCACTTCGTGTTGATGTCTGGTTGGGAGGGTGGCATCGAGTGGATGTGCACCTAGTTCCCTGGGTTGATGGTTAGTAAGTAAGTCTGATAATACCTATAGAGGCTAAAAGCTTTAGTCCATCTTAGTTCCACTTGGATAGATTGCCTTAGTCAGGAATCTGGTCCATAGCATTGCGGTGCCTAAATTGTAGAGACACCAAATGGATAGATTGCCCTACTCAGGAATCTAGTCCATGGCATTGTGGTGTCTAAACTTCTTTATAGATAACTGTTGCGAACATCTCGATAACATCCCGATTTTATCTTGAAATCACGATTTTTTGACCTAGCCGATGTTTGTCGATTTTTAAAATTATTTTTATGGTATCTTAAGTTTGCCAATGTTTGGCGATTTTTACCGATATTTTCCCGATTTTCCCGATTTTTTAATTTTCCGGACCCTTGCCGATTTTATCCCGATGCCGATGTTCGCAACATTGCGTTCCATGTACGTCTTTTATATATGAATACCTCCCTAGTTAAGAGGAAGTGTTGAAGAATGTAACTAGGTTCAGTCTTCATTATTAATTTATTTGTCAAAAGAATTTATTATTATTATTAAATGACTTATTAAAGCATGGGTTTCATGCTTGGGTCATATTTTAGTTTAAGGTCCCAATTGTGTGTTAAATTTTGGGTACCAGAGGATAAGTGGTTCCCTAAGGCTCTGATCTTTTGCCTAGGGAAAAGTGTCCACTTTATTGTACTTCTTCTCCTAAAATGACTTTATAAATGATAATTTATAAAGTTAGGTTCTAATTTAAAAGTGACTTTATTAAAGTCAATGAAGAATTAGAAAGTGAAAAAGTGACTATGGAAATAAAAAGCTAAGTGGGTGAGTGATTAAATAGAACAAGTGAAAATAATGTGCATTTATTTTCGGCCATTGATTTAAAGTTATCTCAGCCATTGGATCTAGGGATCACCCAAAAGTCACTTAGGTTAGGGTAAAAGACGAGAATAAGAGAAAATATCACATTATTCTTTCATGAGCATTTGAGAAAAAAGGCAAGAGAGAACAAGGAGAAAATTTCTGAGCAGAGAGGAAGTGAAAGAGAGCAACAAGGAGGCATTCATAGCAAGTCCGTGTATCAACATTTATTGGCACGCATCCCAAGACATAAATCCGTACAGCAGTGTTTTGGCACGTTTTCTAAGGAGTACGACACAAAAATAGAGGAAGAGGGATGGCATCTAAAGGCATGAATTTCGAGGCACGGCTGGGCACAATTTTTGAGGCAGTTGTGCACATTTTTCGAGGAGGATTGTTCATATAGTGCATACAATGAATTCTAGGCACAAAAACCAAGGCAAGCCATGCAACATTTAATACCGTAACTTTTTGTTGTTTTCTGTTTTGCTGTTGGCGTGATTTTCGAGGTGGAAGTTTAGCATGAAAATCGAGATAAGTTGGTTTTGTAAATGCTGGAATATTTCTGTGTATTTCACAGTCTATAAAAATTTTCAGAAATAAAGAAGAGTTCTCAAACTGGTTTTCCCCAAGAGTTGCAGGGGGTTTTTCCAGGGTCACATTGACAAAAAATCACTGTCATTTTCTGTGTGTGGCTGTTATATGTTTTTCTGTGCATTTATTTCAGCATTTTCCAACAGTAGTAATCTCTAAATTTGTGTTTTCAGAAATAAATGTCATTTCCAGATTTTAGTGTTTTTATCATGCTTGGGTTTAACATTAAATGCATGCAGTGATAAAGGAAAACTGATAACCGAAGTGGGGACTGAAATTTTACATGGTATCGGAGCTTAGTTGGCTGGAAATTGCAGTTTGGGACAGCAGTGTGAAAATTACAGCAGTCTGATTTTTACACAGAAAACAAAAAACCTTTACCCAGATTTGAAATTTCAGTTTTATAGAACAGTGAATCATGTCTTTGGGATTGAGGATTGAAGATAGGTTAGATGGGCAGAGTAACTACAGTGCATGGAGGGAGAGAATCCAAAGTATTTTTAAGGAAGCAGAAGTATGGGGCATTATGGTACATACCACCCAGCACCACTTCCTACTGACCCTGTACAGTTAGTAGAGTTCAATAACAATAATGCTAAGGCCAAAACACTGATTTTGGATGGAGTCAAAGATCATGTCATTCCTCGTGTGAGAGGAAAAACTTATGCACATGAAATGTGCACTACCTTGACTAGGCTTTACCAGAGCTCAAATGAGAACAAAAAGATGGTCCTAAAGGAGAAATTGAAAGCCATAAGAATGGCTAAGACTGACAGTGTTATAGCATACCTCACCAAGATCATTTCGGTGAGAGATGAATTGACAGTCGTAGGAGAGACCATTGCACCCACCGAGTTGGTGAGGATAGCTTTGCATGGAATTCCCAAGTCTTGGGAGAATTTTGTAGATGGTATTGTTGCACGGGAGAACCTTCCCAGATGGGAAAGGTTGTGGGATGATTGCATTCAAAATGAGATCATGAAGAACCATCTAGGGGCAGCCAAACAGGAGGAGGAGGATGACAATATGGCATTGTTGGCAAGACGCAAAAAAGGCAAAGCAAAGAAGGGAGCTTCCACCAATGGAGGCA
Organism: Pinus albicaulis; assembly: GCA_034641835.2. Taxonomy (NCBI): domain Eukaryota; kingdom Viridiplantae; phylum Streptophyta; class Pinopsida; order Pinales; family Pinaceae; genus Pinus; species Pinus albicaulis. The sequence continues at coordinate 1,112,358,412 of CM076583.1, read as the reverse complement.
AAGGAAAAGGTAAATTTGGACAACTAGGTCCAAACTCCATGTTATGATGCTCAGATTAAGAGGCTAATATTTTTGTTGGATTCCTCTTTCGGAGAGGTGTAAAATCCATATATAATGTAAATTTGGACAACTAGGTCCAAACTCCATGTTATGATGCTCAGATTAAGAGGCTAATATTTTTGTTGGATTCCTCTTTCGGAGAGGTGTAAAATCCATATATAATATGTCTTAATCCGATGAGCAGAACATTTATTTTGAATTTATTATTCATATTAAATTATATGTGCAGGTCGGCCTTAAGGTTTCACACCCCCAGCAGATGTGTCACACACCCCAATGATGGATATAAATACAGGCAAAGTTGGAGAGCATTTCACAACAACTCAACACACATCTTCTTCTGATTTAGTACGAGCTCATTGGAGGACAAGTTCAGCCCACACGTGTGGAGAAGAAGGACAAATCGTACTACTGAGTCGCATGGACTTAATTCTTCATAAGTTGTGGCTCACAAAGCCTGGACCGTCATGACTTGTCAACGTATGGTCCGTAATGGGTCGTTCTAGAGAAGTTCGATTTGGGGATCTCAGACTGCTTGGCGAGAAAGCCAGGTCAAAGGGTTGACCAATCTGCTGTTGCGTTGATCTCTTTAGCTTGCTGCCCCTGGCTGACTTTCCGGACAGCTACAGACTTTTTGGGAGCTGACTCGGCTGGGACTCGCTTGGTTGATCGAGGATCACAGACACACTGGGTTGGTCAATTAAGGAGACTTTGTCAAGTTGAAGACTGCTTAATTGCCAATGCATCACCAAAATTTCCTTCGTCTGTTTGCTCCCATAAGATCCACATATATAAGTCTTATCTATTTACTTAACTATTCAGGTGATCATTGTAAGAAAAGTAAAGTTGCTCCAAGCATAGAACATCTACAAAAATTTACATGGTATCTGAGCTGAGGTGAAGACAAACTCTATCTTTATAATCACCACCCAAGAAATGGGTTCCACTAGCTTTCCTGAATTCAAGGAGAATGACAAGCTGACTGGAAGGGATGACTTCCATGCCTGGAAGATGATACTAGATCTCAAATTGGAAGACCATGATCTCTTGGATCATGTGCTGGGTAAGATTCAAGAACCTCCATCCAATGCTACCGATGCTGTTAGAAACAAGTATAAGAAGGGAGAGATCAAAGCAAAGCTGATGATCAGGGAATCCATACATAAGAGCCTGGTTGCGTATATATCTGAACTAGGCACATCCAAGGAGATATATGACAAATTGATCCTTATGTTCAAGGTAAACAATGTGAACCAAGTGCTATTCCTCAAGAACAAGTTGAAGAATATGAAGAAGGGCCGGGATGAGTCTGTTCAAACTTACTTTCTGAAATTGACCGAAACAAGGAACAATCTGCTGGCTATTGGGGAGACAATAGCTGATCGTGAGATGGTTCTCACCGCACTTGGAGGACTCCCATATGAATGGTAAGTATTCACTACTACCATTCTCAATAATAATACCATTCCTAACTTTGACGAGCTTCTGTCTAGATGTATGCAAGAAGAAACAATGAAGGATGGCTGAATCTGGAGAATGACAGAATGTCGCTTATGCAGCTCATTCTCGAAAGAAGAACTCGTGGTTCAAGATAAAGGAAGAACAGCAGATTCACAGAAAGTATGGTGGTGAGCCACTTGCCATAGGCCTGGTCACTATGCTAGAGAATGCCCCTTCAAGAAGAATTCTCCCGATAGTGATGATAACAACAACAATCGAAGGAATGGGAATCGAAGAAACGACAAATCCAAAGGAAAGAGAAAGGCTCACTTTGGTGGAAACAATCAACCTTCTAAAAGGTTTAGAAATACCAGGTATGAGGAGTCTAATGTTGTTGATAAAAGAAATGAGTATATTCTTGTATCCGTCACATCTCCCGCTCGACGTGTTGGACAGTTCAAGACTGAGATCTAAGCCATGACACATCACCGGATTCAAGGAAGCACTTTCTGACATGGTTGAAAGGGATACTAATCTAGAAATTGTCCTTGGGGATAATGCCACTTATCCTGTGAAAGGGACCGGGACTGTGACCCTCCACTTGTCTCAAGGACAAGTCCTCCATCTGCAAGATGTACTCTATGTACCTAAATTGAAGAAGAACCTTGTGTCTGTATCTGCCATGGAAGACAAAGGATTCAATGTAACTTTCTCTGATGGAAAGGTGCTCATGTGGAAGGAGAGCTTCAAGGAAGCTATCTCAATTGGTTTTAGAGTTGGTACACTCTACTAGGTTGGAGGGAGTCCGTTGGGAGCTATGATTTGTGATACTATTCGTCAAACCGAACTATGGCACCGAAGATTTGGACACCTTCATTACAAGGCCCTTCCCGAAGCTAGGAAGGTGGTGACAGGGATGCCTGACTTTGGAAATAATCATGAAGGTGTATGTAAGGGTTGTGCTGAAGGAAAACATACAAGGGGACCTTTCCTGTCTAGTGTCACAAAGACATCTGATATATTGCAACTGGTCCATTCTGATCTATCTGGTATGTTGCCCGTAACATCCCTGGGGAGATGTTCTTACTACATGACATTTACTGATGACTTCTCTCGCAAAACCTAGATATACTTCTTGAAGAAGAAGGATGAGGCTTTCATGTGGTTCCGTACCTTCAAAGCCTTGGTGGAAAATATGACCGGAAAGAAGATCAAGATTTTGAGGCCCGACAATGGCACTGAATATGAGTCAAATGAGTTCAAAGACTTTTGCAGAGAAGCTGGCATTAAGAGGGAGACTACCACTGCATATACTCCTGAGCAGAATGGTGTTGCTGAACGCAAGAATAGGACTATTGTGGAAGCCGCCCGTGCCATGCTATGTGACCAGGGTCTACCGAAGTTTCTGTGGGGAGAAGCTGCAAATACTGCTGTGTACATTCAAAACCGATGCCCTCATTCCGCTCTGGACTCCAAAACTCCCGAAGAGGTTTTCTCTGGTAAGAAACCTGATGTCTCACATTTTAGAATTTTTGGATGTCCTGTTTATTTTCATGTGCCGAAAGAAAAGAGAAGTAAGTTGGATGCTACCGGGAAGAAAGGAATGTTTGTGGGTTACAGTGAGACTTCTAAGGCCTATAGAGTCTATGTACCTGGTCAAAGGGAAGTAGAAATAAGCCATGATGTCACTTTTGACGAAGATGCTTCCCTGAAGAAAGTAGTAGATCTTCCAAGATCTGGAGAAAATCATGAAGAAAGGCCTGGAAATCTGGAAGAACCGCAGGATGAGACAATGTCTGATATTGAAGGACCAATGGACCCTATTGATCCATCTCCTTCACTGGGAAAGAGACCATCATGGCTCAGGGACACCCTCGAAGATGCTGAGGGTCATGCTGCCCCAAGGGGGACATTCCGAGAAAGCAAGAAGCCGTGTAGATACCAAGGGTATCTAGCTGCCATGAGTACTATTGTACAATCTGAACCTGGATCTTTTGAGGAAGCCGTAAAAGCATCAAGTCTGGAAGGATGCTATGCACGAAGAATATGAGTCGATAATGAAGAATGATGTCTGGGATGTGGTCCCGAGACCGAAGGACAAATCTGTTGTCACCGCAAAATGGCTCTACAAGATCAAACATGGATCTGATGGGAGTGCTGAAAAGTTTAAGGCAAGGTTTGTTTCCCGTGGCTTCTCTCAAAAGGAAGGAATTGACTATGATGACATATTTGCACCTGTGGCACGATATACCACCATTCGATCAATCAATCATAGCCCTTGCTGCTACGCAAGGATGGAGTCTTCATCAGATGGATGTCAAGACCACTTTTCTGCATGGTGCAATAAAGGGAGAGGTGTATGTGGAACAACCTCTGGGATTTGAAGTTCAGGATCGAGACACTCATGTCTGCAGGTTGAAGAAAGCCCTCTATGGGTTAAAGCAAGCACCCAGAGCTTGGTACGAGAGGATGGATAGTTACTTGATGAAGTTGGGCTTCACTCGAAGTAATGCTGATCCAAACCTTTACTTCAAGGTTGTGCAGGGGAAGCCTCTCATTCTAGTGCTGTATGTGGACGACCTCTTCCTGACAGGTGCTGACCCTCTCATTCATCAATGTAAGAGGGAGTTCGCTGCTGAGTTCGAGATGAAGGACCTAGGACTGATGCACTACTTCCTAGGCCTGGAGGTCTGGCAGAGACCTGGAGAGATTTTCCTTTCTCAAGGAAAATACATTGTGAAGCTTCTGGAAAGATTTGGGATGGTGGATTGTAAGTCCGTGTCGACACCGATGGAACTCAACTTTAAGAAGTTGAGTGGCAGCGCTGCTGGGCCTATCTTGGCCAATCCTACTGAGTATCGTCAACTCATAGGAGCTTTGATGTTCTTAGTGAACACCCGACCGGATATATGTTTTGCAAGGAACACTTTGGAGTCAGCAGATGGTTGAGCCTCATCATTTTCACTGGTTGGTGCCAAGAATCTTTTGAGATATCTTCTGGGTAAATACAACCATGGGTCGAGATACACCGGGCTCAAGTATGTGGACACTCCGTGGGATAGTGTCTGAATTGATTAGGCTCAGTGTGCAGTGTGGATCGTAAGAACACATCTGGATGCTGCTTCAATCTTGGTTCCGCTTCGATCTCATGGATGAGCAGGAAGCAGAAGTCGGTGGCTTTGAGCACCGCGGAGGCCGAATACATTGCTGCTAGTATGGCCTGTTGTGAAGCAGTTTGGTTGCGGAAGCTCTTTAGTGAGCTCTTTGGACATGTGCTAGATACCACTGTGATACTCTGTGATAATCAGAGTGGGATTCGTATGACTGAGAATCCTGTGTTCCACGACCGATCCAAGCATATTGATATCAGGTACCACTTTATCCGGGATATGGTACAGCGAGGCGCCGTAAGGCTCGATCATATAGGAACTGATGAGCAGGTCGCGGATATTCTCACTAAGCCCCCGGGGAAGGTCAAGTTCCTAACCTTCCGTGAGAGTCTTGGTGTCGTGGAAAGACCCTATGATGTGGGTCTTGTTGGACGATGAGCTCTGGGAGCTCTGGGGGGCTTTGGGGATAGCTTCTCGGAGCTATAAGCACTCATAATGCTTCTGCCCCACCTTTGTGATTATTGAGCTGGTTCGCCTCTCATTTATCTGTGCCCCGTATGCATCCTACCCATTAAGTTCAGGGCTCATGGGAAGTACCTCTCATTTGGCCAATGAGGTGGGAAAAGCTAGAGACTATTAGCAAAGACTGATGGACGCATCAGAGATTGCCGTACTCTCTATCTAGGATGGCACGGTCCAACCACTTGATCTGGGATCAAGTTTAGTGAGGTCTGGGACCTCTGCCTGACTTCGGGTCAAATGAACCAACTTCGGGTTGGTTGGAGACTCTTTGTGAGTCTGATAGAGGTTTCGAACCTCTGGGCTGAATATGTCAGCCGGGGGATGATGTCTTTGTGACCGACCCACTTCTGTTCTGAAATAAAGAGGCCAGCAAAGCAAGTTACGGCGGGATGACGCACGATGTTTGATTGCACTGATGGATGGAGTTCTCCCTAGTTGAGAGGGAGTGTTAAAATTGGACAACTAGGTCCAAACTCCATGTTGTGATGCTCAGATTAAGAGGCTAATATTTTTGCTGGATTCCTCTTTTGGAGAGGTGTAAAATCCATATAAAATATATCTTAATCCGATGAGCAGAACATTTATTTTGAATTTATTATTTATAATAAATTATATGTGCAGGTCGGCCTTAAGGTTTCACACCCCCAGCAGATGTGTCACACACCCCAATGATGGATATAAATACAGGCAAAGTTGGAGAGCATTTCACAACAACTCAACTCACATCTTCTTCTCTCATTTGATTTAGTACGAGCTCCTTGGAGGACGAGTTCAGCCCACACGTGTGAAGGAGAAGAAGGACAAATCTGTACGGCTGAGCTGAAGGACGAATTTCTGCAGTTAGGGTTTTGCAGAAAGTTTGACTAGCGTTGACTTTGGTCAACGCATGGTCCGAATGGGCTGAAATTTGGTGAGAAGTTCGATTTTGGAAGGCCGTACTGTTTGGCACAGAAATCGAGGTCAAAGGGTTGACCAATCTGCTGCTGCGTTGACTTTTAGCTTGCTGCCCTGCGTTGACTTTTTCAGGACAACGTTGACTTTTTGGAGTTGACTTGGGTTGACTCGTTTGCTGATTGGAGGACTGTTGTGACACATTCTGGGTTGGCTGACCAAGGAGACTTTGCTGGTTGAAGCATCCTGTTGACCGTCGTAACGCACCACCAAAATTTTCTGTTTCTGGT